>CM045989.1:9428269-9928192 GCA_025175895.1 Wurfbainia villosa
GTTTACCCGGTTGGAGATTGGACTTACGTCGAAGGAGCGATCACAGTCGGAAGACCCCTTTGTTTCCACGAACCAAATCACGGGATGCTTCTTCTTGCTTCACAGCCTCTTCACCGAGCGCTCTCGTCTCAGCAGCCGAACCCAGCCTTGGACGCACTCCTTCCCTTTTAAGGGAAGGAGACGCGCGTGCTCGAGGCGGTTCCACGAACTGCCTCTATGCAGTTCGTGGAACTGCCACGAACTCACAGGTGGAGGCCGAGTTCGAGGGGGCGGAGGAGGACGACGTTGTGGAACAGGTGGAGGCGGAGACGAAGGAAGATTTGCCAGCGGAGATGCGGGAGCCGCCCGGGGTGACGTGGTATCTCCTTGCATGCAGGGATCCCGGAACCCCAGGCATCATCGGCTCCTCCAATGCCGTCCGCTTCTTCGACAGGACGATGACGACGCGCTTCATGTCGGGGCGCAGCTTGGGGTCGGATTGCGTGCACAGGAGGCCCACATCCACGCACAACGCCACCTGCTCCGGGTCGGCGGTGGGCTTCAGATCAGGGTCCAGCAGCTCCACGCTCCGCCTCTCATTGTAAAGCTTCCAGGCCTGAGATAATGTCAGACATCCTACCGCGGTTAGAAAAAACTAATTCTTCCGATGCAGTTAGTGCGGTTTTAGAAATTAGGATCGAGCAGAGGTCAGCGCAGCTTACCCATTCGAGGAGGGAGTTGGCGTCGGGGTCGGGGAACACGGTAGAGGAGCGGCCGGAGATGAGCTCGAGGACGAGGACGCCGAAGCTGAAGACGTCGGCCTTGGTGGAGAGTTAGCCTCGCATGACGTACTCGGGGGCCATGTAGCCGTTGGTGCCGGCGACGCGGGTCTTGACGTGGGTTTCTTCCTCTGGGAAAGACGCGCCATCCCGAAGTCGGCGATCTTGGGCACCCGCTGTTAGAATAATATGATTGTAAGAAGAATTAAAAGATATTTTTCATTGATTTCTTTTATATATAAATAGAGTATTTATAGATCCATTACAAAATCAAATTAATTAAAGTATTCAAATAAATAATTTAGATAAGGAAATTCTATCATATCTTATTTGACAAAGGCTATTGATCAAACATATTTGATTAATTTTAATTTGATACAGTCTGTTTAATTAATTTTCTTTTATCCCTCTGTAAATTCAACGGTAGATCTTTCACATTGAGTTTGATTGTCAACTTATTAAAACGATGTCTAGATAATGACTTGGTAAATATATCAACGATTTGATCTCCTACAGAAATATACGAGACAGATAATTGTTTAGTTGCAACTTGCTCTCGAACAAAATAAAAATTAATTTCCACGTGTTTTGTATAAGCATGAAAGATCGGATTTGTCATAAGATATGTTGCTCCAATATTGTCACACTAAATTTTCAGTGTGATATTTGACACAAGATGTAATTCAGAAAGCAATGATTGAAGTCAAATAATTTCAGATGTTCCATTGGCTATAACTTTATATTCAGCCTCAGTACTTGAGCGAGAAACTGTAGGTTGCTTTTTCGAATTCCATGAGATAAGATTTCGTCCAAGAAATATTGCATATCCACTGGTAGAGCGCCTATCTTCGGGAGAACTTGCCCAATCTGCATCACTATAGGTGTATAAATCTCGCGATGAATGACGATATATTAAAAGACCGTGCAGTATAGTGCCTTTGAGATAGTGCAGAATTCATTTCACACATTTCCAATTTTGTTCTGTTGGAGCATGTATAAACTGACAAGCACGATTTACAGCAAACGTAATATCAAGTCGTGTGATAGTAACATACTGTAAAGCTCCAACAATACTTCGATAAATCTGAGGATCAGACATAGCAGATGAGGATGAGGGGACAATGTTATTATTTAAAGCAATTGGTGTAGATATTGAGCGTGCTCCATCCATCTTAGCTCTTTGAAGAAGTCCAACAATGTATTTACTTTGAGAGAGAAGACAACCTTCATCATGTGGGATAAGTTAAATACTAAGAAAAAACGAGCATTGCCCAAATCTCGAATAGAAAATTCTTAATTGAGAAGACTTAATAAAGTTGTGATACCCTTTTGATCATTCCTAGTTATTAAGATGTCATCCACACAAATAAGGAAAAATATCATAGATCCATCTTTATATTTATAAAATAAAGAAGAGTCAGTTTTTATTCAGAAAATCCTTATACTTGTAACCAATTAGATAAGTGATAAAATCATGCATGAGGAGCTTGTCGAAGACCATATATAGATTTCTTGAGTTGACAAATATGAGTTGGAAATTGTGGATGACTGAACTCGGGCAGTTGCTCCATAAATATAGTTTCCTCAAGATAATCATGAAGAAATACATTAGAAACATCTAGTTGTCGAATAGGTCAGTGCGAACTCACAACTATTGATAATAATAATCGGACAGATGTGATTTTGATAACTGGACTAAATGTGTCATTAAAGTCAATACCTAGTTATTGACTAAATCCTTTCACAACTGGTCGGGCTTTGTATCGTTCAAGAGAACCATCGACTCGATGTTTAAGACGAAATATCCATTTAGAGCCCACTACATTCATGGAAGGAGTGCACGGAACTAGACTCCATGTTTCATTGCGAAGTAGCGCATCAAATTCTGTAGTCATTGCATTACGCCAATTTGAATCCTTGTTTGCTTGAGAAAAACAAGTTGGCTTGACAGATTTTGAGGAAATCACAAGAGCACGAGGATGTTGGGTTGTCTTTGGTGGACATCATGCATAGATATCGCTCAAAGGGAGTATGCGACGAGGTGCATCATCTTTTGAATCACTTTTTGTTGAGGATAATGAAGTAAATGGACTTACATTATCTGAGGATCCAGAGCTAGAATGTGTATTATCTTTAACTGGCGAGGATTCCGAGATTGGATACTGAATAGGTTCTTGAATGACGTCCCTTCTAATATCATCATTGCACGTATCTCTTGTGGGAGTAGATCCTTGGGATGAATCCAATGGTATAGAAGAGTTTCCAGAGAGCTCATGAGTGGGACCTAAGATTCCATCTCTTTTCGTAGATTCAACATGTATTGTTGGAAAAATGACCTGTGGAAACTTTGATGTTATATTGGGTGGTATTATAACAGTACCATCATTTCCTGAGGATGGAGCTTCTGGTATGACTGCAAATGGAAATATAGATTCATCAAATATAACATGTCGGGATATATATATGCGTCCTGTTGGTACATATAGACAATGATACACATGGTGCAAATTACTGTAACCAAGAAAAATACATTGTTGGGAATGAGGATTAAGTTTGTGTTTAGAGTAGGGTCGTAACCACAGATAACATGTGCAACCAAAGATACGTAAGAACATGAAGTTAGGAGGTTGATTAAAGAGTTTTTCAATAGGAGATTTGTGTTGAAGCAATGGAGTAGGTAGACGATTGATAAGATAAACTGCTGTATGAACAACATCATCCCAAAATTTAAGCGGAACCATGCATGATTGAGAAGGGCTAAGACAGTTTCAATTATATGACGATGTTTCCTCTCTGCGAAACTATTTTGTTCGGGAGTATGAGGACGTGATACTCGATGAAGAATACCTGAGGAGTCGAGATAGCGATAAAGTGTATGATATTCTCCACCCCAATCAGAGTGAAGAGAGAGTATTTTACTAGCAAAGTAACGTTCAACATGCCTTTGAAATCAACAAAAAAATATCAAGAAGATCATATTTTCTTTTCATGTGAAAGACCCAAGTAAATTTACTAAAATCATCAATAAAAACTGTTGGTGCAATCGGCCTAGGTCACAATTGACCAGGACTCGAGTTTGACTCGAGTGATGTTTTGATGTTTGACAAAAACATATGATAATGTAATTGTCATGGGAAAGTCCAAGTCTTGGGTATTTGACACGGAAAGTCCAAGTGGGGCACTTGGCATTTGGGAAAGTCCAAGTCTTGAGTATTTGGCATGGAAAGTCCAACATGGGTTGACAAGGGAAAGTCCAAGCATGGTCTTGGCATGGAAAGTCCAACATGGATCGACAAGGGAAAGTCCAAGATTGAGTCTTGGCATTTGAAGTCCAAGGGGTTTGATATTGGCAGCGTAAAGTCCAAGCGGGAGTCTTGGCAGTATAAGTCCAATGGTTGGCGGCGTAAAGTCCAAGTAGAGTCTTGGCGGTGTAAGTCCAATGTGCCTTGGTGGTGTAGACACTATTAGCATGACATAGCCGATGGAAGCACCTGAAGGTTAGCGCAATGGATGAACAAGTCATGGATGACTTGGAGGGATTCGAGCGGCGTGAGTCTAATAGAGGTGGCTAGAAGGCTTAGATCTAGGCTAAGAGTGGTCTAGCAAGTATGGGGGCACCATACTTGGGCTAAAACCTCATGTTTGAGGTGTGTCAGTCGACTGGTGTCATGTGGCAGTCGACTGACGTAGTCAACTAGGGTTTGACTACGGGAATAGGACTAGCAGTCGACTGCCAGAAGTGGACAGTCGACTGATAGGCCTAGCAGTCGACTTATCTTGTGATCAGTCGACTTGTACTCGAGAATTCGGGCACAGAATGGAGTCGAGACTCGACTGGTCGAGTGAAGGCTCCATCAGTCGACTGATGGGTATCATCAGTCGACTGATGATGGATATGTTGGACTTATCCAACGTGGATCTAGCCATTGTCTCACGACAACAGTGGCATCAGTCGACTGATCGACTTTTTTCAGTACAGGTTGAAGCTTTATAAGGAGCTCGTTATGGAGAAAATTGCATCCGGTTCTTGAGAGCTATTGGGGCGATTTATTGCTGCAAATCAGGTCTCCAAGTGCAAACAAGCAATCAAGCATTCAAGCAAACAAAAACAAGTGTTGTAAAGCTTTTTCTTTACTTGTCTTTCATATTTGCATTGTATATTGCTTGTATTTCATTCTTGTTGTTGTAAGATCATTTGTACGAGGTTTCTCCACCTCCGACTTGTGTCGAGAAGGAGTTATTGTGATTAGTAGTGCGTGTTTACATTGCTAGTGCTTTTAGAGCTCAATCCGTGGAGTAGGAACTGTTCGGTTTTGAACCACGTTAAATACTTGTGTATTTGTGTTTTGTCTATTTCGTATTGCTTTATTATTATTCCGCTGTGCGCTAACGAAATTTGTAGACGAACGCGAAACGAATTCCATCACACGATGCTATTCGCCCCCCTCTAGCGGCCTCAAATCACTTACAAAAACCACATAATAAAGAAAACTCTGATTTGACAGAATAGGTGCAGGTCCCCACACATCATAGTGAATTATTTCTAAAAGAAAACTAGATACATGAGAGAAAGTAGAAAAAAGTAATTTATAACTCTTTGCTTTCGTGCATGCTTCACAAGATTAAGGAGACGTCAAAGAAGTTGGTAAGTTGAACTTATTGATGATATCTTGAACTAGACAAAGAGATGGATGACCAAGTCGTGCATGCCAAGAGGATTTACTTGTGCGTTTTCCAATGAAAGTCTTGGTGGATGTGGATTGAAGGTAATAAAGACCATCTTTAATTTCTCCTTTGAGTAGAGTCATTCCGGTTGCAGGATCCTTTACAAGACAATGATAAGGGTGAAATTCAAAAAATACATTATTATCAATAGCAAATTGACGAACTGAAAGTAAATTCTTAGTGATTGAAGGAACATGAAGAGTATTGCGCATGCAAAAGGTTCGACCGGATAAATGAAAAAATTGAGTTTCCAAGGTTAGTAATTTTTAAACCTGAGTCGTTGCCTACTTGTACCATGTCAAGTCCATGATAGGGGGAGGCATCTGTGAGAATGTCATAATCCGGTGTAACATGATGAGTTACCCCAGAATCTGGATGTCATTCTGAGGCTGAAGAATTTGTCATAGTCATATAAGGATTGCTTGTAAGAGAATATGCTCCTGGATGAGATGATGAAGTTGAGGATGAAAGTTGATTTGATGATGCAAATCCTCCGGGAAAGTTTGAATCAAATCTCTTATAACATTGATGTGCAAAGTGACCATTGCCAAAATAAATTTGACAACGTCCTCGTCCTCGTCCTTGTCCTGCATTTCTTTCACCTTGATTTCATTGATTGTGTTGTTCATGGATAGTTGTATCGGATTTGTTGGTTGTATGTGCCGAAAGAATAATAGAATTTGACATCCTCTGATATTGTAATTGTAAGAGTATTTCATGAGCGGTTAGCATGTCATAAAGAACATCAAGTGACACTTGCTCCATACGTATAATTACACTGGGAATAAAATTGTCATATTAAGGCTCTAAACTTGCAAGAACATGAATCAACAAATCTGGTTCAGAAACTGGATGCCCAATTGCTCTTAGATTGTTAGCAATGGTTTTGATCGATTGAGTATATTCATTGATAGATTTGTCTCCTCGTTGCACCGATTGTAGTTGCATGCGAAGTTGTACTCGCGCTTGAGAACGAGATGCAAAAGTTCGAGCAAGAGTTTTCCATATTTATTGAGATGTGTCAAACCCTACAATAATAGGAAGTATAGACTCACTAAGCGATGAAATTATCCACATCATAATTAATTGATCCTTCTTGCTCCAAGTTGTATAATTAGTATCTTCTTTTTGGAGTTTAGGAGAGGTACCATCTACAATTCCAAATAGATCATGAGTACGAAGTAACGATTGGAACTACATCTTCCAAAGTAAATAATTATCAGTCGTAAGTTTAATAGGAAAATAGGATATAATATTTATATGTAAGGAGGAGAGTTGCGCCGCTTGATTTGTTTCTATGGAAGAAGATTCCGACATTTGATTTTAATAGCAGACAAGCAGGTGAATATTTGTTAATGAAGAAGTCGCAGTGGCAACAAGGGCATCGAGTTTAAGGATCTATAGTCTGCCTTTTCAAATTCTAACTCGTTGTGTCGATAAATCTCGCTGGAATGAAACGGAGCGAGTGGAGCGGTGGTCGGCAAGGGGAAGAAGGGAGCAACCAGGCACAGGGAGAGACGACGCTGGAACGCCTGGGCTTCTCCACCAACAAGCTTCGACTGAAATTAAAGTGGAGGAGGTGCTGAAATTGCAGTGGAGGAGAGACTTCTCCACCATCAGGCTTCAGTTGAGATCCTGACTTGAGCTTTTGCTCCTAAAGATGCAGGTGGAATAGCAATCTTTCAACACGTGGAAATAGGAGCAGGTTCGGTGGAAATAGGAGCAGGTGGAGTCAATTACGTGGAAATTGATTTTGGCCTGCTGTGGAAGAAGGCCGTTGATCGTCGCGCATGAGGAAGAAGAGGAACGTTGCGGCTTCCTGTGTGTCGTGCGATGAAACGGAAGCAAGGCACGGGAAAGGACAGGCAATGACGACGAGATTAAAAGAAGAAAAAGGAAATAAAAAAGATGTTTTGGCAAGGTTCTGATACCATGTTAGAATAATATGAATCGCTGGAAAAATTAAAAGATATTTCTTATTGATTTATTTTATACATAAATAGAGTATTTATAAATTCATTGCAAGATTAAATCAATTAAAATATTCAAATAAATAATCTAGATAAAAAAATTTTATCCTATTTTATTTAACAAAGTTTATTGATCAAATATATTTGATTAATTCTAATTTGATATAATTTATTTGATTAATTTTTTTTTATCCATCGGTCATCTAGCAGGATGTTGCTAGCCTTGATGTCGCGGTGGATGATGGAGATGTGCGCGGAGTCGTGCAGATACAGGATCCCCGTGCTACTCCCACCATCACCTGGAACCGCCGGTTCCAGTCAAGCTCCGTCCACTTCTTCCGCCCCTGATCTCCCTCCTCTCCACCTGCTCTATTGCAATTCACAAATATATTTATATATGTATATATGTTTTAAGACTCCAAAATCTAGACTGGTGTGTGTCATTTTCGTGTAGTAGCTGAATTCTTAAGAGTCATCAGTCCCGTCAAATCAAAAGATCAAATTTTCCTTCTCGTTCAAAAGATCAAATTTTCCTTCTCGTTCCCAATGTCAAAATGTCGTATACGCAAGCCAAAAATGATAATTTTCTTGCATGACTGGCGACTAGCCAACGCAGCCACCATATGGAAACTGCGTGGTATTACCGTGATGCAAATGCCGAGTGTAATTTAATTTAGAAGAAAGTAAAGTAATTTGATTTATTAAAATTTTATCAAATTAAGGCGCAAGCAAAATTGCAGGTGCATTCTATTTTTAAATAATTTATCACTGCTGCAGTTCTCGTCATCAGTTTTTCAAAATCCTTTCTGTAAAATCACTCTCTCACCCATCTCCCATCTCCCATCTCCGTTGATTTTAATTGACTAATAATAGTCAACTATTTTTCGACAAAATAAATTAGGCGAGTAGGTCTTTATGTTTTATTTCAAAAGTCCTTGGTTGGTGCTCTTCTATTAGATTGGCTAATCTTAAGACGTCTCTTCGTCCTGGAAGGTTTATAAAGTTAGTTTCTTTAATTTTATCGTATATTGCTTTTTGAGTGATTTTAATATAATGTAGGTTCTGGTCAAGCTCTGCAAGTTTCTTACTTTGTTTTTCAGTTTCAAGTTTTATATCTTCTGTAATTCTTAAGATGTCTCTGGATAAGATTGTTAAGTTGGCACCTACACTGATAAGAATATCAGTTAGTGTGTTGAGATGGGGCGAGTCTGAGTGGAAAATATGAGGAGATGTTCTTGTTCTAAAGTAACAGAGGTGATTTTGCCAGTCTAATGTTTGGGAAGATCTTGAGTATTGTGTGGCTAGGTCCAAGTAATCTAACCTAGTTGTCCAAGACATACATGGTCCAAGAATCTTTTAGGCTCTGATACCAGATTTTAAACAGACTAGAAGATTTTAAACAGACTAGATTTTAAACCGACTAGTTTTTTTTTTTTTTTTTTTTTTTTGAATAAGGACGGAGTGCTACAGTATACTGCTACAGGACCGGTGCTACAGTGTTTTGCTACAGGATTTTTTTTTTTTCACACAAAAATATTAACAAAAGATACTAGAATAAAAACAGAGATGTGAAAGATAATAAGAGCAAAGGTTGCTGGGGAGTTCGAAAAAAAAGCATGCTAGGTTCTTGATCTGATCTCTTCTTTCCGATGAGCCTCACCTGTTACCAATCCATACTGAACCCCGACATTAGAGGTCTTATCCGTTGCCTATGTCAGCACAGGTTTTACCAGTTTATTGTAATGTACCTTCTCAAGGGAAGGAAAAGGACTGGGGAATTATTAGATCAGAAAAAGAAGTTCTAAGATGCATTCTTCGATCCCCAGAAACCAAAACGTTTAGCCTTGCATTATAGAAAAGAAATAGCTTTACTAGAAACACAATGGATTTTACAAGTGGAATTACAACGGGAAATACTTACAAATGAGACTCTGATGCTAAGAACACTCACACGAGCTGATCTCACTTACACACAAGCACTTAAAACACACTGGAAGAGGAAACTGCTAGGAGAGGGATGTCTCCGGGGGAAGACAATGGCCTCCATTTATAGGGAGAAGAAGCTCATCTGCGGTCTTTGGAACATATTAGTAGTAGTGGAAATATCACGCGGAAAGTGTTTCGAGAGGTGTCACGGTTGGTCTTGTAGATGTCATGTCTTAGTCCGTGATTGTCCTTCCGCATCAGTGTATCGCCCTTCTTGTGTCACGGTGTTGTCCTTGTGCTTATCCTTCCATCATGTTTTCAGATTTCTTTACGCTCAATCCAATGAGTTTGTGTCTTCGGGCCAAAGCCAGGTGGGCTAATCTCGCAAATTTTCTCGATATTGATGGGACATTAGCACGGTCTTCTTTAATATCCATTCGGCATTTACATTCTTATAATCTGTAGTAAAGCACAGTCTTTGAGTAGTTATTTTGAAGGGAAAGAATTTCTTTGCATAATTTTTATCCCAATAAATTTTTTCTGTATATGTTTCAGCAGCAAGAGTGTATGTGGATGTTGGAAAAGATGTAGCTTCATTATAAGTCCAGAGCCATTGTGATCCTTGTATTGATGCTCTCCAGTGCTTTAATTGCTCTGTCGGGGCTGGGAGTGCTTCCCAATTTAAGTCTTCATCGGACGGGTAGAATTCAGATATAACCTCCTCTTTAGAAAATCCATTCTGGACATCTAGTTTAATGACATGTCGAGCTGGTTCTATGCGAAGATTTATCCATTCAGGAGGAGAACTGTCAAATGTACATAATATGGTGTTTTGAAAGACTTCTTCTTCTATAAGATGTCTAACACATTCTCCAAGTTTGGAGGGGAAGTGTTCTGTTGATTCTATGTTAAATACCCATAATTTATGGAGTAGACCATAATCCATGAGTGTAAAATGTGTATTGTTTTTCCCTTGTATCTTAATTCTGTGAAATGTCTCAAGTCAATGTTTGCTCGTCTAAAGTCAGAAAGAAGTTGACAATTGCATCCCCATTTGTAGGCTTCTTGTGAGCATGTACTGAACTTATTTTGACATTTAAGTTTGGAGTTAAATTCTCCTTCGTAGCTGATTGTGATGCCTTCTTGAGGATGTTCATGTACCCATTTAAGGGCTTCTTGTATTTGGCAAAAATCAAGCCATCGATTTTTCCCCAAGGGATCCGATGTAGAACCTAAATCACTGGAAGGTTGTTTAAGGAAATATCTGTTTGTTGTTTTTCTTCATTTTTTGTAACCACTTCTGAGTATGTGATTTCAGAGCTTGCCCTTGTCAAAGTAGGAGATGTAGAAGTCATAGGGCCTGTTGCTGTTTGTTTTCCCTTTAATAAGGTACTGATGAAAAAGTGTGGTCCAAAGACTTTGTCTCACTGCAAAAATGCTTCTTCTAATGAGTAAAAGCCTTTGTAAGAAGAGTGTTTATCACTTCCTAGAATTCTGCTTCACTTCTTCCCATGTAGCATATACTCCTGCATGTGATCCGGTTAATATGCCATAACAGAAGAACTTTTTCCCCAGTGGCTTTTCTACTATTGTTTGGAAGTAGTTTACTAGAGCATGTATGACTGCGATCTTTTGTTTTGTTGCTCCTTGTACTGTGGGCAGGTGCCATATATTGTCAATTAAGCAGTTTTGTACCTGGTCCAAAGTTTGTCTTTCTTCAAATAGAAATTGTTCCAGATTCAATATTGAGGTAGTTCTTGTTGTCCAAATGTCATGATTCTTCGTGGTGTATTTGTATAGCCATAGTTAAAACTATTATTTTTGTTGAACATAAAGGATCTTTTCTGTCTATCCATGGAACCTGAAAGGTACAATCATGTAAGTAGTCTTGAAAGTGTATCTGCTAGGGAATTATTAATTCCTTTTATATGTTCCCATTGTATCTTTAAACCTTTGTTGATTATTGTATCTGCAAATTTTAACCATCTTTTGCTACTTAGAGTTTTTCTTGTTCCTTTTGTTTGTTGATTATATTTTATGATTGCCTCACAGTCTGTCCGTATGGTGATTTCTTTCTTATCACATATGAATAGAAAGAATGATTCTAGACAGTAAATTACTGCTAAGATTTCATAGTCTAAGGAAGTTAAATGTCCTTTTTCTTTAAATTTGCCAGATGCATATCTACAAAGGACTTCTGTAGATTTTGGGTCGTATTTAGAATTTTTCTTTAAAAGAGCTCCTCCCATCTGTTTCGCATCCATCTGTTTTTATTATCAAATAATCATTATCAAGGGGGAGGGACAACGTAGGTAGTGTCTTAACCATTTGTTTAATTTTTATAATTAAATCTATATCTTGTTGATTGAAGTGTCTTTGTCCTTTTGCTGATGTTTTGTTGTATAATGTGCCTTATTTTCCCTATGTCTTTAAGATAAGGTCTAGCATAATTAAGGAGCCCTAGAAAAGCTCTTAGCTGTTTAGTTTCTTCTATTTTGTCTGGAAAATCTAATATTTTGTTAGCAACATGAGGTTGTAGTCTTATTTTTCCTTGCCCTATTTTTGCTCCTAAGAAATCTATATGTTTGGTAACTAGTTTCATCTTTTTCTGAGATTATAAGACCATGTTTCTCAAAATGTTAAAGACCATATGTAGATGTGAAAAATGTTCTGCTTTTAGATTTAGAGAACACTAGTATATCATCGATATAGGCCAAGTGAACTTAGATACTTCCTTAAAAATATTGTCCATCTTTCATTTGAAAGACTTGGGGTGCGATTTTTAACCCAAAGAGCATTACTAGCCACTCAAAATGGCCTTAGGACAAGAGAAAAATTATCCATTTATTGAGTCGGATGCATCTTTATTTGCCAAAAACCTGATTTTAAATCGAACTTTGAGTACCATTGAGAGTGTTGTATTTTATTGATAAGTTGTTCTTTGTCTGGTATTTTATACCCATCTTCGTGACAATTATCGTTAAGTCTTTTATAATTAAAAACCATTCTAGACTGCCCTCTCTTTTGTTCGGATCCCTTGTTGACTATAAAAGCAGGGCTTCTATGTCTAGAGGTAGATCTCAGATAAGTTTCAAATCCAATAATTGTTTAATATGTGCCTTACATTCTTCTGATTCCCAATTAGTATATTTGAAATCTTGTGCTTTTATCGTAATGTCTGGATTTATAATGTCTAATTTACAATATGTCTTGTCTATGTTCAGTATTTGGTGGGATTTTCTCCTATTATTTCTAGTTTTTCCATTCTGGAGACTAACAGGTCTAAATCATCTTGTGTTTTTAAGAGGTTTAGAAAGTGTGTTGTTTGTATTAAATCATTAGGTATGTCTACTCCTAATGTTTCTATGACATTATAAATTTCTAGGAAGTCTTGGTTTTGATTAACTTGATTATAGCAATTTTTCTTTTTGCATTCTCCTAGTGTTGCACACTGACAATCTTGTTGTTGTTCTATTTCTTCTTGTATTCGCTCACGTACCAATTGACCTAGAAATTCTAATTCTGTCCTTGGGTTTTCTATGTGATTTTCTACTGAGGTCTCAAGATTGGGGCCTTCTAGTGGGTTGGGGCCTTCTAGTGGGTCACGTGCAATTACTAGAGCACAAATAGATCCTTATACAAATAATAATCCTTTATTAAAAACAATGGGAAAACGGAAACCGCCAGAAGTTACTTTCTTTGGAAAGGAATCAGTTCTCCTAAATATTACAGAATGTGACCCCCAACTATATGATACTTATTTAGAACAATGGACAGTCTCTGTAAAAAGGGATTACATGGCAAAACATGAATTAGACATTGAAACAGGGGACACTATGCTAAGGATAGTTGAAAATTATTTAGGTGACGTAGCCAGGGCAGTATGGGAATCCTTTAAATCTAAATTTCCTGAAGAAATAACAAAAATGGCCAATCAAGGTAATAACATATTAAACTTTTGTTATGCTATACATAGGATACTCACTGCTAGAGATGCTAATACTGGTTTAGACTTAAGGCAAAGAGAAGCCATGAGAGATTTGGAACAACTACAGATCACAAATTGGTCCTACATAAAACATTTCTGTAATGATTTCTTTGCACTAACTGCAGTTTCAGGTAATTATTATTATTATAATCCGATCTAGGAGAAAGATTATTTAGTAAATTACGGAGAACTAGGAAAAGAAATACATAAATCATGGAATGATATGAATTTAACTGATATACATAATAATATATGAGTAATAATTAAACATATAATCAGAAAGTTAAAAGTAAAATGTACTTTCATTCAAATACAAAGAACAATAAAAACACAACAATACGGATTTTGTAAACAAATTTATACCCACAACAATATGGAAGTGCACCGAAAGAAACTTTTAGAAGAAAACCACCCTCGACCTAAAGACAATATAAAAAGACTTATTACCTTAGAAAAATCTTAAACCCTACTTAAATAAAGAAAAACATGTAAGAAAATTTAAACCTAAAAAGACATATGCACATACACTTACCTGTTATGCTTGTAACCAACCAGGACACTTATCTTCAGCCTGTCCCAATAGGAGGAACTTATATACCAAAGCATCTAGTCTTGTGGCTAGCAAATGAAGATCCGATTGAAATACAATCAGATATTTGGATACATCTTCAGTATACTCAATCCTATCAGCTAATGACCCTGAAGAAGCAACCTCTGAATACACACCTATGAATACTTGCCCACCAACAGAATACGGTTATGCAGCCAAATATGGCATTTCTATCCCAGAAACTATAAATAATTCTTGGGATGATTTATTGGATACTCTGGAGGAGGAGGAACAACCATTATTACATACCAACTACATGTATAGGACCGAAAGAACTCCTTATCCACCTCCTAAAGAAGACAATTGCCAACATGATTGGAACTTACGAGAAGGGAATTATTGGACACCCTATTTCCTTTGCGGCTTTTATCCGGATGTCAATAAAAGAGGAACATGTAAAAAATGAAACAATCAAATATGTAATTATTGTATTAAAAACGACTATAATATTCATATAGAAACTAAACAGAACACAAGGACTAAACATAATCAATTAATGGAGGCGTATATCGGTCCTCGAAACTCGACTAAACTTTGCTAGAAAGCAGAACTTAGGTCTTTACAAAGAACAACAACACAATCAAGCATATGCTGAATGCGAAGAGGCTACTACTCTTCTTGATCCTCATCTTTCCACTTCCCAATTTCTCCCCTCTACCAGTAATAGAGTCTTTATAAAAACTCCTAGCATGTGCAACTTTGGTATTGCAGCCGAACTTAGGGTTCAATGCACTCTTGTAATTCAAGGTCATAAATTAGACCTTCAGGCCCTCATTGATATCTGAGGGCTACAAGTTCTACAGTTGATGAAGATATTCTTAGTACCTTTTTACCACAACATTTAATTAAGTACACAAACCAACCTCAGGTTAGTACACTATTTGATGGATCCAAACATACGATTCACAAGTATGTCCCCAATGCACATTTAAAATTTTTTACTAACTGTGGCACTTATAGCCCCTCTCTCCCAATTCCTGACCTCTGGGTTTCCTCCCTTAGGCAGACAAATTTACATTTAATTCTGGGTCTCTCTTTCCTTCTCTCTTCACAACGGGCTCTTCTTCTTACAAAGGACTATGCCGTCTTTATGTCTACTCCTATTATTTCTCCCCTTCTTTGAATACCCCTCCACATTTCGCGCTTCGGAGCGTGGTGGACCAGACCCACTAGACCCACTAGAAGGCCCCAATCTTGAGACCTCAGTAGAAAATCACATAGAAAACCCAAGGACAGAATTAGAATTTCTAGGTCAATTGGTACGTGAGCGAATACAAGAAGAAATAGAACAACAACAAGATTGTCAGTGTGCAACACTAGGAGAATGCAAAAGAAAAATTGCTATAATCAAGTTAATCAAAACCAAGACTTCCTAGAAATTTATAATGACATAGAAACATTAGGAGTAGACATACCTAATGATTTAATACAAACAACACACTTTCTAAACCTCTTAAAAACACAAGATGATTTAGACCTGTTAGTCTCCAGAATGGAAAAACTAGAAATAATAGGAGAAAATCCCACCAAATACTGGAACATAGACAAGACATATTGTAAATTAGACATTATAAATCCAGACATTACGATAAAAGCACAAGATTTCAAATATACTAATTGGGAATCAGAAGAATGTAAGGCACATATTAAACAATTATTGGATTTGAAACTTATATACAGAGATCTACCTCTAGACATAGAAGCCCTGCTTTTATAGTCAACAAGGGATCCGAACAAAAGAGAGGGCAGTCTAGAATGGTTTTTAATTATAAAAGACTTAACGATAATTGTCACGAAGATGGGTATAAAATACCAGACAAAGAACAACTTATCAATAAAATACAACACTCTCAATGGTACTCAAAGTTCGATTTAAAATCAGGTTTTTGGCAAATAAAGATGCATCCGGACTCAATAAACTGGACAGCTTTCTCTTGTCCGGAAGGCCATTTTGAGTGGCTAGTAATGCCCTTTGGGTTAAAAATCGCACCCCAAGTCTTTCAGCGAAAGATGGACAATATTTTTAAGGAAGTATCTAAGTTCACTTGCGTCTATATCGATGATATACTAGTGTTCTCTAAATCTAAAACAGAACATTTTTCACATATACACATGGTCTTTAACATAATTGAGAAACATGGTCTTATAATCTCCAGAAAAAAGATGAAACTAGTTACCAAACATATAGATTTCTTAGAGCGAAATAGGGCAAGGAAAAATAAGACTACAACCTCATATTGCTAACAAAATATTAGATTTTCCGGACAAAATAGAAGAAACTAAATGACTAAGAGCTTTTCTAGGGCTCCTTAATTATGCTAGACCTTATCTTAAAGACATAGGAAAATAAGCGGCACATTATACAACAAAACATCAGCAAAAGGACAAAGACACTTCAATCAACAAGATATAGATTTAATTATAAAAATTAAACAAATGGTTAAGACACTACCTACGTTGTCCCTCCCCCTTGATAATGATTATTTGATAATAGAAACAGATGGATGCGAAACAGGATGGGGAGGAGCTCTTTTAAAGAAAAATTCTAAATACCCAAAATCTACAGAAGTCCTTTGTAGATATGCATCTGGCAAATTTAAAGAAAAAGGACATTTAACTTCCTTAGACTATGAAATCTTAGCAGTAATTTACTGTCTAGAATCATTCTTTCTATTCATATGTGATAAGAAAGAAATCACCATACGGACAGACTGTGAGGCAATTATAAAATATAATCAACAAACAAAAGGAACAAGAAAAACTCTAAGTAGCAAAAGATGGTTAAAATTTGCAGATACAATAATCAACAAAGGTTTAAAGATACAATGGGAACATATAAAAGGAATTAATAATTCCCTAGCAGATACACTTTCAAGACTACTAACATAATTGTACCTTTCAGGTTCCATGGATAGACAGAAAAGATCCTTTATGTTCAACAAAAACAACAATTTTAACTATGGCTATACCAATACACCAAGAATATTCATTACATTTGGACAACAAGAACTACCTCAATATTCAGAATCGGAACAATTTCTATTTGAAGAAAGACAAACTTTGGACCAGGTACAAAACTGCTTAATTGACAATATATGGCACCTGCCCACAGTACAAGGAGCAACAAAACAAAAGATCGCAGTCATACATGCTCTAGTAAACTACTTCCAAACAATAGTAGAAAAGCCACTGGGGAAAAAATTCTTCTGTTATGGCATATTAACCGGATCACATGCAGGAGTATATGCTACATGGGAAGAAGTGAAAACAGTAATTCTAGGAAGTGATAAACACTCTTCTTACAAAGGCTTTTACTCATTAGAAGAAGCATTTGCTGCAGTGAGACAAAGTGCTGGACCACACTTTTTCATCAGTACCTTATTAAAGGGAAAACAAACGAATAGCCCTATGACTTCTACATCTCCTACTTTGACAAGGGCAAGCTCTGAAATCACATACTCAGAAGTGGTTACAAAAAATGAAGAAAAACAACAAACAGATATTTCCTTAAACAACCTTCCAGCAGATTTAGGTTCTTACATCAGATCCCTTGGGGAAAAATCAGCATGGCTTGATTTTTGCCAAATACAAGAAGCCCTTAAATGGGTACATGAACATCCTCAAGAAGGCATCACAATCAGCTACGAAGGAGAATTTAACTCCAAACTTAAATGTCAAAATAAGTTCAGTACATGCTCACAAGAAGCCTACAAATGGGGATGCAATTGTCAACTTCTTTACAGCTTTAGACGAGCAAACATTGACTTGAGACATTTCACAGAATTAAGATACAAGGGAAAAACAATTACACATTTTACACTCATGGATTATGGTCTACTCCATAAATTATGGGTATTTAACATAGAATCAACAGAACACTTCCCCTCCAAACTTGGAGAATGTGTTAGACATCTTATAGAAGAAGAAGTCTTTCAAAACACCATATTATGTACATTTGACAGTTCTCCTCCTGAATGGATAAATCTTCGCATAGAACCAGCTCGACATGTCATTAAACTAGATGTCCAGAATGGATTTTCTAAAGAGGAGGTTATATCTGAATTCTACCCGTCTGATGAAGACTTAAATTGGGAAGCACTCCCAGCCCCGGCAGAGCAATTAAAGCACTGGAGAGCATCAATACAAGGATCACAATGGCTCGGACTTATAATGAAGCCACATCTTTTCCAACATCCACATACACTCTTGCTGAAACATATACAGAAAAAATTTATTGGGATAAAAATTATGCAAAGAAATTCTTTCCCTTCAAAATAACTACTCAAAGACGGGCTTTACTACAACATTATAAGAATGTAAATGCCTAATGGATATTAGAAGAAGACTGTGCCAATGTTCCCCATCAATATCGAGAAAATTTGCAGCAGATCAGCCCACCGGCTCGGCCTGGCCCAGAAGACACAAACTCATTGGATTCGGTAGCAGAAAGAAATCTGGAAAACATGATGGAAGGATAAGCACAAGGACAACACCCGTGACACAAGAAGGACAGTCACAGTACCAGAAGGACAATCACAGGACTAAGACATGACATCTACAGTATCAACCCGTGACACCCCTCAGAAACACTTTCCGCCCGTGATATTTCCACTACTACTAATATGTTCCAGCACCCGCAGGACAGCAGCTTCTTCTCCCCCTATAAATGGAGGCCATTGTCTTCCCCCCGGAGATATCCCTCTCCTAGCGCTTCTTCCTTCCAAAGGTGTTTTAAGTGCTTGTGTGTAAGTGAGATCACCGTGTGAGTGTTCTTAGCATCAGAGTCTCATTTGTAAGTATTTCCCGTTGTAATTCCACTTGTAAAATCCATTGTGTTTCTAGTAAAGCTATTTCTTTTCTATAATGCAAGGCTAAACGTTTTGGTTTCTGGGGATCAAGAATGCATCTTAGAACTTCTTTTCCGATCTAATAATTCCTCACCCTTTTCCTTCCTCGAGAAGGTAATCATTACCAATAAACTGTAAAACTCAGGCTGACAGAGGCAACGGATAAGACCTCTAATGTCGGGTTCAGTATGGATTGGTAACAGGTGAGGCTCATCGGAAAGAAGAGATCAGATCAAGAACCTAGCATGCTTTTTTTTCGAACTCCCCAGCAACCTTTGCTCTTATTATCTTTCACATCTCTGTTTTTATTCTAGTATCTTTTGTTAATATTTTTGTGTGAAAAAAAAAAATCCTGTAGCAAAACACTGTAGCACTCTCCTGTAGCGATATTGTAGCACTCCCTCAATCGTAGCACTGGCCCTTATTCAAAAAAAAAAAAAAAAAAAAACTAGTCGGTTTAAAATCTAGTCTGTTTAAAATCTTCTAGTCTGTTTAAAATCTGGTATGATCAAAATATCATAGCAAAAACAGAAGAGGCAACCTATAGGAATAAATTTACTGAAGACTACACTATGGTCAGTACTAAACAAAGTATAAAAAGATCTCTAAATCAACTAGACAAACTTCTAGATGACACCTTTAGGAATTTTATGCACCCAACTACGTCAACAAAATCTAGCTATAATAAAAATCTGATGAATATAGCAGAATCAACTGGAACGAGTAGGCCTAGTCAACCTTATCAGATCACTTACCCAGAAAGTCATATGAGAACTATAGATTATAGTCAAGGACATCCCCTAGAGCACAAATAGATCCTTATACAAATAATAATCCTTTATTAAAAACAATGGGAAAACGGAAAACCTCGAAGTTACTTTCTTTGGAAAGGAATCGTTCTCCTAAATATTACAGAATGTGACCCCCAACTATATGATACTTATTTAGAACAATGGGATCTGTAAAAGGGATTACATGGCAAAACATGAATTAGACATTGAAGCAGGAGGCGCTATGCTAAGGATAGTGAAAATTATTTAGGTAGCGTGCTTGAGCGATGGGAATCCTTTAAATCTAAATTTCTGAAGAAATAACAAAAATGGCCAATCAAGGTAATAACATATTAAACTTTTGTTATGCTATACATAGGATACTCCGCTAGAGATGCTAATCTTGGTTTAGACTTAAGGCAAAGAGAAGCCATGAGAGATTTGGAACAACTACAGATCACAAATTGGTCCTACATAAAACATTTCTGTAATGATTTCTTTGCACTAACTGCAGTTTCAGGTAATTATTATAATCCTGATCTAGGAGAAAGATTATTTAGTAAATTACCTGGAGAACTAGGAAAAGAAATACATAAATCATGGACAGATATGAATGTAACCGATATACATAATAATATAGGAGTACGAATTCAACATATAATCACAAAGTTAAAAGAAAAATGTACATTCATTCAAATACAAAGAACACTAAAAACACAACAATACGGATTTTGTAAACAAATTTATACCCCACAACAATATGGAAGTGCACCCAGGAAAGAAACTTTTAGAAGAAAACCACCCCCTCGACCTAAAAGACAATATAAAAAGACTTATTACCTTAGAAAAAGTACTGCCAGAAAACCCTACTTAAATAAAGAAAAACATGTAAGAAAATTTAAACCTAAAAAGACATATGCACATACACTTACCTGTTATGCTTGTAACCAACCAGGACACTTATCTTCAGCCTGTCCCAATAGGAGGAACTTATATACCAAAGCATCTAGTCTTGTGGCTAGCACAAATGAAGATCTGATTGAAATACAATCAGATATTTCAGATACATCTTCAGTATACTCAATCCTATCAGCTAATGACTCCGAAGAAGCAACCCCTGAATACACACCTATGAATACTTGCCCACCAACAGAATACGGTTATGCAGCCAAATATGGCATTTCTATCCCAGAAACTATAAATAATTCTTGGGATGATTTATTGGATACTCTGGAGGAGGAGGAACAACCATTATTACATACCAACTACATGTATAGGACCGAAAGAACTCCTTATCCACCTCCTAAAGAAGACAATTGCCAACATGATTGGAACTTACGAGAAGGGAATTATTGGACACCCTGTTTCCTTTGCGGCTTTTATCCGGCTGTCAATAAAAGAGGAACATGTAAAAAATGCAACAATCAAATATGTAATTATTGTCTTAAAAACGACTATAATATTACTATAGAAACTCAACAGACCACAAGGACTAACCATAATCAATTAATGGAGGCCAGAATATCGGTCCTCGAAACTCGACTAAACTTGCTAGAAACAGAACTTAGGTCTTTACAGCAACAACAACACAATCAAGCATATGCTGAATGCGAAGAGGCTACTACTCTTCTTGATCCTCATCTTTCCACTTCCCAATTTCTCCCCTCTACCAGTAATAGAGTCTTTATAAAAACTCCTAGCATGTGCAACTTTGGTATTGCAGCTGAACTTAGGGTTCAATGCACTCTTGTAATTCAAGGTCATAAATTAGACCTTCAGCCCTCGTTAATCTGAGGCTACAAGTTCTACAGTTGATGAAGATATTCTTAGTACCTTTTTACCACAACATTTAATTAAGTACACAAACCAACCTCAGGTTAGTACACTATTTGATGGATCCAAACATACGATTCACAAGTATGTCCCCAATGCACATTTAAAATTTTTTACTAACTGTGGCACTTACAACCCCTCTCTCCCAATTCCTGACCTCTGGGTTTCCTCCCTTAAGCAGACAAATTTACATTTAATTCTGGGTCTCTCTTTCCTTCTCTCTTCACAACGGGCTCTTCTTCTTACAAAGGACTATGCCGTCTTTATGTCTACTCCTATTATTTCTCCCCTTCTTTCTGAATACCCCTCCACATTTCGCGCTTCGGAGCGTGGTGGACCAGACCCACTAGACCCACTAGAAGGCCCCAATCTTGAGACCTCAGTAGAAAATCACATAGAAAACCCAAGGACAGAATTAGAATTTCTAGGTCAATTGGTACGTGAGCGAATACAAGAAGAAATAGAACAACAACAAGATTGTCAGTGTGCAACACTAGGAGAATGCAAAAAGAAAAATTGCTATAATCAAGTTAATCAAAACCAAGACTTCCTAGAAATTTATAATGACATAGAAACATTAGGAGTAGACATACCTAATGATTTAATACAAACAACACACTTTCTAAACCTCTTAAAAACACACAAGATGATTTAGACCTGTTAGTCTCCAGAATGGAAAAACTAGAAATAATAGGAGAAAATCCCACCAAATACTGGAACATAGACAAGACATATTGTAAATTAGACATTATAAATCCAGACATTACGATAAAAGCACAAGATTTCAAATATACTAATTGGGAATCAGAAGAATGTAAGGCACATATTAAACAATTATTGGATTTGAAACTTATACAGAGATCTACCTCTAGACATAGAAGCCCTGCTTTTATAGTCAACAAGGGATCCGAACAAAAGAGAGGGCAGTCTAGAATGGTTTTTAATTATAAAAGACTTAACGATAATTGTCACGAAGATGGGTATAAAATACCAGACAAAGAACAACTTATCAATAAAATACAACACTCTCAATGGTACTCAAAGTTCGATTTAAAATCAGGTTTTTGGCAAATAAAGATGCATCCGGACTCAATAAACTGGACAGCTTTCTCTTGTCCAAGGCCATTTGAGTGGCTAGTAATGCCCTTTGGGTTAAAAATCGCACCCCAAGTCTTTCAGCGAAAGATGGACAATATTTTTAAGGAAGTATCTAAGTTCACTTGCGTCTATATCGATGATATACTAGTGTTCTCTAAATCTAAAACAGAACATTTTTCACATCTACATATGGTCTTTAACATTTTTGAGAAACATGGTCTTATAATCTCCAGAAAAAAGATGAAACTAGTTACCAAACATATAGATTTCTTAGGAGCAGAAATAGGGCAAGGAAAAATAAGACTACAACCTCATATTGCTAACAAAATATTAGATTTTCCGCATAAAATAGAAGAAACTAAACAGCTAAGAGCTTTTCTAGGGCTCCTTAATTATGCTAGACCTTATCTTAAAGACATAGGGAAAATAAGCGGCACATTATACAACAAAACATCAGCAAAAGGACAAAGACACTTCAATCAACAAGATATAGATTTAATTATAAAAATTAAACAAATGGTTAAGACACTACCTACGTTGTCCCTCCCCCTTGATAATGATTATTTGATAATAGAAACAGATGGATGCGAAACAGGATGGGGAGGAGCTCTTTTAAAGAAAAATTCATCGACCCAAAATCTGAAGTCCTTTGTAGATATGCATCCGCAAATTTAAAGAAAAGGACATTTAACTTCCTTAGACTATGAAATCTTAGCGACTTATCTGTCTAGAATCATTCTTTCTATTCATATGTGATAAGAAAGAAATCACCATACTGACAGATCAGAGGCAATTATAAAATATAATCAACAAACAAAAGGAACAAGAAAAACTCTAAGTAGCAAAAGATGGTTAAAATTTGCAGATACAATAATCTACAAAGGTTTAAAGATACAATGGGAACATATAAAAGGAATTAATAATTCCCTAGCAGATACACTTTCAAGACTACTAACATAATTGTACCTTTCAGGTTCCATGGATAGACAGAAAAGATCCTTTATGTTCAACAAAAACAACAGTTTTAACTATGGCTATACCAATACACCACGAAGAGTCATGACATTTGGACAACAAGAACTACCTCAATATTCAGATACGGAACAATTTCTATTTGAAGAAAGACAAACTTTGGACCAGGTACAAAACTGCTTAATTGACAATATATGGCACCTGCCCACAGTACAAGGAGCAACAAAACAAAAGATCGCAGTCATACATGCTCTAGTAAACTACTTCCAAACAATAGTAGAAAAGCCACTTGGGAAAAAATTCTTCTGTTATGGCATATTAACCGGATCACATGCAGGAGTATATGCTACATGGGAAGAAGTGAAAACAGTAATTCTAGGAAGTGATAAACACTCTTCTTACAAAGGCTTTTACTCATTAGAAGAAGCATTTGCTGCAGTGAGACAAAGTGCTGGACCACACTTTTTCATCAGTACCTTATTAAAGGGAAAACAAACAGCAACAGGCCCTATGACTTCTACATCTCCTACTTTGACAAGGGCAAGCTCTGAAATCACATACTCAGAAGTGGTTACAAAAAATGAAGAAAAACAACAAACAGATATTTCCTTAAACAACCTTCCAGCAGATTTAGGTTCTTACATCAGATCCCTTGGGGAAAAATCAGCATGGCTTGATTTTTGCCAAATACAAGAAGCCCTTAAATGGGTACATGAACATCCTCAAGAAGGCATCACAATCAGCTACGAAGGAGAATTTAACTCCAAACTTAAATGTCAAAATAAGTTCAGTACATGCTCACAAGAAGCCTACAAATGGGGATGCAATTGTCAACTTCTTCTGACTTTAGGCGAGCAAACATTGACTTGAGACATTTCACAAAATTAAGATACAAGGGAAAAACAATTACACATTTTACACTCATGGATTATGGTCTACTCCATAAATTATGGGTATTTAACATAGAATCAATGAACACTTCTCCAAACTTGAGACTTGGAGAATGTGTTAGACATCTTATAGAAGAAGAAGTCTTTCAAAACACCATATTATGTACATTTGACAGTTCTCCTCCTGAATGGATAAATCTTCGCATAGAACCAGCTCGACATGTCATTAAACTAGATGTCCAGAATGGATTTTCTAAAGAGGAGGTTATATCTGAATTCTACCCGTCTGATGAAGACTTAAATTGGGAAGCACTCCCAGTCCCGGCAGAGCAATTAAAGCACTGGAGAGCATCAATACAAGGATCACAATGGCTCTGGACTTATAATGAAGTCACATCTTTTCCAACATCAACATATACTCTTGCTGCTGAAACATATACAGAAAAAATTTATTGGGATAAAAATTATGCAAAGAAATTCTTTCCCTTCAAAATAACTACTCAGCACCAAGCTTTACTACAGCATTATAAGAACAGAAATGCCGAATGGATATTAAAGAAGACCAGGCTAACAGCCCATCAATATCGAGAAAATTTGCGTGAGATTAGCCCACGGCTCGGCTGTGAAGACACAAACTCATTGGATTCGGTAGCAGAAAGAAATCTGGAAAACATGATGGAAGGATAAGCACAAGGACAACACCCGTGACACAAGAAGGACAAATCCACGATGCATAGGACAATCACAGACTAAGACATGACATCTACGACCAACCCGTGACACCTCTCAGAAACACTTTCCGCCCGTGATATTTCCACTACTACTAATATGTTCCAGCACCCGCAGGACAGCAGGTTCTTCTCCCCTTATAAATGGAGGCCATTGTCTTCCCCCGGAGATATCCCTCTCCTAGCAGTTTCCTCTTCCAGTGTGTTTTAAGTGCTTGTGTGTAAGTGAGATCAGCTCGTGTGAGTGTTCTTAGCATCAGAGTCTCATTTGTAAGTATTTCCCGTTGTAATTCCACTTGTAAAATCCATTGTGTTTCTAGCAAAGCTATTTCTTTTCTATAATGCAAGGCTAAACGTTTTGGTTTCTGGGGATCGAAGAATGCATCTTAGAACTTCTTTTTCTGATCTAATAATTCCCCAGTCCTTTTCCTTCCCTTGAGAAGGTAACTGTTACCAATAAACTGGTAAAACCTGTGCTGACAGAGGCAACGGATAAGACCTCTAATGTCGGGTTCAGTATGGATTGGTAACAGGTGAGGCTCATCGGAAAGAAGAGATCAGATCAAGAACCTAGCATGCTTTTTTTTCGAACTCCCCAGCAACCTTTGCTCTTATTATCTTTCACATCTCTGTTTTTATTCTAGTATCTTTTGTTAATATTTTTGTGTGAAAAAAAAATCCTAGCAAAACAACTGTAGCTCGTACCAGTCTGTAGCAGTCTTTGTAGCACTCCGTCCTTATTCAAAAAAAAAAAAAAAAAAAAAAACTAGTCGGTTTAAAATCTAGTCTGTTTAAAATCTTCTAGTCTGTTTAAAATCTGGTATGATCAAAATATCATAGCAAAAACAGAAGAGGCAACCTATAGGAATAAATTTACTGAAGACTACACTATGGTCAGTACTAAACAAAGTATAAAAAGATCTCTAAATCAACTAGACAAACTTCTAGCAGATGACACCTTTAGGAATTTTATGCACCCAACTACGTCAACAAAATCTAGCTATAATAAAAATCTGATGAATACAGCAGAATCAACTGGAACGAGTAGGCCTAGTCAACCTTATCAGATCACTTACCCAGAAAGTCATATGAGAACTATAGATTATAGTCAAGGACATCCCCCTAGAGCACAAATAGATCCTTATACAAATAATAATCCTTTATTAAAAACAATGGGAAAACGGAAACCGCCAGAAGTTACTTTCTTTGGAAAGGAATCAGTTCTCCTAAATATTACAGAATGTGACCCCCAACTATATGATACTTATTTAGAACAATGGACAGTCTCTGTAAAAAGGGATTACATGGCAAAACATGAATTAGACATTGAAGCAGGACGCTTATGCTAAGGATAGTGAAAATTATTTAGGTAGCGTAGCTGAGGCGATGTGGGAATCCTTTAAATCTAAATTTCCTGAAGAAATAACAAAAATGGCCAATCAAGGTAATAACATATTAAACTTTTGTTATGCTATACATAGGATACTCACTGCTAGAGATGCTAATACTGGTTTAGACTTAAGGCAAAGAGAAGCCATGAGAGATTTGGAACAACTACAGATTACAAATTGGTCCTACATAAAACATTTCTGTAATGATTTCTTTGCACTAACTGCAGTTTCAGGTAATTATTATAATCCTGATCTAGGAGAAAGATTATTTAGTAAATTACCTGGAGAACTAGGAAAAGAAATACATAAATCATGGACAGATATGAATGTAACCGATATACATAATAATATAGGAGTACGAATTCAACATATAATCACAAAGTTAAAAGAAAAATGTACATTCATTCAAATACAAAGAACACTAAAAACACAACAATACGGATTTTGTAAACAAATTTATACCCCACAACAATATGGAAGTACACCCAGGAAAGAAACTTTTAGAAGAAAACCACCCCCTCGACCTAAAAGACAATATAAAAAGACTTATTACCTTAGAAAAAGTACTGCCAGAAAACCCTACTTAAATAAAGAAAAACATGTAAGAAAATTTAAACCTAAAAAGACATATGCACATACACTTACCTGTTATGCTTGTAACCAACCAGGACACTTATCTTCAGCCTGTCCCAATAGGAGGAACTTATATACCAAAGCATCTAGTCTTGTGGCTAGCACAAATGAAGATCTGATTGAAATACAATCAGATATTTCAGATACATCTTCAGTATACTCAATCCTATCAGCTAATGACTCCGAAGAAGCAACCCCTGAATACACACCTATGAATACTTGCCCACCAACAGAATACGGTTATTCTATCCCTATAAATAATTCTTGGGATGATTTATTGGATACTCTGGAGGAGGAGGAACAACCATTATTACATACCAACTACATGTATAGGACCGAAAGAACTCCTTATCCACCTCCTAAAGAAGACAATTGCCAACATGATTGGAACTTACGAGAAGGGAATTATTGGACACCCTATTTCCTTTGCGGCTTTTATCCGGCTGTCAATAAAAGAGGAACATGTAAAAAATTCAACAATCAAATATGTAATTATTGTCTTAAAAACGACTATAATATTACTATCGAAACTCAACAGACCACAAGGACTAACCATAATCAATTAATGGAGGCCAGAATATCGGTCCTCGAAACTCGACTAAACTTGCTAGAAACAGAACTTAGGTCTTTACAGCAACAACAACACAATCAAGCATATCTTTGAATGCGAAGAGGCTACTACTCTTCTTGATCCTCATCTTTCCACTTCCCAATTTCTCCCCTCTACCAGTAATAGAGTCTTTATAAAAACTCCTAGCATGTGCAACTTTGGTATTGCAGCTGAACTTAGGGTTCAATGCACTCTTGTAATTCAAGGTCATAAATTAGACCTTCAGGCCCTCGTTGATCTGAGGGCTACAAGTTCTCTGATTGATGAAGATATTCTTAGTACCTTTTTACCACAACATTTAATTAAGTACACAAACCAACCTCAGGTTAGTACACTATTTGATGGATCCAAACATACGATTCACAAGTATGTCCCCAATGCACATTTAAAATTTTTTACTAACTGTGGCACTTATAGCCCCTCTCTCCCAATTCCTGACCTCTGGGTTTCCTCCCTTAGGCAGACAAATTTACATTTAATTCTGGGTCTCTCTTTCCTTCTCTCTTCACAACGGGCTCTTCTTCTTACAAAGGACTATGCCGTCTTTATGTCTACTCCTATTATTTCTCCCCTTCTTTCTGAATACCCCTCCACATTTCGCGCTTCGGAGCGTGGTGGACCAGACCCACTAGACCCACTAGAAGGCCCCAATCTTGAGACCTCAGTAGAAAATCACATAGAAAACCCAAGGACAGAATTAGAATTTCTAGGTCAATTGGTACGTGAGCGAATACAAGAAGAAATAGAACAACAACAAGATTGTCAGTGTGCAACACTAGGAGAATGCAAAAAGAAAAATTGCTATAATCAAGTTAATCAAAACCAAGACTTCCTAGAAATTTATAATGACATAGAAACATTAGGAGTAGACATACCTAATGATTTAATACAAACAACACACTTTCTAAACCTCTTAAAAACACACAAGATGATTTAGACCTGTTAGTCTCCAGAATGGAAAAACTAAAAATAATAGGAGAAAATCCCACCAAATACTGGAACATAGACAAGACATATTGTAAATTAGACATTATAAATCCAGACATTACGATAAAAGCACAAGATTTCAAATATACTAATTGGGAATCAGAAGAATGTAAGGCACATATTAAACAATTATTGGATTTGAAACTTATACAGAGATCTACCTCTAGACATAGAAGCCCTGCTTTTATAGTCAACAAGGGATCCGAACAAAAGAGAGGCGATCTAGAATGGTTTTAATTATAAAAGACTTAACGATAATTGTCACGAAGATGGGTATAAAATACGGACAAAGAACAACTTATCAATAAAATACAACACTCTCAATGGTACTCAAAGTTCGATTTAAAATCAGGTTTTGGCAAATAAAGATGCATCCGGACTCAATAAATGGATCTTTCTCTTGTCCTAAGGCCATTTTAGTGGCTAGTAATGCCCTTTGGGTTAAAAATCGCACCCAAGTCTTTGTGAAAGATGGACAATATTTTTAAGGAAGTATCTAAGTTCACTTGCGTCTATATCGATGATATACTAGTGTTCTCTAAATCTAAAACAGAACATTTTTCACATCTACATATGGTCTTTAACATTTTTGAGAAACATGGTCTTATAATCTCCAGAAAAAAGATGAAACTAGTTACCAAACATATAGATTTCTTAGGAGCAGAAATAGGGCAAGGAAAAATAAGACTACAACCTCATATTGCTAACAAAATATTAGATTTTCCAGACAAAATAGAAGAAACTAAACAGCTAAGAGCTTTTCTAGGGCTCCTTAATTATGCTAGACCTTATCTTAAAGACATAGGGAAAATAAGCGGCACATTATACAACAAAACATCAGCAAAAGGACAAAGACACTTCAATCAACAAGATATAGATTTAATTATAAAAATTAAACAAATGGTTAAGACACTACCTACGTTGTCCCTCCCCCTTGATAATGATTATTTGATAATAGAAACAGATGGATGCGAAACAGATGGGAGGAGCTCTTTTAAAGAAAAATTCTAAATACGACCCAAAATCTACAGAAGTCCTTTGTAGATATGCATCTGGCAAATTTAAAGAAAAAGGACATTTAACTTCCTTAGACTATGAAATCTTAGCAGTAATTTACTGTCTAGAATCATTCTTTCTATTCATATGTGATAAGAAAGAAATCACCATCTGACAGATTTGTGAGGCAATTATAAAATATAATCAACAAACAAAAGGAACAAGAAAAACTCTAAGTAGCAAAAGATGGTTAAAATTTGCAGATACAATAATCAACAAAGGTTTAAAGATACAATGGGAACATATAAAAGGAATTAATAATTCCCTAGCAGATACACTTTCAAGACTACTAACATAATTGTACCTTTCAGGTTCCATGGATAGACAGAAAAGATCCTTTATGTTCAACAAAAACAACAGTTTTAACTATGGCTATACCAATACACCACGAAGAGTCATGACATTTGGACAACAAGAACTACCTCAATATTCAGATATGGAACAATTTCTATTTGAAGAAAGACAAACTTTGGACCGGTACAAAGCTGCTTAATTGACAATATATGGCACACCGCCCACGGATCTGAGAACAACAAAACAAAAGATCGCAGTCATACATGCTCTAGTAAACTACTTCCAAACAATAGTAGAAAAGCCACTTGGGAAAAAATTCTTCTGTTATGGCATATTAACCGGATCACATGCAGGAGTATATGCTACATGGGAAGAAGTGAAAACAGTAATTCTAGGAAGTGATAAACACTCTTCTTACAAAGGCTTTTACTCATTAGAAGAAGCATTTCTGTGAGACAAAGTCTTTGGACCACACTTTTCATCGATTACCTTATTAAAGGGAAAACAAATAAAGAGGCCCTATGACTTCTACATCTCCTACTTTGACAAGGGCAAGCTCAAATCACATACTCGAAGTGGTTACAAAAATGAAGAAAACAACAACAGATATTTCCTTAAACAACCTTCCAAGATTTAGGTTCTTACATCAGATCCCTTGGGGAAAAATCAGCATGGCTTGATTTTTGCCAAATACAAGAAGCCCTTAAATGGGTACATGAACATCCTCAAGAAGGCATCACAATCAGCTACGAAGGAGAATTTAACTCCAAACTTAAATGTCAAAATAAGTTCAGTACATGCTCACAAGAAGCCTACAAATGGGGATGCAATTGTCAACTTCTTTCTGACTTTAGACGAGCAAACATTGACTTGAGACATTTCACAGAATTAAGATACAAGGGAAAAACAATTACACATTTTACACTCATGGATTATGGTCTACTCCATAAATTATGGGTATTTAACATAGAATCAACAGAACACTTCCCCTCCAAACTTGGAGAATGTGTTAGACATCTTATAGAAGAAGAAGTCTTTCAAAACACCATATTATGTACATTTGACAGTTCTCCTCCTGAATGGATAAATCTTCGCATAGAACATTTCGATATGTCATTAAACTAGATGTCCAGAATGGATTTTCTAAAGAGGAGGTTATATCTGAATTCTACCCGTCTGATGAAGACTTAAATTGGGAAGCACTCCCAGCCCCGGCAGAGCAATTAAAGCACTGGAGAGCATCAATACAAGGATCACAATGGCTCTGGACTTATAATGAAGCCACATCTTTTCCAACATCCACATACACTCTTGCTGCTGAAACATATACAGAAAAAATTTATTGGGATAAAAATTATGCAAAGAAATTCTTTCCCTTCAAAATAACTACTCAGCACCAGGCTTTACTACAGCATTATAAGAACAGAAATGCCGAATGGATATTAAAGAAGACCAGGCTAACAGCCCATCAATATCGAGAAAATTTGCGTGATTAGCCAGTTAGCTCGGCTCCCGAAGACACAAACTCATTGGATTCGGTAGCAGAAAGAAATCTGGAAAACATGATGGAAGGATAAGCACAAGGACAACACCCGTGACACAAGAAGGACAGTCACAGTACCAGAAGGACAATCACAGGACTAAGACATGACATCTACAGTACCAACCCGTGACACCTCTCAGAAACACTTTCCGCCCGTGATATTTCCACTACTACTAATATGTTCCAGCACCCGCAGGACAGCAGCTTCTTCTCCCCCTATAAATGGAGGCCATTGTCTTCCCCCGGAGATATCCCTCTCCTAGCAGTTTCCTCTTCCAGTGTGTTTTAAGTGCTTGTGTGTAAGTGAGATCAGCTCGTGTGAGTGTTCTTAGCATCAGAGTCTCATTTGTAAGTATTTCCCGTTGTAATTCCACTTGTAAAATCCATTGTGTTTCTAGCAAAGCTATTTCTTTTCTATAATGCAAGGCTAAACGTTTTGGTTTCTGGGGATCGAAGAATGCATCTTAGAACTTCTTTTTCTGATCTAATAATTCCCCAGTCCTTTTCCTTCCCTTGAGAAGGTAACTGTTACCAATAAACTGGTAAAACCTGTGCTGACAGAGGCAACGGATAAGACCTCTAATGTCGGGTTCAGTATGGATTGGTAACAGGTGAGGCTCATCGGAAAGAAGAGATCAGATCAAGAACCTAGCATGCTTTTTTTTCGAACTCCCCAGCAACCTTTGCTCTTATTATCTTTCACATCTCTGTTTTTATTCTAGTATCTTTTGTTAATATTTTTGTGTGAAAAAAAAATCACTGTAGCAAAACAACATGCACCTGGTCCCCAGCGATATCGTAGCACTCCGTCCTCAACTGTAGCACTCCGTCCTTATTCAAAAAAAAAAAAAAAAAACTAGTTTAAAATCTAGTCTTTAAAATCTTCTAGTCTGCTTAAAATGCAGTATGATCAAAATATCAGAGCAAAAACAGAAGAGGCAACCTATAGGAATAAATTTACTGAAGACTACACTATGGTCAGTACTAAACAAAGTATAAAAAGATCTCTAAATCAACTAGACAAACTTCTAGCAGATGACACCTTTAGGAATTTTATGCACCCAACTACGTCAACAAAATCTAGCTATAATAAAAATCTGATGAATACAGCAGAATCAACTGGAACGAGTAGGCCTAGTCAACCTTATCAGATCACTTACCCAGAAAGTCATATGAGAACTATAGATTATAGTCAAGGACATCCCCCTAGAGCACAAATAGATCCTTATACAAATAATAATCCTTTATTAAAAACAATGGGAAAACGGAAACCGCCAGAAGTTACTTTCTTTGGAAAGGAATCAGTTCTCCTAAATATTACAGAATGTGACCCCCAACTATATGATACTTATTTAGAACAATGGGCCAGTCTGTAATGGGATTACATGGCAAAACATGAATTAGACATTGAAACAGGGGACGCTATGCTAAGGATAGCTGAAAATTATTTAGGTGACGTAGCCAGGGCAGTATGGGAATCCTTTAAATCTAAATTTCCTGAAGAAATAACAAAAATGGCCAATCAAGGTAATAACATATTAAACTTTTGTTATGCTATACATAGGATACTCACTGCTAGAGATGCTAATACTGGTTTAGACTTAAGGCAAAGAGAAGCCATGAGAGATTTGGAACAACTACAGATCACAAATTGGTCCTACATAAAACATTTCTGTAATGATTTCTTTGCACTAACTGCAGTTTCAGGTAATTATTATAATCCTGATCTAGGAGAAAGATTATTTAGTAAATTACCTGGAGAACTAGGAAAAGAAATACATAAATCATGGACAGATATGAATGTAACCGATATACATAATAATATAGGAGTACGAATTCAACATATAATCACAAAGTTAAAAGAAAAATGTACATTCATTCAAATACAAAGAACACTAAAAACACAACAATACGGATTTTGTAAACAAATTTATACCCCACAATAATATGGAAGTACACCCAGGAAAGAAACTTTTAGAAGAAAACCACCCCCTCGACCTAAAAGACAATATAAAAAGACTTATTACCTTAGAAAAAGTACTGCCAGAAAACCCTACTTAAATAAAGAAAAACATGTAAGAAAATTTAAACCTAAAAGACATATGCACATACACTTACATATGCTTGTAACCAACCAGGACACTTATCTTCAGCCTGTCCCAATAGGAGGAACTTATATACCAAAGCATCTAGTCTTGTGGCTAGCACAAATGAAGATCTGATTGAAATACAATCAGATATTTCAGATACATCTTCAGTATACTCAATCCTATCAGCTAATGACTCCGAAGAAGCAACCTCTGAATACACACCTATGAATACTTGCCCGCCAACAGAATACTGTTATGCAGCTAAATATGGCATTTCTATCCCAAAAACTATAAATAATTCTTGGGATGATTTATTGGATACTCTGGAGGAGGAGGAACAACCATTATTACATACCAACTACATGTATAGGACCGAAAGAACTCCTTATCCACCTCCTAAAGAAGACAATTGCCAACATGATTGGAACTTACGAGAAGGGAATTATTGGACACCCTGTTTCCTTTGCGGCTTTTATCATCACATCAATAAAGAGGAACATGTAAAAATGCAACAATCAAATATGTAATTATTGTCTTAAAAACGACTATAATATTACTATAGAAACTCAACAGACCACAAGGACTAACCATAATCAATTAATGGAGGCCAGAATATCGGTCCTCGAAACTCGACTAAACTTGCTAGAAACAGAACTTAGGTCTTTACAGCAACAACAACACAATCAAGCATATGCTGAATGCGAAGAGGCTACTACTCTTCTTGATCCTCATCTTTCCACTTCCCAATTTCTCCCCTCTACCAGTAATAGAGTCTTTATAAAAACTCCTAGCATGTGCAACTTTGGTATTGCAGCTGAACTTAGGGTTCAATGCACTCTTGTAATTCAAGGTCATAAATTAGACCTTCAGGCCCTCATTGATCTGAGGGCTACAAGTTCTCTGATTGATGAAGATATTCTTAGTACCTTTTACCACAACATTTAATTAAGTACACAAACCAACCTCGAGTTAGTACACTATTTGATGGATCCAAACATACGATTCACAAGTATGTCCCGATGCACATTTAAAATTTTTACTAAGCTGTGGCACTTATAGCCCCTCTCTCCCAATTCTGACCTCAGGGTTTCCTCCCTTAGGCGCATGACAAATTTACATTTAATTCAGGTCTCTCTTTCCTTCTCTCTTCTACAAGCGGGCTCTTCTTCTGACAAAGGATTATGTCGTATTTAGGTCTACCCCTATTATTTCTCCCCTTCTTTCTGAATACCCCTCCACATTTCGCGCTTCGGAGCGTGGTGGACCAGACCCACTAGACCCACTAGAAGGCCCCAATCTTGAGACCTCAGTAGAAAATCACATAGAAAACCCAAGGACAGAATTAGAATTTCTAGGTCAATTGGTACGTGAGCGAATACAAGAAGAAATAGAACAACAACAAGATTGTCGATGTGCAACACTAGGAGAATGCAAAAAGAAAAATTGCTATAATCAAGTTAATCAAAACCAAGACTTCCTAGAAATTTATAATGACATAGAAACATTAGGAGTAGACATACCTAATGATTTAATACAAACAACACACTTTCTAAACCTCTTAAAAACACACAAGATGATTTAGACCTGTTAGTCTCCAGAATGGAAAAACTAGAAATAATAGGAGAAAATCCCACCAAATACTGGAACATAGACAAGACATATTGTAAATTAGACATTATAAATCCAGACATTACGATAAAAGCACAAGATTTCAAATATACTAATTGGGAATCAGAAGAATGTAAGGCACATATTAAACAATTATTGGATTTGAAACTTATACAGATCTACCTCTAGACATAGAAGCCCTGCTTTTATAGTCAACAAGGGATCCGAACAAAAGAGAGGGCAGTCTAGAATGGTTTTTAATTATAAAAGACTTAACGATAATTGTCACGAAGATGGGTATAAAATACCAGACAAAGAACAACTTATCAATAAAATACAACACTCTCAATGGTACTCAAAGTTCGATTTAAAATCAGGTTTTTGGCAAATAAAGATGCATCCGGACTCAATAAACTGGACAGCTTTCTCTTGTCCGGAAGGCCATTTTGAGTGGCTAGTAATGCCCTTTGGGTTAAAAATCGCACCCCAAGTCTTTCAGCGAAAGATGGACAATATTTTTAAGGAAGTATCTAAGTTCACTTGCGTCTATATCGATGATATACTAGTGTTCTCTAAATCTAAAACAGAACATTTTTCACATCTACATATGGTCTTTAACATTTTTGAGAAACATGGTCTTATAATCTCCAGAAAAAAGATGAAACTAGTTACCAAACATATAGATTTCTTAGGAGCAGAAATAGGGCAAGGAAAAATAAGACTACAACCTCATATTGCTAACAAAATATTAGATTTTCCAGACAAAATAGAAGAAACTAAACAGCTAAGAGCTTTTCTAGGGCTCCTTAATTATGCTAGACCTTATCTTAAAGACATAGGGAAAATAAGCGGCACATTATACAACAAAACATCGAAAAGGACAAAGACACTTCAATCAACAAGATATAGATTTAATTATAAAAATTAAACAAATGGTTAAGACACTACCTACGTTGTCCCTCCCCCTTGATAATGATTATTTGATAATAAAAACAGATGGATGCGAAACAGGATGGGGAGGAGCTCTTTTAAAGAAAAATTCTAAATACGACCCAAAATCTACAGAAGTCCTTTGTAGATATGCATCTGGCAAATTTAAAGAAAAAGGACATTTAACTTCCTTAGACTATGAAATCTTAGCAGTAATTTACTGTCTAGAATCATTCTTTCTATTCATATGTGATAAGAAAGAAATCACCATACGGACAGATCAGAGGCAATTATAAAATATAATCAACAAACAAAAGGAACAAGAAAAACTCTAAGTAGCAAAAGATGGTTAAAATTTGCAGATACAATAATCTACAAAGGTTTAAAGATACAATGGGAACATATAAAAGGAATTAATAATTCCCTAGCAGATACACTTTCAAGACTACTAACATAATTGTACCTTTCAGGTTCCATGGATAGACAGAAAAGATCTTTTATGTTCAACAAAAACAATAGTTTTAACTATGGCTATACCAATACACCACGAAGAGTCATGACATTTGGACAACAAGAACTACCTCAATATTCAGATACGGAACAATTTCTATTTGAAGAAAGACAAACTTTGGACCAGGTACAAAACTGCTTAATTGACAATATATGGCACCTGCCCACAGTACAAGGAGCAACAAAACAAAAGATCGCAGTCATACATGCTCTAGTAAACTACTTTCAAACAATAGTAGAAAAGCCACTGGGGAAAAAATTCTTCTGTTATGGCATATTAACCGGATCACATGCAGGAGTATATGCTACATGGGAAGAAGTGAAAACAAGTAATTCTAGGAAGTGATAAACACTCTTCTTACAAAGGCTTTACTCATTAGAAGAAGCATTTCTTTGATGAGACAAAGTCTTTGGACCACACTTTTTCATCAAGACTTATTAAAGGAAAAACAAAGAACAGCCCTATGACTTCTACATCTCCTACTTTGACAAGGGCAAGCTCAAATCACATACTCAGTGGTTACAAAAAATGAAGAAAAACAACAAATGATATTTCCTTAAACAACCTTCCAACAGATTTAGGTTCTTACATCGATCCCTTGGGAAAAATCGGCATGGCTTGATTTTTGCCAAATACAAGAAGCCCTTAAATGGGTACATGAACATCCTCAAGAAGGCATCACAATCACTCTGAAGGAGAATTTAACTCCAAACTTAAATGTCAAAATAAGTTCAAGATACATGCTCACAAGAAGCCTACAAATGGGGATGCAATTGTCAACTTCTTTCTGACTTTAGACGAGCAAACATTGACTTGAGACATTTCACAGAATTAAGATACAAGGGAAAAACAATTACACATTTTACACTCATGGATTATGGTCTACTCCATAAATTATGGGTATTTAACATAGAATCAACAGAACACTTCCCCTCCAAACTTGGAGAATGTGTTAGACATCTTATAGAAGAAGAAGTCTTTCAAAACACCATATTATGTACATTTGACAGTTCTCCTCCTGAATGGATAAATCTTTGCATAGAACCAGCTCGACATGTCATTAAACTAGATGTCGTAATGGATTTTCTAAAGAGGAGGTTATATCTGAATTCTACCCGTCCGATGAAGACTTAAATTGGGAAGCACTCCCAGCCCCGGCAGAGCAATTAAAGCACTGGAGAGCATCAATACAAGGATCACAATGGCTCTGGACTTATAATGAAGCCACATCTTTTCCAACATCCACATACACTCTTCTTCTTTGAAACATATCTGAGAAAAATTTATTGGGATAAAAATTATGCAAAGAAATTCTTTCCCTTCAAAATAACTACTCAAAGACTGTGCTTTACTACGACATTATAAGAACGAAATGCGAATGGATATTAAAGAAGACCAGCTATGACCCATCAATATCGAGAAAATTTGCGTGATTAGCCCACCGGCGAAGACACAAACTCATTGGATTGGAGCGTAAAGAAATCTGGAAAACATGATGGAAGGATAAGCACAAGGACAACACCGTGACACAAGAAGGGCGATCCTGATGCGGAAGGACAATCACAGGACTAAGACATGACATCTACAGTACCAACCCGTGACACCTCTCAGAAACACTTTCCGCCCGTGATATTTCCACTACTACTAATATGTTCCAGCACCCGCAGCTTCTTCTCCCCTATAAATGGAGGCCATTGTCTTCCCCCGGAGATATCCCTCTCCTAGCAGTTTCCTCTTCCAGTGTGTTTTAAGTGCTTGTGTGTAAGTGAGATCAGCTCGTGTGAGTGTTCTTAGCATCAGAGTCTCATTTGTAAGTATTTCCCGTTGTAATTCCACTTGTAAAATCCATTGTGTTTCTAGCAAAGCTATTTCTTTTCTATAATGCAAGGCTAAACGTTTTGGTTTCTGGGGATCGAAGAATGCATCTTAGAACTTCTTTTTCTGATCTAATAATTCCCCAGTCCTTTTCCTTCCCTTGAGAAGGTAACTGTTACCAATAAACTGGTAAAACTGGCCGATGAGAGGCAATCTAATGTCGGGGTTCAGTATGGATTGGTAACAGGTGAGGCTCATCGGAAAGAAGAGATCAGATCAAGAACCTAGCATGCTTTTTTTTCGAACTCCCCAGCAACCTTTGCTCTTATTATCTTTCACATCTCTGTTTTTATTCTAGTATCTTTTGTTAATATTTTTGTGTGAAAAAAAAAAAATCCTGTAGCAAAACACTGTAGCACCGGTCCTGTAGCAGTATACTGTAGCACTCCGTCCTCAACTGTAGCACTCCGTCCTTATTCAAAAAAAAAAAAAAAAAAAAAAACTAGTCGGTTTAAAATCGGTTTAAAATCTAGTCTGTTTAAAATCTTCTAGTCTGTTTAAAATCTGGTATGATCAAAATATCATAGCAAAAACAGAAGAGGCAACCTATAGGAATAAATTTACTGAAGACTACACTATGGTCAGTACTAAACAAAGTATAAAAAGATCTCTAAATCAACTAGACAAACTTCTAGCAGATGACACCTTTAGGAATTTTATGCACCCAACTACGTCAACAAAATCTAGCTATAATAAAAATCTGATGAATACAGCAGAATCAACTGGAACGAGTAGGCCTAGTCAACCTTATCAGATCACTTACCCAGAAAGTCATATGAGAACTATAGATTATAGTCAAGGACATCCCCCTAGAGCACAAATAGATCCTTATACAAATAATAATCCTTTATTAAAAACAATGGGAAAACGAAAACCTCCAGAAGTTACTTTCTTTGGAAAGGAATCAGTTCTCCTAAATATTACAGAATGTGACCCCCAACTATATGATACTTATTTAGAACAATGGACAGTCTCTGTAAAAAGGGATTACATGGCAAAACATGAATTAGACATTGAAACAGGGGACGCTATGCTAAGGATAGCTGAAAATTATTTAGGTGACGTAGCCAGGGCAGTATGGGAATCCTTTAAATCTAAATTTCCTGAAGAAATAACAAAAATGGCCAATCAAGGTAATAACATATTAAACTTTTGTTATGCTATACATAGGATACTCACTGCTAGAGATGCTAATACTGGTTTAGACTTAAGGCAAAGAGAAGCCATGAGAGATTTGGAACAACTACAGATTACAAATTGGTCCTACATAAAACATTTCTGTAATGATTTCTTTGCACTAACTGCAGTTTCAGGTAATTATTATAATCCTGATCTAGGAGAAAGATTATTTAGTAAATTACAGAGAACTAGGAAAAGAAATACATAAATCATGGATGATATATGATATGTAGCTGATATACATAATAATATAGGAGTACGAATTCAACATATAATCACAAAGTTAAAAGAAAAATGTACATTCATTCAAATACAAAGAACACTAAAAACACAACAATACGGATTTTGTAAACAAATTTATACCCCACAATAATATGGAAGTACACCCAGGAAAGAAACTTTTAGAAGAAAACCACCCCCTCGACCTAAAAGACAATATAAAAAGACTTATTACCTTAGAAAAAGTACTGCCAGAAAACCCTACTTAAATAAAGAAAAACATGTAAGAAAATTTAAACCTAAAAAGACATATGCACATACACTTACCTGTTATGCTTGTAACCAACCAGGACACTTATCTTCAGCCTGTCCCAATAGGAGGAACTTATATACCAAAGCATCTAGTCTTGTGGCTAGCACAAATGAAGATCTGATTGAAATACAATCAGATATTTCAGATACATCTTCAGTATACTCAATCCTATCAGCTAATGACTCCGAAGAAGCAACCCCTGAATACACACCTATGAATACTTGCCCACCAACAGAATACGGTTATGCAGCCAAATATGGCATTTCTATCCCAGAAACTATAAATAATTCTTGGGATGATTTATTGGATACTCTGGAGGAGGAGGAACAACCATTATTACATACCAACTACATGTATAGGACCGAAAGAACTCCTTATCCACCTCCTAAAGAAGACAATTGCCAACATGATTGGAACTTACGAGAAGGGAATTATTGGACACCCTATTTCCTTTGCGGCTTTTATCCGGCTGTCAATAAAAGAGGAACATGTAAAAAATGCAACAATCAAATATGTAATTATTGTCTTAAAAACGACTATAATATTACTATAGAAACTCAACAGACCACAAGGACTAACCATAATCAATTAATGGAGGCCAGAATATCGGTCCTCGAAACTCGACTAAACTTGCTAGAAACAGAACTTAGGTCTTTACAGCAACAACAACACAATCAAGCATATGCTGAATGCGAAGAGGCTACTACTCTTCTTGATCCTCATCTTTCCACTTCCCAATTTCTCCCCTCTACCAGTAATAGAGTCTTTATAAAAACTCCTAGCATGTGCAACTTTGGTATTGCAGCTGAACTTAGGGTTCAATGCACTCTTGTAATTCAAGGTCATAAATTAGACCTTCAGGCCCTCATTGATACAGGGGCTACAAGTTCTACAGTTGATGAAGATATTCTTAGTACCTTTTTACCACAACATTTAATTAAGTACACAAACCAACCTCAGGTTAGTACACTATTTGATGGATCCAAACATACGATTCACAAGTATGTCCCCAATGCACATTTAAAATTTTTTACTAACTGTGGCACTTATAGCCCCTCTCTCCCAATTCCTGACCTCTGGGTTTCCTCCCTTAGGCAGACAAATTTACATTTAATTCTGGGTCTCTCTTTCCTTCTCTCTTCACAACGGGCTCTTCTTCTTACAAAGGACTATGCCGTCTTTATGTCTACTCCTATTATTTCTCCCCTTCTTTCTGAATACCCCTCCACATTTCGCGCTTCGGAGCGTGGTGGACCAGACCCACTAGACCCACTAGAAGGCCCCAATCTTGAGACCTCAGTAGAAAATCACATAGAAAACCCAAGGACAGAATTAGAATTTCTAGGTCAATTGGTACGTGAGCGAATACAAGAAGAAATAGAACAACAACAAGATTGTCAGTGTGCAACACTAGGAGAATGCAAAAAGAAAAATTGCTATAATCAAGTTAATCAAAACCAAGACTTCCTAGAAATTTATAATGACATAGAAACATTAGGAGTAGACATACCTAATGATTTAATACAAACAACACACTTTCTAAACCTCTTAAAAACACACAAGATGATTTAGACCTGTTAGTCTCCAGAATGGAAAAACTAGAAATAATAGGAGAAAATCCCACCAAATACTGGAACATAGACAAGACATATTGTAAATTAGACATTATAAATCCAGACATTACGATAAAAGCACAAGATTTCAAATATACTAATTGGGAATCAGAAGAATGTAAGGCACATATTAAACAATTATTGGATTTGAAACTTATAGAGATCTACCTCTAGACATAGAAGCCTGCTTTTATAGTCAACAAGGATCGAACAAAAGAGAGGCGATCTAGAATGGTTTTTAATTATAAAAGACTTAACGATAATTGTCACGAAGATGGGTATAAAATACCAGACAAAGAACAACTTATCAATAAAATACAACACTCTCAATGGTACTCAAAGTTCGATTTAAAATCAGGTTTTTGGCAAATAAAGATGCATCCGGACTCAATAAATCGATGACTTTCTCTTGTCCGGAAGGCCATTTTGAGTGGCTAGTAATGCCCTTTGGGTTAAAAATCGCACCCCAAGTCTTTCAGCGAAAGATGGACAATATTTTTAAGGAAGTATCTAAGTTCACTTGCGTCTATATCGATGATATACTAGTGTTCTCTAAATCTAAAACAGAACATTTTTCACATCTACATATGGTCTTTAACATTTTGAAACATGGTCTTATAATCTCGAGAAAAAGATGAAACTAGTTACAAACATATAGATTTCTTAGGAGCGAAATAGGGCAAGGAAAAATAAGACTACAACCTCATATTGCTAACAAAATATTAGATTTTCGGACAAAATAGAAGAAACTAAACACTAAGAGCTTTCTAGGGCTCCTTAATTATGCTAGACCTTATCTTAAAGACATAGGAAAATAAGCGGCACATTATACAACAAAACATCAAAGAAAAGGACAAAGACACTTCAATCAACAAGATATAGATTTAATTATAAAAATTAAACAAATGGTTAAGACACTACCTCGTTGTCCCTCCCCTTGATAATGATTATTTGATAATAAAAGCAGATGGATGCGAAGCAGATGGGGAGGAGCTCTTTTAAAGAAAAATTCTAAATCGACCCAAAATCTACTGAAGTCCTTTGTAGATATGCATCAGCAAATTTAAAGAAAAGGACATTTAACTTCCTTAGACTATGAAATCTTAGCGATAATTTCTTTGTCTAGAATCATTCTTTCTATTCATATGTGATAAGAAAGAAATCACCATCTGACAGATGTGAGGCAATTATAAAATATAAGCAACAAACAAAAGGAACAAGAAAAACTCTAAGTAGAAAAAGATGGTAAAAATTTTCAGATACAATAATCTACAAACGTTTAAACATACAAAGGGAACATATAAAAGGAATTAAAAATTACATAGCAGATACACTTTCAAGACTACTAACATAATTGTACCTTTCGAGTTCCATGGATGACAGAAAAAGATCCTTTATGTTCAACAAAAACAATGATTTAACTATGGCTATACCATACACCACGAAGAGTCATGACATTTGGACAACAAGAACTACCTCAATATTGATCACGGAACAATTTCTATTTGAAGAAAGACAAACTTTGGACTGTACAAAACTGCTTAATTGACAATATATGGCACCTGCCCACAGTACAAGGAGCAACAAAACAAAAGATCGCAGTCATACATGCTCTAGTAAACTACTTCCAAACAATAGTAGAAAAGCCACTTGGGAAAAAATTCTTCTGTTATGGCATATTAACCGGATCACATGCAGGAGTATATGCTACATGGGAAGAAGTGAAAACAGTAATTCTAGGAAGTGATAAACACTCTTCTTACAAAGGCTTTACTCATTAGAAGAAGCATTTCTTTGCAGTGAGACAAAGTCTTTGGACCACACTTTTTCATCAGTACCTTATTAAAGGGAAAACAAACAGCAACAGGCCCTATGACTTCTACATCTCCTACTTTGACAAGGGCAAGCTCTGAAATCACATACTCAGAAGTGGTTACAAAAAATGAAGAAAAACAACAAACAGATATTTCCTTAAACAACCTTCCAACAGATTTAGGTTCTTACATCAGATCCCTTGGGGAAAAATCAGCATGGCTTGATTTTTGCCAAATACAAGAAGCCCTTAAATGGGTACATGAACATCCTCAAGAAGGCATCACAATCAGCTACGAAGGAGAATTTAACTCCAAACTTAAATGTCAAAATAAGTTCAGTACATGCTCAGAAGCCTACAAATGGGGATGCAATTGTCAACTTCTTCTGACTTTAGACGAGCAAACATTGACTTGAGACATTTCACAGAATTAAGATACAAGGGAAAAACAATTACACATTTTACACTCATGGATTATGGTCTACTCCATAAATTATGGGTATTTAACATAGAATCAACAGAACACTTCCCCTCCAAACTTGGAGAATGTGTTAGACATCTTATAGAAGAAGAAGTCTTTCAAAACACCATATTATGTACATTTGACAGTTCTCCTCCTGAATGGATAAATCTTCGCATAGAACCAGCTCGACATGTCATTAAACTAGATGTCCAGAATGGATTTTCTAAAGAGGAGGTTATATCTGAATTCTACCCGTCCGATGAAGACTTAAATTGGGAAGCACTCCCAGCCCCGGCAGAGCAATTAAAGCACTGGAGAGCATCAATACAAGGATCACAATGGCTCTGGACTTATAATGAAGCCACATCTTTTCCAACATCCACATACACTCTTGCTGCTGAAACATATACAGAAAAAATTTATTGGGATAAAAATTATGCAAAGAAATTCTTTCCCTTCAAAATAACTACTCAGCACCAGGCTTTACTACAGCATTATAAGAACAGAAATGCCGAATGGATATTAAAGAAGACCAGGCTAACAGCCCATCAATATCGAGAAAATTTGCAGCAGATTAGCCCACCGGCTCGGCCTGGCCCAGAAGACACAAACTCATTGGATTCGGTAGCAGAAAGAAATCTGGAAAACATGATGGAAGGATAAGCACAAGGACAACACCCGTGACACAAGAAGGACAGTCACAGTACCAGAAGGACAATCACAGGACTAAGACATGACATCTACAGTACCAACCTGTGATACCTCTCAGAAACACTTTCCGCCCGTGATATTTCCACTACTACTAATATGTTCCAGCACCCGCATGATAGCAGCTTCTTCTCCCCCTATAAATGGAGGTCATTGTCTTCCCCCGGAGATATCCCTCTCCTAGCAGTTTCCTCTTCCAGTGTGTTTTAAGTGCTTGTGTGTAAGTGAGATCAGCTCGTGTGAGTGTTCTTAGCATCAGAGTCTCATTTGTAAGTATTTCCCGTTGTAATTCCACTTGTAAAATCCATTGTGTTTCTAGCAAAGCTATTTCTTTTCTATAATGCAAGGCTAAACGTTTTGGTTTCTGGGGATCGAAGAATGCATCTTAGAACTTCTTTTTCTGATCTAATAATTCCCCAGTCCTTTTCCTTCCCTTGAGAAGGTAACTGTTACCAATAAACTGGTAAAACCTGTCTCTAATGTCGGGGTTCGGTATGGATTAGTAGCAGTGAGGCTCGATGGAAAGAAGAGATCAGATCAAGAACCTAGCATGCTTTTTTTTCGAACTCCCCAGCAACCTTTGCTCTTATTATCTTTCACATCTCTGTTTTTATTCTAGTATCTTTTGTTAATATTTTTGTGTGAAAAAAAAAAGAAAAAAGAAAAAAAATCCTGTAGCAAAACACTGTAGCACCGGTCCTGTAGCAGTTTACTGTAGCACTCCGTCCTCAACTGTAGCACTCCGTCCTTATTCAAAAAAAAAAAAAAAAAAAAAAAAACTAGTCGGTTTAAAATCTAGTCTGTTTAAAATCTTCTAGTCTGTTTAAAATCTGGTATCAGAGCCAGGTCCGTTTTGGTTTCTGGGGATCGAAGAATGCATCTTAGAACTTCTTTTTCTGATCTAATAATTCCCCAGTCCTTTTCCTTCCCTTGAGAAGGTAACTGTTACCAATAAACTGGTAAAACCTGTGCTGACAGAGGCAACGGATAAGACCTCTAATGTCGGGGTTCAGTATGGATTGGTAACAGGTGAGGCTCATCGGAAAGAAGAGATCAGATCAAGAACCTAGCATGCTTTTTTTTCGAACTCCCCAGCAACCTTTGCTCTTATTATCTTTCACATCTCTGTTTTTATTCTAGTATCTTTTGTTAATATTTTTGTGTGAAAAAAAAAAAAAATCCTGTAGCAAAACACTGTAGCACCTCCCCAGTAGCCCTTATTCAAAAAAAAAAAAAAAAAAAAACTAGTCGGTTTAAAATCGGTTTAAAATCTAGTCTGTTTAAAATCTTCTAGTCTGTTTAAAATCTGGTATCAGAGCTGTAATAGTGGTTGGTGTTAAATGCATATGCACGTGAAAGTTCTACGAAAGTGATGATTAAAATATGATAGAATTTATTGATAAAATAAAGATCTATTTTGAAAAAGGTTTAAAATTTTTTTCTGAATTCAGATGACTCTTACATATCTTAATCATCATGTCAAAATCCATAGAGTCATCCATAATTTATCTCTCTTATAATGATCATATGACAGATCAATGAAGATTGTTAGATTGATGAATTCCAATCTTTACCGATATATGCATTTGACAACTTTCTCCTTTTTAAATTACATATAAGTATTGTTTCCTCCCCGTGTAAATCTATGCATAACCATCAATTTTTCTCCCATAACACATCTAGTGCAGTCCTTGAGAACTTTTATCAACGCATTTAATGGTCCAACTAGATATAAGTAATTATGGCTAGAAATATTTATAAAACTAAAAACGAGTAAAAATCAAACAAAAAATGACAAATAAATTTGAGAAACTACCATAAGCACAACGGTAATAAGATATGAGACATTGATATCTTTGGAGAGAGGTTTTTTTGATATATATCAGAAATGAGAAGTGATGTATGAGAATTGGTGGGAGAATTTGGAATTCCCAATTTGGATAATTGACGGGAGAATTTGGAATTCCCAATTTGGATAATTGGGAAGATTGATTTGAGTTAGTGTTCTAACTTAAAGTATTTAATTTTTGACAAACATTAAAAAATGAGAGATTATTGGTGCAATCGGCTCAGGTCACGATTGACCAGACTCGAGTTTGACTCGAGTTGTGTTTTGATGTTTGACGATGAGTTGACCATTGTTTGATAATAGGTTGATCATATGGTTGACATGAAATTGACCATATAATGGAGAAGTCTAAGTAGGACACTTGGCATGGAATGTCCAAGCACGAGTCACAATAGTAAAGTCCAAGTCTTGAGTACTTAGTATAGAAAGTCTAAGCATGTGTCTTAGCAAGGAAAAGTCCAAGCTTGAGTTTTGGCAATTGAAAAGTTCAACATGAGTTGGCAAGGAAAGTCCAAGGGTGTAGTTGTTGGACTATCCGAGCCGCAAAAACCGTTTTTTGCATTGCGGAAACCTCGGAAATCGGCCACGGATCCGTGCGAAAATAAACAAAAATTACATGTACGTGTTTAGAAAACCTAGATCTACCTTAGATCTACATGAAAGGAGTGTTACCCTTGATGCGACGGCCTTCGCTTATCCTGCTCGTCCAAATAGCTTCACTACAACAAAAAATCGAATAGACAACGGTGAAAAACCGTTGTCTATTAGCAAAAAAATCCGTGGTAAATTGACCCGTTGTGAAAAGTGGATCGGGCAAAGACAACGGTGAAAAACCGTTGTCGTTTCAAGGATAAGACAACGGTTTTTAACCGTTGTCTTTGACCGAACCACTTTTCACAACGGGTCGATTTACCACGGATTTTTTTACTCATAGACAACGATTTTTCACCGTTGTCTTTTCCTTAAATCTACAACGGTCTTTCACCGTTGTCTTTCACCGACCCCCGATTTACCACGGATTTTTTTGCTCATAGACAACGAATTTTCACCGTTGTCATTTCTCAACGGTTACTCTAGAACACAATAAACCGTTGTAGATTTATAGTGTTGTATTTTTAATATAAATCATACAACATCAAAAAGAATTATAGAAAACACATATACACTCGCACTTGTAGCAATGTAAAGTACAAGGTCATATCACATTTTAAATGATCACTCTTAGAAACATATATATTAAAAAGTACTGTGACAAAACAACTACACATCATATGCACCAAAAGTATTATGCATAATAAGCAAAACACTTATAGATTACCATATGTAACCAAAAGAGGTATGTACACTTAAATCTCTCCTAATCATCAGATATGCGATCTTGTATGCATTCAGCCCACTCCGAACGTACTTCATCAATTTCCTTTGTAGCTATCACAGATTTTGTGAACTGCATGTGAATAAATGAATGAAAATGTAATTAAACACTATGATATCAATAAGAAAATTTGAAAATATATCTAATATATTACTATTGGTCGTAGGGAAGACTTGTCAATGGATGCGGCGCCTTCAATTATATCTCTCATATATCGCAAAATAAAATAACCGCATTGAGCTCCATCCGATTGAAGGGGAACCTGTGATGGAAAAAATTATAGTAGTTATTCGGATAGTAAAATTTGATATATAAATTACACAAAAAAAAGTTACTAACAAAAAATGTATATGAATAACATCTACTCTAACAAGAAAGTATATGATTCACATCTACTTTAACAAAAATATCACTAAATAATTACTCAAATTATATAAGCTCCCCACAATGTAAAACATACATTGATTATTTCCCACAAAGGTTGTTTCTTCCCGTGCTTATCAATCTCTGTGTTGAACAATTTCAAGGTCCTTCATAAAATCAAAAAAGATTATAAACTTTTAGAGCATCAAGTCTTACCCTTTTCAAGGTTTGTACCTCCTCGTTTGCTTTGATTTTTTGTCATAGAGTTGACAACCTATTAATCACAAAATTTGCAATCTGCAAATATAAGGTAAATATCATAATTTAGTGCAATTGCAATCAAAGGAACATTGAATTCTTACAAGTACATAATAGCTTTTCAAGAGAAAAATACTAAGGTAAATTACACGTACATAATTTAGTGCAATTGCTCAAAGGTAAATATCATGATTTATAACCAAACTGGGCGTACAAGGTAAAATTCAAGGAAATGACAACAAATATATAACCAAATCCATAGTTTTATTAGAACACTCTCCAAAATAACGCTGAAGCACTAGGACACAGTTCTAGCAAAATTAAGGTTTCAAACACTCTCCAAATTGAGCTTACTTGTGTTGGAGATAACAACAAATATTAAACGTGCAACTTCCTGCGAAGAATAAAATGTCGGAGATGTATCTTTGGGAGACTTCCTCAAGCAGTCTCCATGACGGTCCGTGGAAGGCACTGTCACATAGCAACACAATAAAAATTTGTAAAATTAACTTGACAGCAAAATGTGACAACCATTAAACCAAAATCAATAACAAAAAGTGACATTGAAAGACCAAACCAGATTTGATATAGACCGATCAATTAATATTACTGAGAGACACATAAAGGTACATGCCTATGCATGATGATAACAACTATAGTTAGGAGTTGTTTCCCTTTACATTTCCACACATGCAGGGAAATAAGCTGGAAGATGTCAAATTGGGCAATCGCAATAAGTTTTCCAGTTTGTTCTCGCTTGTATTTGTTCTTCATGATTGATGACATATGCAAGTATGAGATCTAGATGGCCTGCATATCTGTCTCATGCAAGATTTGTTATTGTTCTCCTCGCAAAATGCTAACTTCTTTCATATGTTGTTGTGTCCGGGAGATGGTTTCCCAATTATCACTAGGATTCATATTGAATTTAGCTAGTGACACCTACTCCCAGAAATAAACTCCAACTTAATACTCTCTCTAAATACACTTCTACACTACTATGCAACCTCAAACATTAATTTGGATCGTTGGCCTTGGATGACATTTAACATTTTGCAAACAAAGTTGGAATACGTAACAAAGGATGGCCAATCCTAGCTTTCTAAGTTTCCTTCTTGGCGAAAATATACTTGCATGTGGATTATAGACTTTTGAGGCCTTCAAAGATGACCTCCTATTTGTGAAATCTAAGCCTCCTTGTCCCAGCTTTCATTTGCTTGCAAATGATGGCGTTACTTGCATTGTGGATTCTGTGTGGTCTCTAGTTTTGCAGGTGATAGTAGATGAGAGATAGAGAGATCAAATGATGCAGAACAATTAGTAAAAAAAATCCATGGCTTCATCACCAGATTTATTACCAAATTTTACTACAAGAAGAAATAATAACATGAAAATATAAATGCTGGATGAACGGAGGAAGTCAGCTGGTCTCCAAACCAGCTACACGTTTTTTCATCAGTGGTTAACTTCCTAAACTCAGATTTTATTGGCTTGTACTAATTAAATGCAACAGGAAGTAGCGATACCCTGATCGTAGGATCCGTGGAATCATCCAGAACTTGGATTACTATCCGATCGGACGGCCAGGAAAGAGCACAGGCGGCCCCAATGGAGAGCTTGTATACCTGCAAGTGCAACCAAGTTGGTTGCCAAATACCATCCATTTTTGTTAGATAATAAAAGAATAAATCAAAATTAAGTGTACGTAAATCAGTGATAAATATAGTTTTACTACCTCTCTCTCGTTGTACATCGGAATCTGAACGAGCACCATGGGAAAAGCTAGATTCCCGATGTTAAATACTGGAAAATTTAAAAATGTGAATTTAATGGCCAAAGAATTAAAGAAATAATCCTAGAAATTTTTCGGGATTTTTAGGGAATTTTAGGAATTTTTCTGGATTTAAACGGACTCCGTACGAGATTTTTACGGGGATAAAATAAATAAACTTTTGTGGAGTCTATTTAAGGGGATTAATACGCGACGGAAAACCTAAATCTAAAATTTCCTTCTTTTTCTATTTTCTTCGCCCGACCTCCTTCGGCAGTTCCTTCACACGCCGAGCCTTTTCTTCTCTCGCGCGAACCCGAAACTCCCTTCTTGCCGCGAGCAACGTTGCCGTGGATAGTGTCGTTCGACGCCACTACTTCTCCTCCGCGGCCGACGATTAGGCCGTCGTTCTCTTCCTTGCCGACCCACGGTACGCTGCGCCCGCTGACCGAGCGGCCGGCGCCGACGCCCTCTTCCCCGCCGTCGGCGTCGCTCTCCTCAGCCGGACCAACGCGACGCCTCTTCTCCCTGGCGCCGGACGAATGTTGCCGCCTTCCGGTGCTCGGCCGTCGGCTTCTCTTCTCGTGTCGCATGACCACGAGTCCTGCGTCCCTCATAGCCTTGCGCAAGGGAATCTAGGTCAAAATTTGGGGATTTCTGCCGGTGACGTTTCCAACGGCTGGTAAGCTGATCAAACTTTCCTTTTTCGTGTGGTTGATTTCTGATTTCCTGTAATCGTGGTTGGGTGGAGTTTGTTCGGCTGTGGAGGAGTGACGAGGTGTTGTGATGGTTGTGCGTGTCTATGTGAGAGGCTGTGAGGGTTTGATTTGGAGGTGTCGACTGTGAATTTAAGAAATTGAGTTGGGGGTATCGGCTGTCGGTGGAATTTCTAGGGCGGGTGAGCTTGATTGGTCGATTTGGGTTGATTCCGGAGTTATTCGATTAATCGGTATGGTATTCGGAGGATATGGGATTTGGGTGATATTGTTTGATCTTGAGGATATTTTTGTAAGTGATGAATTAGGTTAATTGATTAGGAATTAATTAGGTAAATTGATTGGTATAATTATTGGATAAATTAAAAGCCATTAAGTTTTATTTATTTGGCTTAAGTTGTTAAAATACAGGTTAAACCAGATTTAATTGATTAATTAGCTTATCATTAATTAATCAAAGTTTTATCAATTGATTTAGTGGACTAAATTAATTGTATGGATATTTGTGGTAGAAAAAGGATTAATAAGACGGTTGGAAAATTAAGGAGAATTGGAAATTGGTTTGGGTTAATTGGGTTATGAAGGAAATTGATTAATTATTCGATTTGTCGTTGAATTGTATATTATGTGCTTAACTATAGTTATGCTATATGCAGGTTTCGGTCACGAGGCAGGTCCCCAGTCGTGACGGTTTCATTCTTGCGGATATATATTCAGGCGGGTATTTTGACTTATCTTTTAGATATAGTCATTGTTGATATGCTAGTTAGGATAGCTTACAATAATTTTTCATGTTTATATTGTTAGTAATATATGAGAGATGTCCTAAGGCAATCGCCTTATGTATGAACCATTTATATGATAAATGAAGATTCACTATTTGAGTATACATATTTTATGTATTTGATTGGATCTTAAACTCATTTACTGAATGTCCACGATACGATTCACAGCATGAGAGAATTTGTGATTGGATCACAACTAGTGAGTATTCTACATGTGTAATTGTTATGTATTGGAATTATCCCTAGTCGATGAATTGATGGATTTGGACACCATCAATTCTGTCGAGACTAGTACGAGGTATACTCCTTGGTGTATCCAAGCAGCTGATTCTCACTGGCTGGAGACATTGTGATGTCCGGAGTTAATCGTGGATGCTAGTTATGGTAACTAGTTCATTGGAGTGACCAGCCGTAAGACTTCATATGGTTCTCTGCATATATAGATATGTCAATGAAGTTCTTACTGTGGCTTAAGTGCGATGTTCCTTAGACTTGCGGTATTCAAGTCATCTTGATCATGGAGACTTATGCTTTGACATCTTAAGCAAACATCTCTAAGGAGATGTGGACCCGGGATGATTGGGTATAAGTCGAAGTGATCGAAGGTGTTTGAATAGCCTATAAAGGATTCACCACTCCTTGCGAGGAGATGTATACCCATGGCCTCTCGTCGGATTGTTACTAAAGTCTTTGGCCAAAGCATTATATGTTTAGAGTAAGGTACTCTTCGATACATGTGGAGTAACTAGAATCCGTAGGACGAGGAAATGATACTTGGGCTAGGTGTGACGTAGTCAGCCTAGTGGGGACTGACACAATAGACCATGTCCTGAACCAAGTGGGTATAAGATGAGTGAAGGGAATGAGACACGAATCATTCGAGCTGCTGAAGGGTTTCAGAAATAGTTCTGGATCAACCGTTGATCTTTTCGGTTAATTGGGGATCATGATGTACTACTAGGTGCCACTCATGATCGTTCTATAATTAATGGTTAATTATAGACGACCAACATAAATCGAGAACCTATTTGGTCACACGCATAACGAGCGTAATCCAAAGGATTTAAAACGAGCTTGAGAATGGGATTCTCAGACCGAGAGAAACTAGGTTTGGTTGGACCAAACATGAAGCGAGCATGAAATTGTTTCAGTCGCAATGGAAGCGTGGATGGGTCGTGTCTCATGAAGACATAATGGATGAACCAAAATGGTTTGGTTATAATCCAATGGAGGAGAATAAACCAAAGGGTTTGGTTTATTTTAAACGAATGAACCAAAAGTTGGTTCGGTTCATTTTAACTTAAAATAAACCATCATGGTTTGGTTTATTTTAACTTATCTTAATGGAGCGGGTTAACGGGCCTAATGGTTATGATCCAATAACCATTAAGAGAATTAGTTCTCTATAAAAGAGGGCTTAAGGGATAATTAAGCCCTAATCCAAAACCCCTAGGTTAAAGTTGCCGCCCACCTCCTTATTGGAGTTTTCGGCGCCAACCTCTTGCCGCCGCCCATAGCTCCTCCAACCGGCGTCCAGAAGGTAGCTTCCTTCCCCCTCGCCGGCGTCGAGCTCGGAGATCTCCTTCAGGTTTGACATCAAGGTGAGCTCTATCTTCCTTGGTTGGCCGGCGCCTATCACCTCCACCAAAGCTGTAGAGTTTTCTGGACAGCTTGTTCTCCTCTCGTTGGAGCGTCGTTTGGACGACGATTAGAGTTCTGACAGCGGCTAACTTACAGGGGATTCGATCTCCGGTAATCCTCTGAGTTGGAGGACGAAGGATTCGTCAATCGGTTGACGAATACCTCTCCGGAGAAGCGAGTTTTGAGGACTCATTTTGGATCCGAATTTGGATTCGGATCGTGATCATCTCTCGATCACGTCGTCTTCAACACGAGGCTAGTAACCTGTACGAAGACGAAGCTCGTGGCTTAGCGAATTCATCCTAAGGATACTCGACGTGGATACGGATAGAGACGATTCTAGCGAGGATCGTTCCGGTTGATGTCGTTCCCGCTACACGTAATACGAAAGGTATAACGTAGTTAAATTTCCTTTTATTACAAATTTAAATTTATGGTTATGTCTACACTTGTTGTACTATGCATGCGTGTGTTGTGTGTGTTGTAATAAATGTAGATTTATTATTATTTTTTTCTTCCGCTGTGCACATGTTTACGAAACATGTACGAACACACACTCGCCGCGGTGCCGGAAACCCAACAGTGGTATCAGAGCCCAGGTTGTGTTTTGACATAATCGTAAAATGGTTTTGCGATAGTCATAATGTTATTTCTGGAAATTTTCTAATTTTGAAAATTTAGAAGTATTTATGAAAATTTTTCGATTTTGGAAAGTCTAGAAGTATTTATGGAAATCTTCCACTTTTGGAAAGTTGGAAGTATTTTATGAAAATTGATATTTTCCATAAATAAAATATTTGATTAGATTTTGGAAATTTATTTTCTAATTTAATCTTGATTTGATTTGGGAAATCAAATCTTAAAATATTTTATTTCCATAAGTAGTTTTAATGATTTAGGAAATTGGTTTCCTAAATAGATTTTCCTTAATCAAATAATTTCATAAATAAAATATGTGATTAGATTTGGAAATTTGTTTCCTAATTTAATCATGATTTGATTTGGAGAATCAAATCTTAAACATATTTTATTTCCATAAATAGTTATGACATATAAGGAAATTATGAACATGACATAATTGTATGTCATGTAATTGCATTAGATGCATAACATTATGCCATGCGTGTTGTGACATGTAGATGTATGCCATGTATGTCATGTCATGTAGATAATAGTTATTTGCATGCAAAGAGGATGAGACATAAAAACCCTAACACAATATTAAAGCCTACACCTTCCATTAATATGGTTAGAACCAGAGTTCCGTTTCTTGTTTGGGTTGTTGGACTCTCTCCAAGCCCGGCTCGAACTCGAACATGTTCAAACCATGAAATAGTTTAATACTAATATGGTAAGAGTCAGAGGTCAATCGTTAGCTTTGGTTGTTGGACTCTCTCCAAACTGGGCTAATTGGTTGAATGCGCTCTAACCATATTAAAACTATTTCTCGATTAATGGGTTGGTTTTAACCTGGAGCATCGGCTTGTTGGACTCTCTCCAAGGTCGATGTAAAGGGAGGTGAAGTTGGGTGCTATGCATATGATGCATACTTGTTAATGTGTTAACAACCCGATGTATGTGTGAACATTCAATTAGTTGATAGCACATTGTGATAGTTGCATATACGTGATATGCAATCGGTATAATTGATACCTACCGTCGTAGTTATGAATGGCTTGTTGGACTCTCTCCAAGGTTGTTCATAACTATGATGGATATCAGCCCATTCGGAGATGGACCTACGATCTCCCGAAGTGATTTTGGGGTTTTTGAAATTCGAAAAATGAATGGGATTTATAAATGTATATTGATGCATTTTAAAAATCATTTTCTCATATATGCTCGTTTTGTATTTCTAATATTGATCATGATGTCTTTGAATTTGCGTTCCATTTTGGATTCAAATAAATTGATTGGGGCGAACTTATTGGACTGACTTAGAAACTTGAGAATTGTTCTCAAGGCAGAAAAACTTGAGTATGTCCTCGAAGCGTCTCTTCCCGCCCGTCCTAGTGATGATGCAACACCGGACCAATTGTTGGCCTATCAGAAACATGTGAGTGATTCTGAGCAAGTGAGTTACATCATGCTAGGGGCGATGGTACCCGAGTTGCGAAAGCAGCATGAGCATATGAATGCTCATACCATAGTCCTTCATCTTTATGAGTTGTTTAATGAGCAAGTGAGATTCGAAAGGTTCGAAGTCTCCAAGCTCCTCTTCACCTCTGAGATGCAAGAAGGTTCATCTGTGGTACTGCTCAACATGCTGAAGACTGTGGAGCCTTCTGAGAAGCATGAGCAGGGGATGGTGCTGTTAGTTGATTCCTCGAAGAAAGGTTCTAAGAGGAAGTCAAAGGAACAACAGAAGGGAAAGAAGAGAAGGGCTAAGAAGGTAGAACTAGCACAAAAGGAAACTTGCCATCATTATGGCAAGGAGAGTCATTGGCGAAGAAAGTGCAAGATTTATCTTGAGTCTGTGAAGAAGAATAAGGCATCGAATGCCCCATCTTCTTCAGATATCTTCGTTATTGATTGTCATTCTATTTCCTCAGACACTTGGGTATTGGATACTGGGTGTGGCTCACATATATGTAAAGATATACATGGGCTAAGAAATAGAAGAAGACTCGTCAAGGGAGAGTCAAATTTACGTGTTGGGAATGGAGCAAAGGTTGCTGCACTCGCCATCGGAACGTATTTGTTGAGACTCCCTACAGGACTTGTCTTAGAATTGGACAATTGCTTTTATGTTCCTTCATTGATAAAGAACATCATTTCTATTTCTTGTTTAAATAGTAATGGGTACCATTTGACTTTTAGTAACAATTGTTGTTACATAACTTTAAATGGAGTTCTTTATGGGACTGAAACTTTAAGCAATGGTATTTATACGTTGGACGTATCCAGTGACATTTTCAATATCGAAGCGAGCAACAAGCGTGCTCGAAAAGATAATCAATTAGACTCCTATATGTGGCATTGTCGTCTTGGCCATGCAAGTAAGAAACGCATGTCCGAATTACACCGATGTGGAATTCTGGAATCATTTGAATTGGATTCATACGATACATGTGAATCATGCTTAAAAGACAAGATGACTAAGTTACCTTTTACTGGAAAAGGTGAACGAGTGGAAGAGTTGCTAGGTCTAATACATACTGATGTATGTGGACCCATGTCAACTCAAGCTTTAGGAGGCTATAGCTACTCCATTACCTTCGCCGATGATCACTCACGGTTTGGGTATGTGTTCTTGATGAAACACAAGTCTGAAGACTTTGAAAGGTTCAAAGAATTCAGAAATGAAGTAGAGAAACAACTTGGCAAGAGTATTAAAATACTTCGATCGGATCGAGGTGGTGAATACTTGAGTCAAGAGTTTCTAGATTATCTAAGGGACAATGGTATATTGTCTCAATGGACTCCGCCATATACACCACAGCATAATGGTGTATCTGAGAGGCGTAATCGGACCTTGTTGGACATGGTCAGGTCAATGATGAATCACGCGAATCTTCCCAAGTCCTTTTGGGGCTATGCACTTCAGACAGCTGTTTACTTGTTAAACAGAATGCCTACCAAGGTAATCTCTACTACTCCATATGAGATATGGAATAGTAAGAAACCTCATGTATCTTACTTGAAGATATGGGGTTGTCCTGCTTATGTGAAGCGGACAGTATCAAACAAATTGGATGCTAAGTCTGATAAATGTCTATTTATTGGATACCCTAAGGAAACAAGGGGTTACCAATTCTATCATCCTGTGGAACAAAAGGTGTTTGTTTCAAGGCATGCTGTGTTTCTAGAGAAAGAGTTTCTCTTGCAAGAAAACAGTGGGAGTGTCGTCGAGCTTGAGGAGGCTCGAGAGACTCAAATAGATATTGATGACATACCTGGTGAGGCACAACAGCCGACAACTCATAGTGATGAGCAATCAGCTGGACCTATTATAACACCACATCTTCGTAGATCTGGTAGAACACGCAATATTCCTGAGAGATATGGATTTCTCGTAAGTGAATAGAATGACGTGTTACTCATTGATGATGAGGAACCTACCAGTTATGAAGAAGTGCTGACAAGTTCAGAAAGGGATAAGTGGCTTGGTGCCATGAAGTCGGAAATGGATTCCATGTATGAAAACCAAGTTTGGAACTTGGTTGACCCACCTGAAGGCATAAAGCCTATAGGGTGCAAGTGGGTTTTCAAGAAGAAAACCGACATGGATGGTAATGTGATTACCTATAAGGCTAGATTGGTGGCAAAAGGATATCGTCAAAAGCAGGGTGTTGATTATGATGAAACCTATTCGCCTGTAGCTATGCTTAAATCAATTCGGATGCTCCTGGCCATAGCGGCTCATTATGATTATGAGATATGACAGATGGATGTGAAAACAGTTTTCCTTAATGGAAACCTCCTCGAAGACGTGTATATAATACAGCCTGAGGGTTTTACATCGGTTGATAAAACCAAGGTATGCAAATTGCGACGGTCCATTTATGGATTGAAGCAAGCATCCAGGAGCTAGAATATCCGTTTTGATGAGATAATCAAAAAGTTTGATTTCTCACAAAATCCAGACGAACCTTGTGTGTACAAGAAGGTTAGTGGGAGTGCAGTCGTGTTCCTAGTATTGTATGTCGATGACATATTACTTATAGGAAACGATGTTTGATCTTCTGATCGATTAAGGTTTGGTTATCCAAGACATTCTCCATGAAAGACCTGGGAGAAGCAACCTACATCCTCGGGATTAAGATCTATAGAGATAGATCGAAACGGTTGCTTGGTCTTTCGCAGTTTACATATATAGACCGAGTGCTAAAGAGGTTTAGCATGTCGGAATCCAAGAAAGGTTTCCTACCCATCAGGCATGGGATACACCTTTCGAAGTCTATGTGTCCACGCACAGAAGACGAGAGGATTTGTATGAGTAAGATTCCCTATGCATCCGCAATAGGATCTATCATGTATGCTATGTTATGTACGAGGCCCGATGTATCGTATGCTCTGAGTATCACGGCGGATACTCGATCCAGGAATGGATTATTGGGTGGTTGTTAAGACGATCCTTAAGTACTTGAGAAGAACTAAGGATGTGTTCCTAATATATGGAGAAGGGTACATGGTGATACGTGGGTATACGGATGCCAGCTCCAGACAGACAAGGATGATTCCATGTCTCAGTCTGGGTATGTATTCACCTAGAATGGAGGCGCAATAAGTTGGAAAGGTTCCAAGCTTGACGCTATAGCGGATTCTGCCACTAAGGAAGAATACATTGCAGCTTTGGAAGCAGCATAGGAAGCGGTTTGGATCAAGAAGTTCATCTCTGAACTTGATGTGGTCTCATCAATGATCCAAACATGTGCTTCGCCGCTATCATCTTATCAGAGAGATCATCAGTAGGAACGAAATACAAATCGAGAAAATTCCCACTGAAAGGAACTTAGCGGATCCTTTAACTAAGGCATTACCTCAAAATAAGTTTGAGGGTCATGTTAGAGCTTATGGTATTGGATACCGTAGCGATTGGCATTAGGCCAAGTGGGAGTCTGTTGGTAATATATGAGAGATGTCCTAAGGCAATCGCCTTATGTATGAACCATTTGTATGATAAATGAAGATTCACTATTTGAGTATACATGTTTTATGTATTTGATTGGATCTTAAACTCATTTACTGAATGTCCACGATACGATTCACAGCATGAGAGAATTTGTAATTGGATCACAACTAGTGAGTATCTCTACATGTGTAATTGTGATGTATCGGAATTATCCCTAGTCGATGAATTGATGGATTTGGACACCATCAATTCTGTCGAGACTAGCACGAGGTATACTCCTTGGTGTATCCAAGCAGTTGATTCTCACTGGCTGGAGACATTGTGATGTCCGGAGTTAATCGTGGATGCTAGTTATGGTAACTAGTTCATTGGAGTGACCAGCCGTAAGACTTCATATGGTTCTCTGCATATATAGATATGTCAATGAAGTTCTTACTGTGGCTTAAGTGCGATGTTCCTTAGACTTGCGGTATTCAAGTCATCTTGATCATGGGGACTTATGCTTTGACATCTTAAGCAAACATCTCTAAGGAGATGTGGACCCGGGATGATTGGGTATAAGTCGAAGTGATCGAAGGTGTTTGAATAGCCTATAAAAGATTCACCACTCCTTGCGAGGAGATGTATACCCATGGCCTCTCGTCGGATTGTTACTAAAGTCTTTGGCCAAAGCATTACATGTTTAGAGTAAGGTACTCTTCGATACATGTGGAGTAACTAGAATCCGTAGGACGAGGAAATGATACTTGGGCTAGGTGTGACGTAGTCAGCCTAGTGGGGACTGACACAATAGACCATGTCCTGAACCAAGTGGGTATAAGATGAGTGAAGGGAATGGGGCACGAATCATTCGAGCTGCTGAAGGGTTTCAGAAATAGTTCTGGATCAACCATTGATCTTTTCGGTTAATTAGGGATCATGATGTACTACTAGGTGCCACTCATGATCGTTCTATAATTAATGGTTAATTATAGATGACCAACATAAACCGAGAACCTATTTGGTCACACGCATAACGAGCGTAATCCAAAGGATTTAAAACGAGCTTGAGAATGGGATTCTCAGACCGAGAGAAACTAGGTTTGGTTGGACCAAACATGAAGCGAGCATGAAATCGTTTCAGTCGCAATGGAAGCGTGGATGGGTCGTGTCTCATGAAGACATAATGGATGAACCAAAATGGTTTGGTTATAATCCAATGGAGGAGAATAAACCAAAGGGTTTGGTTTATTTTAAACGAATGAACCAAAAGTTGGTTTGGTTCGTTTTAACTTAAAATAAACCATCATGGTTTGGTTTATTTTAACTTATCTTAATGGAGCGGGTTAACGGGCCTAATGGTTATGATCCAATAACCATTAAGAGAATTAGTTCTCTATAAAAGAGGGCTTAAGGGATAATTAATCCCTAATCCAAAACCCCTAGGTTAAAGTTGCCGCCCACCTCCTTATTGGAGTTTTCGGCGCCAACCTCTTGCCGCCGCCCATAGCTCCTCCAACCGGCGTCCAGAAGGTAGCTTCCTTCCCCCTCGCCGGCGTCGAGCTGCTGCCGGTTAGTGCTCCGGAGATCTCCTTCAGGTTTGGCATCAAGGTGAGCTCTATCTTCCTTGGTTGGCCGGCGCCTATCACCTCCACCAAAGCTGTTCAGTTTTCTGGACAGCTTGTTCTCCTCTCGTTGGAGCGTCGTTTGGATGACGGTTAGAGCTCTGACAGCGGTTAACTTACCGGGGATTCGATCTCCGGTAATCCTCTGAGGTGGAGGACGAAGGATTCATCAATCGGTTGACGAATACCTCTCCGGAGAAGCGAGTTTTGAGGACTCGTTTTGGATCCGAATTTGGATTCAGATCGTGATCATCTCTCGATCACGTCGTCTTCAACACGAGGCTAGTAACCCGTACGAAGACGAAGCTCGTGGCTTAGCGAATTCATCCTAAGGATACTCGGCGTGGATACGGATAGAGACGATTCTAGCGAGGATCGTTCCGGTTGATGTCGTTCCCGCTACACGTAATACGAAAGGTATAACGTAGTTAAATTTCCTTTTATTACAAATTTAAATTTACGGTTATGTCTACACTTGTTGTACTATGCATGCGTGTGTTGTGTGTGTTGTAATAAATGTAGATTTATTATTTTTTTTCTTCCGCTGTGCACATGTTTACGAAACATGTATGAACACACACTCGCCGCGGTGCCGGAAACACAACATATATGCCTAGTATGCTTTTGGTGTCTACTAGATACATGTATGTGATAGGATATGATTATATTTCCCTGTTTGATTTGGATCATAGTACATGGATTAGGGATATGTACATATTGATTGTACATATTATTCGGATAGGTGTTTTGAGTAGGATTTACATGCTTTAGTATCATGCACCATTTTTGCATGATTGCATGCTGGATGGGGATGGGGACGGGGTTCCATTATTGTTGAGCCCGCAGCTAGTTACATGGCCTGCACACACTGCTACTCATGGGTTAGTGGTACATCAGGAGGGTGTGTGCAGTTGCTCTGTCAAGCTCCGCTGGTCCGCTCATGGGTAGCGATGAGGCAGCGTGGTAGCGGGCAGGGATCCCTCCTCTGGTCTATGACACCGGGAGATGAGAGCTTAGCTCCCCCACTATGTTTGGGGCAGAAGGATAGGTGTACTCCGACAGCATCCTGTCCACTTGGTCACTCAGGAGCAATGATGGCAGAGTGCACAGTTGTCATAGCCCTACCCACTCGGCTTCACCATCGCGTGTGAGGCGGCTGACTAGCGTCAGCGATGACCATGTCATTAGCACGACATGCACTTTGCACGGATTGCATTTGTATTGTGTTTGCTGCATTTTTATTGATGCCTTGGATGTGCATATGATTGTCATGCATACAGGATACATGTTTATATATGGTCAGGACTTTATTACTTCTAGTCAGGCACATGCTCCTATATCAGGGTAGGAGATTCAGGTAAGTACAGCCCTTTTGTATTTCTTGCTTGCATACCCTATTTATGTGAGACTGTACTGACATGATATTTTTTATTGTTAGTTATACCTTACTTTGCATATCTATTATACCCGCAGAGTTCTTTGAACTCACCCCGTTGATTTATATCTATTTCAGGATGAAGCTGTCAGGAGAGTGCAGCTGTCGGACCCCACTCGTCGTAAATGTTTTATTTGGATATTTATTTTATGGTTTGGATATTTGGTTAGTGGACATGTTTAGGTTTTGAGGTTGATATTTATATTCGTGGATTTATGGTGTCCTTATGGACCTTATTCGGATTTTGGTTAGATTGGATTTTGTTGAGTATTCCTGCCCAGATGGCAGAAGGGGTAAGTCTATTTATGGTAGACTGTTTATCATTTATTTTGGTAGATGACCTGAGGCCAGATTATATAACTGCGTGTGTGTTTGGATTCCGGTCGTGTTGACCGAAGTATTGTGGTCGTGTAGGCCTTGTATGTAAATTGGGATTGTCACCCGTACAGGGGAGATGCTGTCGGATTTTCGTCTGGTGGGGTCTCTTTCGGGGCGTGACACCTGGACTCCGGGTCAGCACCGGAGTTGATCGGTTTCCAACGGTAGCGCGACTCCGGCCAGCGGCGTAGGATCTTAACCGCGAGGCTCACGACGGCCATGGAGACCACCTCGACCAGCAGCATCACCGACATCGCCAAGAAAACAACGATCGCAACTCGCAGCACTGGCGCGACTACCCGTGAACGCACCTCCCCCCAGGCGTACCCGATCGAGCCCCATAGCGCATCGGCCCGACTCCAAGGGATTTCAACGCCGTCTAGGGAAGGAAGGAGTGTCCTATAGTCGTCAGTTTGGAGTAGGACCGCTGGAACGGAAGGAGATTGCTAATTGTGTCTCGACCTACCCGACTGTAGTAAGATGGTGAATTTGAGATGGGAGACGACACCGACAGGGGAGGGAGGAGCGGCAGGGCCAACAGATAAGGGTTTCATTGCTCTCTTTCTCTCTGCGCCTCCCTCAAGCCCTAGCTCAAGCTCCGGACGACGCAAAGGTAAAGGAAGGAGGGGAGCCGAATGATGGCCGCCGAACGGAGGTCGAGCAATGTCCGACGAAAAAGGAAAAGAACGAATGAAAGGCGAGCAAACCGTGAGAAGGCGGCACGGAAGACGGACGAGCGTCACGAGCGCGAGAATGGCGGAGGTTTTGGAAAGTAGGAACGGCGGAAAGGTTTAGGGAAGAAATTATTTAACCTAACCTAATTTTTAATATATATAAACTTTTAAAAAATTTATTCGTTATAATATATTGTTTAAAAAATATATATAAACTTTTAAATATATTGTTTAAAAAATATAAATAAACTTAAATATATTGTTGTAATCTTATATATTTATAACTTTTTTAAAAAAACTTATTTCCAATCTTTTTTAAAAAATAGTATTAATAATTAAAAAAATAATCTTTATTTGTTTTAAAATATTTTGAAATTAATAATTATTATTAATGAATTATGTTGTATTTTTGTAATTCAATTGCACTATTAAAATTTTATTGACAACGGTTTACAACCGTTGTATTATTATCACAATGACACTAATTTTTGACTGTTGTGCCAAATGTAACGAAAACATTCTCATTGACAACGGTTGATTGCACCGTTGTCCCAATTGTTGTTAAGATAAAAAAAATTTAAAGACAACAGTTCTGAAAAACCGTTGTAAAATACGTTGTTGATTAAAAAAATATATGGTCAACGACAACGGATAGTGTAAAACCGTTGTCTTTTATATTATATGGACGCTTAAAGACAACGATTTTGTTAAAAACCGTTGTCTTTTATCAAAATAACAACGATTTCTCCTAAAACCGTTGTCTTTGTGGTGTTGTCTTTTATCATTTTTGTTGTAGTGCTTGTCGAAACTCGAGAGTGTTAAGTGTACACTCCTCTATCGGTATTCACACGAGCAATAGGTGGAGAAAAGCAACCTAGAGTGTGCTAGCACCCTTAGAAAGTCACGGCAAAGGAGGGGGAGAGAGCTTGAGAAGAGAGGAGGAAGAAGATGAAGTTAATCCCCTTAACTTCACACTAATCACCAACATTCAATAGTGGTCGACCACTATAAAGGAGTTACATGTATGCATGTAATTCCAAGAGTTATGGCTCTTGGTCTCCCTCATGAGGTGACACCCCATGATGTGTCCATGATGATGTGGAACATCATCATTGGCCGGCCCCATGCCAAGTCACCATGACATGACATTTGGTCAAGTCAAACTTGACCTTTCATCTTCCCTCTCAAGTCAAGTCAAACTTGATCTCTTATCTCTTATGGTTGATCAAATCCAACCATTTGATTCAAGTCAATTTGATTTAATGAATCTCTATTCATTAGTTTAAATTGACTCAATAAATCAAATCTAAATTAGACTCATTCAACACTTGAATCAAATTGAGTCCAACTCAATTAGTCTAATTTGAATTACTCTTAATCCAATTTGGTTCATCCCATGAACCTAATCCTCATGGTTCATCATATGAACCTAATCTTCATCTAATTGCCCTTTGTGTGTGACCCTATAGGTTCTCGTAACGCTGGCAATGCTCCTAAACCGATTTAGAAACATAAGCAATGAGCGGTATCTAGCGACACATCATTGCTACCCAAGTTACAAGAATATTGAGATCCAACATCACCTTTGTGACTACTAATTGTGACTCTCACAATATGTGATAATGTCCCTCTATTCTTGACATCTAGATTGACCAATTGAGGCATAGACCGTGTCAACCTCGGTACAATCTATATCTTGAACTCCAAGTAGACTCACTCTAATCAAATGAGCTCAATATCTTATATTGACTCATTTGGGCATGGTCATGCACTTAGTGGTCTCACTCTATCAAGAATAACGATGTCACTCCCGTCATATAGGAGGGATAGATCTCATCTACATCACTCACATCCCTCTGCATAATTTGTTACATATCCAGTAATCGCCTTTATAGTCCACCTATTTACGGGTGACATTTGACAAAGCCAAAGTATGCAACTCCTTATGTAGGGAACCATGGTGACTTCAGATCCAAGGACTAATAGTCATACTAATAATCACATGAGAAAGTATATGACACTCATATAACGATCCATGATACTTTCTCATGGCGGGTCATTTAGTATACATTCTCCAATGTATACCCATGTGTCAACTTGATATCTCATATCCATGACTTGTGAGATCAAGTCATCGAGTTGACCTACATGCTAGTCTCTTCGCATTAACATTGTCCCTAAATGTTAATACTTGACTAGGAATGATTAAGAGTAGTATTCTCTATATCATCTCATTATCAATTCAACCAATCAATTGATATATATAAGAGCCTTCTACTCAAGGACGTTATCATACTTAGTTATTTGGCACCAATACAAGTAAGTATAATAACCATAAAGAAATTTCTTTATAAATAGGAATATGATACAACAAAGTCCATACAACAATCATCACATGATTGACTCTAGGACTTTCACTAACAGTAGTTTTGGTCATGTAAGTCCAAGTGTGTAATCTTGACGGTGAAAGTCCAAGTCATAGATACTTGGCATTTGGAAAGTCCAAGGTTTGATATTGACAGCGTAAAGTCCAAGCGTGTGTCTTGGCAATGTAAGCCCAATATGTCTTGGCGGTGTAGACCAGCTTAGCATAACAATAGCTGATGGAAGAACTTGAAGACTAGCATTGGATGAACAAATCATGGATGACTTGGAGGGATCCGATAGACGTGAGACTTATGGAGGTGGCTAGAAGGCTTAAGTCTATGCTAAGGATGGTCTAGCAAGTATGAGGATATCATACTTGAGGTTAAACCTCATGGATGAGGTTTAGCAGTCGACTGAGGCTATGGACCAGTTGACTGGTCAAGTGTTTGACACTTGGCAACCGAGTCGACACTGAGTAGTCGATTGGGATTATGATCAATCGACTGTCGAGAGTCGACTGAGATTATGACCAGTTGACTGCGGCAAGATGTCTTGGCAGTCAACTTCTAGAATTGGGCAATCGACTAGCCATGAGCAGTCGACTACCATGGAGGGCAGTCAACTGCTACTGGTGTTGGTCGCGAAGGTAGAACCCTCGGTAGACGACTGAGCAGTCGACTGTCAGTGTATCCATTGGCTGGAATGACGACGTGGATCAAGTCTGTTGTGGACATTATTGGCAGTCGACTACCAGGCAAAAATCCAGGTCGCGCGGAGGCTTAAAAGAAGCTCGACGAAGAGGATTTCGACATTGATTTCTTGGGCGATTTGCTGATGCAAATCAGGATCTTTAAGTGTGGTCCAAAGCAATCAACAAGCAAACATTCAAGTTCACATTTGTAAATTTTTTTTTACTTGTATTTGTGTAGTTTCTTTCTTATTATTGTAAGATTGCTTGTACGAGGTTTCTCCACCTCCGACGTATTGTCGAGAAGGAGTTTATTGAGTAGTGGTGTGTACATCACTAGAGCTCGTTGAGCTCACCCTTGAAGTAGGAATCCTAAAGTTCCTAACCACGTATATCGCTTGTGAATTGTTGTACTTGTATTTTGTTTATGTTTTTCTATTATTTTCGCTGCGTACTAATCAAATTGTAGGAAGCACTCAATTGAATCATTCGATGAACGGAAACACGCCATTCGCCCTCCTCTAGCGCTCACTGAAGTTCCGACATTCCTAGGAATATAATTCTCAGCACAACTTTTTGGATTAGAACCAATTTGAAATTGGACGTGTTGTTGGAAATTTAAATCCCAAGATCATTGTGTTTTTGGGATTTAAACCCCAAGACCACCGTGGTTACTTAAACTTGGTCAACCATTTCAACTTTTTGATTTAGGAATGTATATTCTCTTATGATTATCATTTTGTATACTTTGTATGCTAAATGATTATAGTTGTTGATTTGATCTTGGTATTAGATTTTCCATGACAGCGGTAATCCTGAGATTAGATTTCCCAACACCACTTTTTATCTGCGGTGGTTTGATTTACGCGGTTCTGGAAATTTATTTCCCAGCATCATCTTTTATGTCCGGCAGATTATTTTTATATGTCATTTAAATTCCCAGAAATACAGGGTTCCTTGGATTAGATTTCCCTGCACCATCTTTTTTGTCCGCCGAATTGATTTTACATGGTGCTGGAAATTTACATCCCAGGACCACAGTGGTCCTGAGAATAGAATTTTCAGCACCACGTTATATGTCTGATTATTTTTTTTACATAATATTGGAAATTTAAATTCCCATGGCGATGGTCTTCCTAGAATTAAGACGTTCAATATTGTTCATGTGTAGTTAAGGAACGAAAGTTGATGGGACGTTTAGATGGTTCGGAATTTTCAGTTGTGGCTCGGATGCATGCAATATCTGAGCATTAAATCCACGTTTGACGGGAAGGGTAAAAAGAGAATAAAGTGTGTCCTTTGGTAAATATGAAACCATGAGACTGTGTTTGAACAATTCCAAACTTGAGGTGCACCCTTTGATAAATCGTCATATTTAGAATTTATTTAGACCTAACGTTGTAGAAGGGGTCTTATTGTTTGTGCCACATAACACTTCTGTAAAAGTTGGAATCGTTAATCTAGTGGTATCCATCGATCTGTCCTATGGTCATTATGAAGGAGATAAATTACGGAGGGTTTTATGAATTTTGACATGGTGGTTAAGACACGTAGAGGTCATTTGAATTCTGAAAAAAAAATTTAGATCTCTTTCAAAATCAATCTATATTATTTTTATAAATATCATTGTATCTTAGTCACCATGGAATCTCCGATGGAGACGGTAATCATCAATTTGCTGCCTGCCTCTTTCAATGTATGAATTATTTGTAAGCTTAGTAAACATTTTTTCTTTTAAATAAAAGCTTCAGGCGAAGTGGAATTTGGAGAAAAATAAATAAGTCCCTTTAATTTTCTTTTTTTTTTTCCAATGAAATTTTCTACCGACTAAGCTATTAAATTTTCTATCTGCGGGTGTTCCCTTAGAGTTTGTTTAGAAGGAGATGAAAAAAATATAAGTAATGGAAGAATAAAAATAAATAAGAGAGAGAAAAAATTATCCTTGTTTGAAAAGATGGAAAAAAAAAAAAGATGGGAGGGAAGAGAAAAAGGAAAAAAGAGGAGAAAAATAAATGTGAACTTATACTTTTCCTCCTCGGAAAAAATTCAACTTTTCTTACATCCCAAATAAAAATGTAAACCTCTCCTCCCTCTCGCACACAAAGCCTTACTCTCTCTTTGCAATCGTTGTTCTGTTTTTGATGACTAAGGCTTCTCTCCTCGACGCCTTCCTCCATCCCCTCTCTCTTCTCCTGCTCCTCATCCCTAATCCAGTGGCAGCCCGTTATTCTGCCCTGTTTGCCTTCGGCAACTCCCTAACGGACACCGGAAACTTAGCCTACCTCGGTGGCGATTTGGTAGCAGCGAACCGTCTCCCTACGGCGAGACTTACTTCCGACATCCTGCTGGTCGCTTCTCCGATGGCCGATTTGTTGTCGACTTCATTGGTAAGGATGCACATATATTGTGGCTTCCATTTGTACAAGTTCACTCGCTGCATATTTCCACAGCACAAGCTTTGGGGTTGCCGCTAATACCGCCCTATCTCGCCGGGAACAACAGCAAGGAGCACTTCAAGCGAGGAGCCAACTTCGCCGTGGCCGGCGCCTGTGCACTTAACAATTCCTTCTTCCAAGCCCAAGGGATTAACGTTACACAGGGAGACTATTCCTTAAACACCCAACTTTCATGGTTTGACCAGTACCGAGGCTCTTCTCCTTCTCCTTCTCCTTCTCCTTCTCCTTCTCCTTCTCCAAAGAGCCCAACGCAACCACCCAATCTCGACCACTTCGTAAGAGAAGACGCCGAGCCGCTCTTCTTCCTGGGCGAGATGGGGATTAACGATTACACTCAATTGCTGTTCGAAAAGGGAGTGAGCGGCACTGATATCCAAACCTACGTCCCCATCGTCGTCCGAGCAATCGGCACCATGATTGAGAAATCTCCAACTTGCTCATTTCAGATTGAACAGTAGCTCTGCCAATCAAATTAATTGCTACCGATCCACTGACAGAGCTTGATTCGAAGAAGAGCGGAGACGATGGTAGTAGCTGGAATTTATCCGATAGGATGCAGTGGACTTACCTCACACTCTTCCAACAAGACCTTGACCCTAAAACTGGATGCCATGAGTGGGCGAACGATCTCGCAAGGCGCCACAACCTCCAGTTGCAGCTCGAGCTGAAGCGCCTCCGAAGGACTCACCGGCATTTGAAGATCTTGTATGCTGATTACTATGGCCCCATGATGCATCTCTATCTGCATCCGCGAACATTTGGTAAGATCGACTTCCTTCATCGCTCTCTAAACTTTGATTAATTAGCTCATCGTCTGAGAGTTTACTTGCAGGCAGCGAGGGGCCGTACAATTTCTCATTGTCCATCGCCTGCGGGAGCCCAGGCTCGAGCTTGTGCAGTGATCCATCGAGCTATATATGCTTGCTGGGACGGGTTGCACCTCACTGAGGCAGCTTCCTCTGTAGTTGCTCGTCACATATTAAAATCAACTGGTGTTGGATCCTGAGTTTTCTTTTCTCTAGTTTGTTTTGCAGATGAAAGTTAACATCGAATATATTCGATTAATAAAGATTCTGAAGCTTCAGGCAAGCTAGCAATGATGTAATAGAACATATGATCGATTATGAAGTGCTTTAATTTATCAGTTTCAGAAATACAAAAGAAGCATGCATTTTGGTGGTGATGTTCGAATCGCATAAAACGATATTCAAGGTGTATGCTAATCAAATAATAAATTAAACAACCAACTTGATTAAACGTGTGTAATTATTAAAACGTTTATTTTATAAAGAAGAGGTACAAAGCCACTGACAATTTTGCTCCTGAAAGACATTTATTTGTTACCAACTAATCAAGAAAATATAAATTAGCAACTTAAATAAAATTTGGTGTGAATCTCATTAGGAAAGACTTCTACTACCAATTAATAAAAAAACATGTATCCAGACGTTTAACCCTCTGTTTGCTCGGAAAGGAAGGAATTAAAAATTTTAAAAATGAAAAAAAAAATCTTTGTTTATTATATAAAAAAAATTAGTTTACTTTCAGTTTATTACTCGATGAACGGACGGATTTAGAACGTATCCATGGACAGGCGAATCGCTTTTTTAGTTATTTTTTATCCGTTCAAATAGAATGGAAAGTCATTTCTTCTTTTTCTTTAATGCATTGGAACCATAGTTTATAGGATCGTGATCTTACGCCGGATCGATTTGGGGTCAGGATCAGATCGATCCGGATTGAATCGTAGAATCATAAGATTCTATAAAAAATTCTTAAATTAATAATTTTACATTTGCACAAGATTGAAGGGAGTCAATAAAATAAAAAAAATCATAATAAAATGAAAAAAAAAATATACATAACAAAATTACATGAAAAATAAATTATCATAATCAAATTACACACTTCAACTTAAAAATATCTAAAACACACACTAGAATATTTTAAATAACTCTACAATTGATTAGCCGTTTAATTATTCATCCATTTCTTTCTCTTTACAAAAATAGATATAAACGAGAAAACATATAATCATATTAATTTACTTTCCACCGAAATAAAACTATCAAAAAATAATTTATTATTTTCATATCATAATTATAAATTATATTCTCATTTTGTTTCTTTTCATTTAACTTCATTTTTCTATGAATTAAATTTCTAAAAATTACGATTCAACTTAGATGTTTCCTGTTTTCAATTCAAGACAAGCTCACCGCCTTTCTTTCTCATTCCTTTTCCCTTGTATCTTCTAAACTTTATCAGCGGTCTTAAATCAGTTCACTTATATATTTCTCACTATTCCATTTACTTTGTCCTTTTTTCGCTTATTTTTCTTCATTATTATCTTCTTAAAAGTTGTTTGATTGTTTCGACTTGAAATCGAAGGATTAGGGTATCGTGGTCAATTTATTTTTGGGCATTGGTTTGTCTTTGTATGTGTAGATTGAAATATTCAGAAAGGGATAACCCGGACTCTCCGAAGGATAGTATATGATTCTGAACGATCCTACCTGTACGATCCTATACGATTCTATACTAATTTCCGAACGATCCTGTACGATCCCACTGATTTCTGAATGATTTTATACGATCCTACCGATCCCACGACAAAATCGATCCTATGCGAACTGGGAGCGTTTTGGGATTTCGGATCGTAGAATCGTACCATCCTACGATCCAGGATCGCAATTTTGCAAACTATATATATGTCAAGGTGTGTGCGGGAAAAAATCCTAGAAAGAAAGGATCGCGATTTTGCAAACTATATATCTGGTCGTGCCCTCTGTTTGCTCGGAAAGGAAGGAATTAAAAAATTTAAAAATGAAAAAAAAAAAATCTTTGTTTATTATATAAAAAAAATTAGTTTACTTTCAGTTTATTACTCGATGAACGGACGGATTTAGAACATATCCATGGACAGGCGAATCGCTTTTTTAGTTATTTTTTATCCGTTCAAATAGAATGGAAAGTCATTCCTTCTTTTTCTTTAATGCATTGGAACTACCGATCGAGCGAAATGAGCTTATGTCATCGAACGATGACCCTGCATAAGTAGCCTCGCAGGCGGCACTTTGCAATCGGACGCGATGACCTTACTTGCGTCCCGATCGGTGACACATGTTTCCACGGGATAGCTTAGTGATTAAGATACAATAATATTTATAGATTTGATATGGATTAATTTTGAAGGAGATTTAAAATTTTTTTCTGAGTTCAGATAACCCTCTATGTATTTTGATTATCACGTCAAGGCTCATAGTATTTTTCGTGATTTACTTCTCTCACAATGATCGTGGGACAGATTGATGGGGGCCGCTAAATTGATGGTTCCAACCTTTGCAGGAGCGGCGACCCCCACGAGTTGTCTAATGTTGCGGGCAACGACCTCGACCTTTGCAGGTGGGCAACCCATATGAAGTCGCCTCCCAGACAATGACATTGCTTGAGTTGCCTTGCGGGTGGCAATCAGTGTGAGGCCACCTTGCAGGTTGCGATTGATTGCAATGTCACGATCGTGATCGGTTGCGATGTTGCAGTAGCAATTCGATCGAATTTGATCCAATCATGCACAGTCATGATCCAATCATAGACTTGCTGTCGACAACGAGGACAATGTAGACGACCTTGACTAGTTCATGTATGAGTTTAATGCGCTCGATTAAAATACTATGCATTCTTCGTTACTATATATATATTGTAAAATACCATAAAAAATAATAATAATAATATTATGGTTAGGAGTTAATTATATTTAACCTAGCTTAAGGAATTTTATTAGTTTAATTAACCTAGATTTAATTAAATCTAGGGTTAATGGTTTATTGGGTTTAAAGCCCAACCTATTTAAAACCCCCGACCCGTTAACCCATTAAACGCCGCCGCTTCTTCCTTCCGTTTTTTCTCCTTGTGGCGTTCGATCGAGTAAATCGTCGACCCTTCCCAAGCCCTCACTTCCTCTTTTCCCTCACTGCGACAACCTCTCTGCCTCACCACTCGATCTTCATCCTCCCTTCCGACGCACGCGACTGGTCAAGTGCCTTCACCTACATCCTCGCCAGTCTTCCTCCCTACGACAAGCGACGACCAGCGAGTACCCTCGCTTGTGGCCACGGTCGAGTCGAAACGGCAAGCAGGCGCGAGGTCGTGAGGTGGGATCAGCGGCGACGACGTGGTGTCCTGATTGGAAGCGGCGACTCGTTGCCGAAGCCGAGGGTTCCGACGAGAGCAAGAGCAGTGTGTCGGTGAACAGGGCGTTGATTTTGCCGGTGAGTAGAGTCGTCGGTTGGGGTTTCTCACTGCCAACCAGTGCTAGAACTAGGGCTGCCAGTTGTTTGGGGATTTGATTGCGTCGTGAACAAGGATGGGGAAGGGTTGCCGGTGGAGATCTGAGATTCGGTAAGGTTGATTCCTTCTTGCTTGTGGTGTTATCTATTAGATGTTGTTGCTGTTAGGATTAGTTTGATTGTCGAATTGTTGGTTAGGTTTGTGGGCAGTAGGTGATCTGGTGAACAGGGCTGCCGGTGAGGATTAATTGCCGGTGAAGCTTCAATTTCTGGTAAGCAAGATCAATTCCCTTTTTGTTCAGTGAATTCCATTCGGTGGAGATGGCTATGGGTTGGTTGTGAAGTGTTGAATGGGATGTGAGGGATGTTGGCTGTGATGTGTTGTGAAAGGGTCTGTGTGGGTTGTGAATAAGGTTGATTTTGGGTCTAAAAAGCGGGTTGTGAGGGGATGTTTTGACCGGTTGTGAGCCGTAAACGGGTCTATGGGTGTCAATATAGTTGTTCATAAGCTATGATCGGCTGCGAGTTGAGGTTCGATCATGTAGGGTTGTCAAATTTTATATCTGTATAGTGCGCTGGGGTGAAGCCCTATTTATGTTGCGAGTGGATTTGTGAACTCGGTTAAATATGGTGTTAAATGGTCAAGTCTAGCTAATTGGGGTTTCTAATTCGTATTCGATAAAGGGACGCGAATATAGAAACGATAGAATAGAGAATTTATATATATTTGTGTGCTTGGATTTGATTGTAATTGACCACAATGTTTGAAATTTGTAGGACGTGGATACGAGACTGGTCTGCGGACGTGAGGACTCTATTGCTACGAGCATTGACAGCAGGTGGGTAATTTCCTACCTGGTATGGTAGACGTAATTACATTCAGATTTAGACATAGATATAAGCATATTATATGTTCATATTATCTTGACCCTGCTCTTATTATCGTATGCTTGATACTTTACCTTTGACTATTAACTCCATTGTTGCTATCATGTTTATTTTACCATGATTATGAGTTATACATATAGGTGATGTAAGTAACTTAGAAATTGTTTAAGTTAAGTGCAAATAGTAGAGTCCGGATGACAACCTGATTGTACATTGGGTAAAGAGGTCATCCGTAGGTAGATAATGTCTTGAACCTAGGGTTAGTTCTAGTACCCTTAGGTTGCATGTTATCACCGACCATATATTGTGTAAATGGTCAGGGGAATGATACTTAGTGTATCGCTGACCGTGGTCCTAGCTTGTTATAATCACCATTAGTTGAGTACGACTCTGCAGATGTAGAGTGCGCCGATTAGATTGGTATGACTCTCATAGGATGTAGAGTGTTATGATCACTGAGTACGACTCTGCAGATAGAGAGTGCGCTGATCCGATTAGTATGACTTTTGTAGAATAGAGAGTCTATGGTGGATGTCTGTATGTGAGACATCGTGATTCATGTCATTTGCATGCACGCACGCTGGCGACGAGGTCTCCTTGTGGTCAGAGTGTCGTTCAATATCTCGCCTCCACTGCTACTCATAGGAGGAGTAACCAAAGTGTGAGGGCAGAGCATCAGGTGCCGCACTCTACCACTATAGACGGTGGTAGTTGGATTTGCGTGTCGTAGTCCTATGCGGTGTGGCACTGACCACTCATGGGTAGTGATTGCTTGAGTGGCCAAACAACAGGGACCCCCATCGTAGCTTGCTCTTTACGCTTATATACTACTCGATCATACCGCCCACTTACCACTCAAGAGTAGTGGTTGGTGTTGAGTTGGGACAGCTTGTCATGCTCGAGCCACCGAGGCCACATCGGGTCGTGGTAGCTTTAGGGTGAGCCGACATTTCGACCATGGCATTATATATTGCATATATATATATATATATATATGGATGATTGTGATTAGTATACATATATAGATGCAGTCTATATATATATACTTATTGTGATGTTGCATTTGATCGTATTATGTTTGCTGCATTTGATTGTACATCATATTCATGCATGCTTCTTGCATATGTTATACAGTTGTGTCGGATACTGGTATGTGTTGGACCGACTATTAGATACCTTGACCTGTAGCATGAGTAGATTATGAGTTGGTATTACTCTTCCTGTTATATATATATTGGATATATGTTCAGGTTGGATCAGAGTAGCGTAGCAGACTTCAGGTATGTCTGCATTTTACGTTGTTCATTTGGTTAGACGGTATATGCTTGTATTTATATACTATGCTGATATACCTGTTGTACTTCTAGATTACATTATTGAAATACATGTGATATTACATATATACATGTTTTTCTATTACCTGCTGAGTTTTACTCACCACCTCCCACGGACCCTGGGTTTTTCTGTCGCCCAAGTAACAGGTAGAAGTCTTCGTGACGGCTTGGAGCACCGCTGGCTGACATCTCATCTCACCTCCGAGGCTCCCGTGTTTGTTTTGGGCTTTCCGTACATGGTGTTATGTATTTGGAGTTTTCCTGATGTACTATGTTGTAGATTCGGATTTTGTCGAGGTTTCGTGTTGTTGTGATGTGTTAGTCATACCGGTATGCATGTGTGTAGCTTGTTGTATTATGTTTTCGATGTGCTTTGAGTAGTTGTTGTATTTACACTATATGTTATGTTGTTATTGTGGGCCTACGGGCCTTGTATTAACCCGAAATGTTGCCACGTACAGGGGAGATGCTGTCCGTTTGATTTTCGGCTCGGCATGCTCTTGGGGCGTGACAACTTTAGTGGTATCAGAGCCCAAGGTTCTGCGATGTCATACAATGTTATTTTTGTGTCGAGTCTTGGATTCTCGGGAGTCGATTTGTTCGGTTTTAGTTTTCTGAGATGAGATGGACAGCGGCCTGAGCTCCAAGCAGCACGAGGTAAGAATTCCTGATAACTTATAGTTTAGTAGATATTTATCTAAACTTGATCAATAGGTGTATACAATAGAGTTATGACACAAGTGTAGACTTGTAGTAGGGGTCGTCCACCGAGGCGACCAACCAGAGTGGCCTTTAGGGTTTATACTCTCGGTTTTAGTTGATTGTGCTTTTAATGTTAATAACAGGGAATAACCTGTAGTATACTGGTTATTATTCGTAATCGTGGTATTAGTTGACTATGGTAACGACCTGTTAAGTCTGTGAGTCTTGAACCTGTGTCGAAAAAGTGATTTACCTTTGAGAGCCGACTGATACCGAGTCGGAAAATAGGGTTTAAGTTGTCACATCTCTTGTGGAAATCAGAGACTACAGTCTTAGAGATTTTCACTAATTATACTTGTCAGATCATTACCTGTTGGGTAATGGACAAGACAAATTGTCTATTGTTGATGCAGATAGCGGAAGGCTAGGTTACGGTGTTTCATAGGGATTTTATCCCTGAGTTGTTCGTACTGAGTTGTATAACTTTGAGAGTACTTTTGAGTACTAAACTCATGTTATACCGAGAAAGAAGAATTGTTTGCATACCATTATCGGGATCAAGTCGATATTTGGTGTTAAATGCAGAAAATAATCTTCGGGAAATAATATATCACTTGATCATGGTCTAGTGATGTTGAAAGAGAGTATTTCCCTGTGTCACTTTTAGTGACACATTGTAAGGAATTCTTGAGCTTTCAGAAAGGGCTCGGTTAGTAATAGTGTACTGTGCAGAGTTGTGAGACTTGCAAAGGTTACTACCACCTAATAGCTCAAGAAGATGGGTGGATGATTTAAGCCACCCAGAGTTATTGGCTTATAGTTGGATTAGGATGTCGGGATCTTCTACCAGATCCTGCCGGAAGACGTTGGAATGAGACAGGAGTTTAGAAATGACTCCGTACAAGGGTTTAAGAGTTGGAGACCGATAACCAGATAATGCAGGTCAACTTACTTGGGTCAGATGTCTCCGACTGTTGGATAAAGAAGCAAGATCAGAGTCATAGGCTTTGAGCTATTTTTCGATTATAGAAGACCAACCGCAGATCATCAGGATGTTCTCGTGGATATCAGCAAAATCAGAACGAAGACTTCGAAGGGATTGTGTGCGTGCAGTACAGATCACGAAGACACGTGAAGTCAGATTATTCGTTGGATCAGTTCATCTGTTGCTATTGTGAGCAACCAGTACAGTGGAGGAAGTATACTTTGAAGACATAGTTGAAGACTATCGATGGTATTCCAGGAGGAAGATGCACCGTCTCGACAACAGATATCAGCACAGAAGCAGCATCAGCAGAAGACATCTTAGAAGATTCAGCAGACACCAACAGTTACCTCCAGATGTGATTTGCTTAGTATAGAGGAGAGAGTATACGACGATGGTCGTATTTATTCAGTATTCTACAGTTGCAGCTCGTAGGATTAAGTGATGAGATCAGATGATCTAGGAAAAATCCCCGCGACATTCGTCGCAGAAATATGACCGCTTTGTCGTGAACTGTTGGATCTGATCTGGTTCTCTTCGGAGAAAGACCAAGACCTGCGTGGAGCCTTTTGGATCGGATCAATGGATATTTGATCGTTCAGGGTATTACTCTAGTTTTACCCTCTGGATTAATATATTGAGAGATACTTGTAGTTTACAGGTATCTTTGTCTAGAACATTCTTAGTTGGATTAGAAGGGTCATTTACATCGACTTGTGGGTCGGTGGTATCTCTACCGTCTGGTGAGATGTGGATCAACAATTAAGAAGTCAAGGGATGTCCTTAGACTTTGATATACATACTTTTACTATGGATATATCCTTACGGATGGTCGAATTGTTGGAAGTATGGTACGATATGTCTCTCGGATGTGCGTATAATCTGAGAGTGTTCAGATGTAGTTTCGGATGAACTCCTAGGCTTGCCGCTGCATAGGCAAGTGGAGTAGGCGATCGAAATGATTGCGGAAATAGTTCTGATATCGAAGATCATAGACCGGGTGATAGTTTTGTTGGTATCAGTGTTGTTAAACACTATAGGAATTGGAAGAATGTAAGTTGTGACTATAGGAGATGTTGGAGGGGATATTTATCTATCCCAGTATTCCTCCTTGTGAAGATCCAGAACTCTTTGTTGAAAGAGAGATGAACATTTGAGATTATGCATCAATTATCGATGATGAATACAGTAGTTGTTGTAAATGAATATCCTTCGTTGTGGATAAATGATCTATTTAGATCAGTTAAAGACACCTGTGTATACTCTAGGATTGGTTTATCACTAGAGTGTTGATATTGTAGTGACATGGTATCATACAATTATCATAGTCGTTGTGATGATTGATATATCATCAACTTAGAGTAAGCAGGATGCAGGTGTATGGAGGACGACAATTTCATACTTAGTATGGATTGTATGAATTTTGATTAAGTTGTTAGACTAATTAACGACTTAGTCGTCACTGAATTTGATAATCGTGTATACTGGACACGATTGGATCAGTTTGTGGTTGTTGGAGTTGCATAACTTGGCCACTGTTGATTGTGCTAGTTGGAGTAGCGCACTCGACTACCGTAGATGGTGGTTTGCCTTGTATTGTTTGGTTAGTACTGTAGATGTGGATAGAATGTCTTAGCATTACTATACCACAGACTTGTTTGACAAAGGTGATGATGGAAATCATTTAGTCGGAAGCTGGCGAAACCATTTAAAAGACCTAGACGGCGGTTAACTTTTACACGAGTATTAGTTAATCCTTCCAGAGTGGATAAAAGGATGATATACGCAGATGCGTCGTTTCAGGGATCGAACGATTCCGATGCAATTGAATGAAGCATATCTTATGCCTATGTCAGTTAAGAAACTACGAGATAGTCTGTCATATATATGATGTGACTTTAGTAGTTATTATCTGGATTTGTGGATGTATGGAGCAGAAGTGCTCATTGAATTTAACTAGCTACTCGGTAGCTACTATAGAGTTACTGGAACGCGAATAGTTGCAACTTGAGAGATTGGTCGCTATAGTCTCCCATGCACTTACAGAGTGTGTGGTGAAGTATATCTTGGATGGTTGATGGACTCCTCTTTTAAGAAAATAATTCTCCGTCTCTGATAAGGATAGAGGGTTCCGGAGTTGTAGTGTTTAAGGAAGAGTTGCTGCAGAAAGCACATCATTCGAGATGGGCTATATACCTTGGTGGTACTCAGATGTACCGAGAGTTGAAATGTTTATATTGGTGGAATGGTATAAAGAGAGTTATAGCAGATTTTGCTGCTCGATATTTAGTATGTCAGTAGGTGAAGGCTGAACATCATAAACTCGCTGGATTGCTCTAGAAAATTCCGATTCCGGAATGGAAGTGGGAGCATATCACGATTGATTACGTTACGGGATTGCCTAGAACCTGTAAAGGACATGATGCGAATTGGGTGATCGTGGATCGACTGACCAAATTAGCTCATTTCCTTCCTATTCATGGGTCGTACTCGTTGGACCATCCGACAGTGTTGTATTACCGAAAAATTATCAGATTGCATGGGGTACTTTTAAGTACCATATCAGATAGAGATTCGCGATTTACCTCGCGATTTTGGCAGAGTTTGCACCAGACTATGGGCACAGAGCTTCGACTTAGTGCAACGTTTCATCCGCAGACAGATGAATAGTCTGAGTGTATCATTTAGACGTTGGAGGATCTATTCAGATCATGTGTCATGGATTATGGAGGTATAGCTTATCGGTTGGTTTTACCTCCGACACTTGCAGGTGTTCACAACGTATTTCATGTTTCTATGCTGAGGAAATACGTGCGGCGATCTGACCATGTTCTGAAAGAGATTTCGATACCACTCCAGGCGAATGCGACTTACGAGGAGACTCCAGTACGGATTCTGTGTCACGCCCCGAGAGTATGCCGTGCCGAAAAGCAAACGGACGGCATCTCCCCTGTACGTGGCAACATATCGGGTTAATACAAGGCCCGTAGGCCCACAACAACAATATATAAATGGACAATACCAAACAATATATCCACAACAACACAAAAGGTGCGCACCGGTGCGACTCTAACATACTACACACAACAACGTACAAATCCACAGCCAGATACAACACTGATTATACATGGCCATAATACAAAATAACAGCGGAAGCAAATATGTGGAAAACCCCAAATGTTCGGTGTGAGATGGGATCAGCTGGCGGAGCTCCAAACGTCCAAGGAATCTTCTACCTGTTATCTGGGCGACAGAAAACCCAGGGTCCAGGGGTGGTGAGTATAAACTCAGGGGTAATATATAGAAAGTGCATGAACAACATATAAGGATAGATCTACAAGTATACATGTGAAGATCTACAGGTATACAGCATGAGTCCAATAGACATACAGTCATATCCAAATCTAATAACAAGTAACTACAGTAAAATCATACTCAAGATATATACTAAACTGATCAACTGAACATAAAGTAATGTACCAACGTACCTGACGGTCTGTAACGTCATATGCTAGATCATCCTGAACAGGTATACTATAACATAACCATATAACGTACCAGGTCAATCCCATACCTGACCAATACTCAGACATATGAACAGTATATGATCACCTGTATAATAATCCGGTCCGTACCACACAATGACATGATGCTAATCAAATGTATATAACAGTCTGAATCAACGCATGCATCATGCTCAACACATAGCAGTAAATAAAATGCAAATGGCATGTATCATGATGTACAAGCATGTGCAACAATCATAGCTCAATCAAATGCAGCATCTCACAGGCATATGTAAAACATATATCAAATACATGCATACATATATATCAGCAATGCATATGCATGGTCATCGCTTGTCTCTGGACCAACCACGACTCCAGAGTGGCCAGGGTGGCACGACAAATGACAACTAGCCCGACTCCAGCTGCCACCACTCTCGAGTGGCCGAGTTGGGTAGTATGACTGAGTAGCGTGTAAGCGTAAAAAGCTAACTACTCCTAGGGGCCCCTGCTGCAAGCCACGCTGTCCCTACCCATGAGTAGACAAACGCCGCACACAGGACAACTGCACCTCACACAACCACCGTCTATAGTGGGCGAGTGCTAACACCACTCTGCAGTGGCGGTCGCGCATCTCCGGCTACCACCATCCATAGTGGCCGGGCACATCCAATGCTCCCTCAACCTGCTACCACTACCCCGAGTGGTCGGGAGGCGGGATGAGACGACCGTCTCATCCACAAGGGAGACCAGTCGTCAAGATGCATGCAAAATATAATGATCGTAGCTCCATACATGTATCCTAGCGACACTCCCTATCCCACGGGAGTCCCGTCAACTAAAAGTCAACTATGCAAGGACTACAATCCACAAGACTCTCTATCGCATAAAGAGTCATACTCATCCGATACCAACCACGCTAAGACCTCTAGTCAGTAGCGATATACAATCGACCCTTCGTATAACTATACACAGGTACACCATCCATAATGGATATACCATCGTGCTAGGACCTCTAGTCCATGGTCACATACTGACAACCATACACTTATCTATGCACAGACAACTAGATCCACCATAAATGCACCACTAATACGGTTATGATATAACGATTGGCTCCATAATCCAAACCATCACCTAACCCTAGTGATGTAAGACAGTAACCCAATCTGAAGTCACAAAGATAAACCTAACCACTTGTACTTACTGAACATCCATCAGCTAATACGTAATAGGGTTTATAGTTCCTATCCGTGCTAGATAATCAATGAGTAACAGAGTATATATCTCAAAGGTCAAGGCAGTACAAGCATATGATTAAATAAGAGTGGATTTAAGGTAAACAGGTATAAACATAAATCCAAGATCATGCACAGGAATTTGATCAAAACTACCGGACCAGGTAGATATTACCCACCTGATACATAATCCGTGTTATCCATCTCCACGTTCATGTATCCATCACCATCAAAGTCCTGTAACAATAGGATACAGTTAAGTATCATCATACATCTAATGACCGAATCAAATCCTACATCAACCAGGTATCTCGATCAACTAGATTGATCTATTTATCCAATTAACCTAAATACTAGTTAGATCCATATTAATGGTATTGAAGCATTACCATACGAAATAGAACACTTGGCTATTATCGAGGTCAGAAGCAAGCAATCACAGATCCAAGCCCCCACCTAGCACAATGATAGTTGCACTGAATTGTTTGCAATCCTGATCAACCCAAATTAGGAAACTATATCATGGATTGAAGATCATCGAAGAGAACTACAGCCTTACCAATTCAATTCAACGTACAGACTCACCATAAACACAGAAATACAGATGAAACAATAAGCTTACCCAAAACTTACCGATCAGATCATCTCCGGCAGCCCTTTCTCATGTTCACCGGAGTAATCCAACGACGCCAATCCCCTCTTCCCCGATCTGTTCGTTCTGCTCAATGGATGCTGCCCAGTTCACCAGAGAAATCACAGCTCCCAAAAACTGCTGAACTCTACGGCCAACAGCAGCTCACAACCAAGGATTTCATCCAAATCGAGGGAACAAATCAATCGCTATCGTCAAATCTCCTCCGAAGACTTATTTTCCGACGCAACACCAACTCCAACACTGTGCCGATGATCAAACGGCGGAAGAGAAGAGGTGATGGCGGCTGAGCTCGAGCGTCGATAATGGCAGATCTGAGCTCGAGCGACGGTGACGACGAGCAACTCGACGACCGGCTGACGGAGAGCTCCGGCGGTGGTGATAAGGCGGCTTGAGCGGAGATCACGGCTAAGCTTAGGGTCGACGGTGGCGATTGTCGGAAAGGTGGGATCACCGGAAAGTCGTGGCGGTGTTGGTTCTTGCGGCGAGGAGGCCTGAGCAGAGGCAATGGCGATCGACCGCCTGCTCCAATGAAGATCTCCGACAACTCCGGAATAGGAAGAATGACGGCGAACGGGTGCACAGCGACTGTAGCGACTGAGGAACTCACGGGGTGGCTGAGGAGCTGCGGTGATGGAGAGCTCTAGTGGCGACGAGTGGGAGCTCGAGGAAGAGAAGGGAAAGGTCGATCGGGAGCAGAGGAATTAAACGGTGAAGAAGGAAATCGCGAGATTGAGATTTGGGGATCGCGGCATGGAAACGGAACAGGGGAAGAGAATCGCAGCTGAGAACCTACTGACCTCCGGTCAGAGATCAACTAGGGCGGCGGCGTTGTCGAGCTGCTCTCCTCGGATCGCCGACGAGCTGAAGGGGAAGACGCGATCGCGCGGAGAAGAAGACAGCGAGAAGAACCGAGAGAGAAGGAAACAGGTTGCGAGTGAAAATCGGGAAGGGATGAGCTCGCGATCGGTTCATCTCTGTTTTAAACGTCGTTCCTTCAGTTTGGTTCGAGCCAAACCGAATCCAACTCAATCCGGTTCTAGCTAACTCAAGTCAAACCAATCAGCCCAAGCCCAATACAGCCCAAGCCCATTCCAAATCAAGCCCAATTTCAAATAAGCCCAATTCCCAGCCCACAGATTCTAGCCCAATCCGAAATCAACCCAATGGACTCAATCCAACTAGTTAAACCCAATTAACCCACTAATTAAATCCAATTAATTAAAGGGTTAATCCATATAATTTTTTTTTTCGTACTTTACATTCTCCCCCACTTATAAAAATTTGGTCCCCAAATTTCGGACTCATGTACGAGTACAAGATGTCACAATAACCATCTCAAGTATCCAGAGCAATGTCACACCTCAAGTGACTAAGTGGGGTACTGAGCTCGAATATTATATTTTCAGCTCTTATATACTCTCTCAACATATCGACCATCTATCAAAGATACATAACTGTACCAGAGTGGAGCTCTATACTCGTAACCGATGGGAGACTTTACCAGAATCGTAAGGTGAATCATGAATCACTATCAAAAATGATACTCAAGGATACTCCATGGATATCATTCCGTCAAATGATCCAACGAAATCCATCTTACGACTCGGAAGAAAATGAGCGGACCTAGCTAATCGATCATCGACTACCCAAATCCTATCAAGTCCTTTCCGAATTCTAGATAATCTCCCAACACAGTCTAACGTACTAGGCTCTCACTTCATCACGGTACGTAACCCTACCGATCACAATATTTCACCTTTGCTTGTTGACATACCCAACATCAAACTATGAAATCAACCGTGTCCCACATATCGTTCCACCAACAGGAACATCTCAATACTCACTATTTTCGGATACACTCCGAACAAATCATCACTCTCGAATGAAGAGTCTTCTGAACACCTCTTCCTAAATCGAAATACAATTCTTGGAACCACTATCCTTCCCAGAGACAGAGATTTATTCTCACAAGAGAAATTAATCTAATGTCCAAAATTCACTCTGTCACACAGAACTGAAAGTAACTGGAAGACAGTAATAACAAATCTCGCTAGTTTCTCAACTAGCACACACATAATATACGTCCCATTCAACTGCATCGGGATCACTCCTAATCCCTGTAAGGATGCATCTACGTATAATACCCTTCCATCCATATTGAACGGATTAACTAACACTGACATAAAAGTCAGTCACCGTCTAGGCCCTGAAAACTAGCTTTCCAATCTTCCGACCAGGTGATTTCTATCACCTTCTTGGTCCAACTAGTCGACGGTATAGTATTGCTAGAACATCCTATCCTTATCTCTGGTAAGCACCAAATCAATCTAGGGAAACATAACTTCCCTTAAGATCGTGAATATATCCCAAAAATATATCATTCATAGATATGATGACAATCGATCTCAAATACTCCAAGAGTACTTGATTCCTCAAATCCATGAACGACTAAATCGTCGATAAGTCCAACAACATTATCAATCAGCTCTATACACCTGAACATATCCTTTTACTTTACGCTAATGATAGCTCAATCATCACACCGACACTGATAATTGTATGACACTATGTCACTACAATATCAAATCTCCAATCGTAGACCAACCCTAGGATATACACAGGTGTCATTTACCTGATCCAAACAAATCATTTATCCCACCACGAAGGATACTCATTCCCAATTACTGCATTCCAATCATCGATAATCGATGCATAACCTCAAAGTCTGACTCTCTTCTAACAAAGAGTTACAAGCCTTCTCAAGAAGAAACACTAAGGCAGATAAATCTCCCATAGTGTTTAGCAACACTGATACCCCTAAAATCATCTCCCGGTATGAGGTCTCAATATCGGAACTATTTTCGAAATCACCCTCCAATCGCATTTTCCTACTTGCCCATGCAGTGGCAAGCCCGGGAGTTCATCCGAAACTATATCCGAATACTCTCAGATTATACGTACATCCGAGAGTCCTAGTATACCAACGCTCCAACAATCCAACTATCCGTAAGGATATGTCTATAGTGGAGGTATGTCTAGCAAAGGCTAAGGGTATCCCTTGACTTCTTGATTGTTGATCAATATCTCACCTGATGGTAGAGAAAATCACCAACCCACAAGTTGATAAGAACCCTTCGAACCCTATCCAAGAATGTTCTAGACAAAGATACCTGTAAACTACCCGTATCTCTCGATATATCCGCAAATAGGATAACCTAAAGTAATACCCTGAAGGACCGATCCTTCGGTCTTCTATACTTCTTCTCGAGTAATCATGTAAACTTGTCCAACATCTGTTCTGGACGGCTGAGCTCATGTAGATGCAAAGACTATCATGGAGGAACTGAAGTCAATCAAATCGAGGTACAAATCGTAATAATCGCAATGGAGATGGTAAACACGTTGTCGCAAAGGATACACATCCTACGTAAAATCTTGAAGAATCACAACATCATAACACGCTCCAACTCTGCGAAAGGTATAGCTGCAACTGAAGAATACCACATAGATACGACCATCGTCGTATACTCTCTCTCCTCTGAACAAATCATAACTACGCCTGGGAAGGTAACAGTTGTTGTCGTCTGGGAAGGTAACAGTTGTTGTCTGAATGTCTGAATCTTCTGAGATGTCTTCGGCTGATACTGCTGAGTAACTTACTTCTTCCGGATGAAAGTATCAAAGAACTCCAACTATATCTGGGGTAGTAGATCGCTGCTGATGTGATAACCTAATCTTCTGTAATAATCTCTCGCCGAGGTTGTGGATCGTCCTCGAAAGCATCATCCATAGTCTTCAAGAAGTCTTCAAAATACATACTCTCCTCGTAGATATCGGGCTTATAGTAGAAATAGATACAATGGTCCATCGGATAATCGACTCGTGTCTCTCGTCAGAACCCACCGCACACATAATCTCCTTTCGGAGTCTTTTCTCTGAGTTCGCTGATAAACATGAGAAGTTGCTAACAATCTACAATCGCTCTTCTATGATCGGAACACTCTCCAATAGTCGCTCGTGACTTACGACTTTAATCTTGCTCCTTTTTATCCAACATTTGGAGATTTTGAATTCCAATAATTTGACTCGCAATATCTGCTTATCAAATCTTCAACTCTTAAAACACTTACTACGGAGTCATTTCTATACACATGACTCGGTCTATACACTTCTGGTAGGATCTGGTAGGAGATCCAAACATCATGATCAATATGTCAACCGATAACCCGTGGGTGGCCAAAATCAACCCAATCACGTTCTTGGGCTATTAAATAGTCGTAACCTTCGCAAGTCTAACGACTCTGCATGGTACTTTCGTAATCAAACGATCACCCTACTCGATGCCCAAGAATTCCCTGACAATGAGTCAAAGAAGATGACGGGGGAAAATACTATCTCACAACATCACTGCACTGTGACCAAGTGATACATTATTTCCCGAAGGTTATTTCCTATCTCTTCCACCAAGTACCGGCTAGATCCGGATAATGGTATGCAGCTAATTTTGCTTCCTCTGTATAATACGAGTTAAGTACTCAAAAGTACCCTCGACGTTATACAACCTAGAACGACCAACTCAGGGATCAAAATCCCTATGAATATCACCAAAATAATCCTCTACTATCTTCATCAGCAATAGTGTACTCGCTTAGTCCATTACCCCAAAGGTAATGATCTGACTAACATAATTAATGAAAATCCTTAGGACCGTAATCCTTGATCTCCATAAAAAAATGTGACTACTAACCCGTGCTTTCCGACTCGGTATCAGTCGGCTCTCAAAGGTAATTACCTTTTCGATAGCAGGTACATGTCTAATAACCTCAACATATCGTTCCCGTGGTCAACTCAAACCACGGTTACGAATATTGATTAACATACTACAAGTCATGCCCTATTATAAGCAACTAAATGCATAACCAATAGAAGGATATGTAATAACAATTAACATACCTTAAACCTTGTAGCTCGGAGATGTCCGCAACAGCCAGATCCCAGAACTCACAAAACCAAGACCGAGTAAAGCAAAACTCGATGTCCGAACGAAATAAAATCCGAAAATGGACTTCACAACCTAGGGCTCTGATACCAATAAAATTGTCACGCCCCGAGAGTATGCCGTGCCGAAAAGCAAACGGACGGCATCTCCCCTGTACGTGGCAACATATCGGGTTAATACAAGGCCCGTAGGCCCACAACAACAATATATAAATGGACAATACCAAACAATATATCCACAACAACACAAAAGGTGCGCACCGGTGCGACTCTAACATACTACACACAACAACGTACAAATCCACAGCCAGATACAACACTGATTATACATGGCCATAATACAAAATAACAGTGGAAGCAAATATGTGGAAAATCCCAAATGTTCGGTGTGAGATGGGATCACCAATTTGAGCTCCAAACGCCCAAGGAATCTTCTACCGCTATTCAGGCGGCGAAACCCAGGGTCCAGGGGTGGTGAGTATAAACTCAGGGGTAATATATAGAAAGTGCATGAACAACATATAAGGATAGATCTACAAGTATACATGTGAAGATCTACAGGTATACAGCATGAGTCCAATTGACATACAGTCATATCCAAATCTAATAACAAGTAACTACAGTAAAATCATACTCAAGGTATATACTAAACTAATCAACTGAACATAAAGTAATGTACCAACGTACCTGACGGTCTGTAACGTCATATGCTAGATCATCCTGAACAGGTATACTATAACATAACCATATAACGTACCAGGTCAATCCCATACCTGACCAATACTCAGACATATGAACAGTATATGATCACCTGTATAATAACCCGGTCCGTACCACACAATGACATGATGCTAATCAAATGTATATAACAGTCTGAATCAACGCATGTATCATGCTCAACACATAGCAGTAAATAAAATGCAAATGGCATGTATCATGATGTACAAGCATGTGCAACAATCATAGCTCAATCAAATGCAGCATCTCACAGGCATATGTAAAACATATATCAAATACATGCATACATATATATCGTGATGCATATGCATGGTCATGCTGTCATGGACCGTCAACCACGACCCCAGTGGCGGTGTACGACAAATGACAACTGAGCTCGGTGCCACCACTCTCGAGTGGTAGGGTTGGGTAGTATGACCGAGTAGCGTGTAAGCGTAAAAAGCTAACTTACTCCTAGGGGCCCTGCTGCAAGCCACGCTCCCTACCCATGAGTAGACAAGCGCGCATCAGACAAGCTGCACCTCACACAACCACCGCTCTATAGTGGGCGAGTGCTAACACCACTCTGCCGCGGTGGCGGTCGCATCTCCGCTACCACCATCCATAGTGGCGAGCGTGGCACATCGAATGCTGCCCTCAACCACTGCTACCACTACCTCGAGTGGCCGGGAGGCGGGATGTTGACGACCCATCTCATCCACAAGGGAGACCCAGTCGTCAGCATGCATGCAAATGTAATGATGCATAGCTCCATACATGTATCCTAGTGACACTCCCTATCCCACGGGGAGTCCTGGTCAACTAAAAGTCAACTATGCAAGGACTACAATCCACAAGACTCTCTCTATCGCATAAAGAGTCATACTCATCTGACAGTCAACCACGCTAAGACCTCTAGTCAGTAGCGATATACAATCGACCGTCCATATAACCATACACAGGCACACCATCTATAATGGATATACCATCGCGCTAGGACCTCTAGTCCATGGTCACATACTGACAACCATACACTTATCTATGCACAGACAACTAGATCCACCATAAATGCACCACTAATACGGTTATGATATAACGATTGGCTCCATAATCCAAACCATCACCTAACCCTAGTGATGTAAGACAGTAACCCAATCTGAAGTCACAAAGATAAACCTAACCACTTGTACTTACTGAACATCCATCAGCTAATACGTAATAGGGTTTATAGTTCCTATCCGTGCTAGATAATCAATGAGTAATAGAGTATATATCTCAAAGGTCAAGGCAGTACAAGCATATGATTAAATAAGAGTGGATTTAAGGTAAACAGGTATAAACATAAATCCAAGATCATGCACTAGAATTTGATCAAAACTACCGGACCAGGTAGATATTACCCACCTGATACATAATCCGTGTTATCCATCTCCACGTTCATGTATCCATCACCATCAAAGTCCTGTAACAATAGGATACAGTTAAGTATCATCATACATCTAATGACCGAATCAAATCCTACATCAACCAGGTATCTCGATCAACTAGATTGATCTATTTATCCAATTAACCTAAATACTAGTTAGATCCATATTAATGGTATTGAAGCATTACCATACGAAATAGAACACTTGGCTATTATCGAGGTCAGAAGCAAGCAATCACAGATCCAAGCCCCCACCTAGCACAATGATAGTTGCACTGAATTGTTTGCAATCCTGATCAACCCAAATTAGGAAACTATATCATGGATTGAAGATCATCGAAGATAACTACAGCCTTACCAATTCAATTCAATGTACAGACTCACCATAAACACAGAAATACAGATGAAACAATAAGCTTACCCAAAACTTACCGATCAGATCATCTCCGGCAGCCCTTTCTCATGTTCACCGGAGTAATCCAACGACGCCAATCCCCTCTTCCCCGATCTGTTCGTTCTGCTCAATGGATGCTGCCCAGTTCACCAGAGAAATCACAGCTCCCAAAAACTGCTGAACTCTACGGCCAACAGCAGCTCACAACCAAGGATTTCATCCAAATCGAGGGAACAAATCAATCGCTTACCGATCAAATCTCCTCCGGCAGCACACCCTTATTTTCCGGCGCAACACCAACTCCAACACTGTGCCGATGATCAAATGGCGGAAGAGAAGAGGCGACGGCGGCTGAGCTCGAGCGTCGATGATGGCAGATCTGAGCTCGAGCGATGGTGACGACGAGCAACTCTAACTGCCCGACGAGAGCTCGGCTGGTGATAAGGCGTGGCGTGATCAGCTAGCTTAGGGTCGACAGTGGCAGATCGTCGGAAAAGGTGGGATCAGCTCGGGAAAGTCGGCGGCAGCTGGTTCTTGCGGCGAGGAGGCCTGAGCAGAGGCAATGGCGATCGACCGTCTGCTCCAATGAAGATCTCCGACAACTCCGGAATAGGAAGAATGACGGCGAACGGGTGCCATGATCAGAGCGGCCGAGAACTCACTGGGGTGTGAGGCGAGCTCTAGTGGCGACGAGTGGGAGCTCGAGGAAGAGAAGGGAAAGGTCGATCGGGAGCAGAGGAATTAAACGGTGAAGAAGGAAATCGCGAGATTGAGATTTGGGGATCACGGCGTGGAAACGGAACAGGGGAAGAGAATCGCAGCTGAGAACCTACTGACCTCCGGTCATGGATCAACTAGGGTGGCGGCGTTGTCGAGCTGCTCTCCTCGGATCACCGACGAGCTGAAGGGGGAGACGCGATCGCGCGGAGAAGAAGACAGCGAGAAGAACCGAGAGAGAAGGAAACAGGTTGCGAGTGAAAATCGGGAAGGGATGAGCTCGCGATCGGTTCATCTCTGTTTTAAACGTCGTTCCTTCAGTTTGGTTCGAGCCAAACCGAATCCAACTCAATCCGGTTCTAGCTAACTCAAGTCAAACCAATCAGCCCAAGCCCAATACAGCCCAAGCCCATTCCAAATCAAGCCCAATTTCAAATAAGCCCAATTCCCAGCCCACAGATTCTAGCCCAATCCGAAATCAGCCCAATGGACTCAATCCAACTAGTTAAACCCAATTAACCCACTAATTAAATCCAATTAGTTAAAGGGTTAATCCATATAAATTTTTTTTTTCGTACTTTACATTCTGGGTCGCAAGGAGCGACAATTACAGAATAAAACCATCCGACTCGTAAAGGTGGGATAGCAGCATCATACAGATGAGGAGGCTACATGGGAGCTAGAGGATACTATCCGAGCTCGATTCCCTCATCTGTTTACCTGAGGTATGTAGTTATTTTGGAATATACTTGAATTAATTTTTGCATCTAAGTATGAAATTTGGGGACCAAATTCTAATAAGTGGGGGAGAATGTAAAATACCAGAACAAAATAATAATAATATTATGGTTAGGAGTTAATTACATTTAACCTAGCTTAAGGAATTTTATTAGTTTAATTAACCTAGATTTAATTAAATCTAGGGTTAATGGTTTATTGGGTTTAAAGCCCAACCCATTTAAAACCCTCGACCCATTAACCCATTAAACGCCGCCGCTTCTTCCTTCCGTTTTTTGCCAACGCAGTCTCCTCGCACGAGCGTTCCGCACATCAAAGTAAATCGTCGCCGACTCTGCCGCCCGGCGCTGCCCCTTCCCAAGCCCTCACTTCCTCTTTTCCCTCACCGTGACAACCTCTCTGCCTCACTACTCGATCTTCATCCTCCCTTCCGACGCACGCGACTGGTCGAGTGCCTTCACCTACATCCTTGCCGGACTTCTTCCCTGCGGCAAGCGACGACCAGCGAGTACCCTCGCCTGTGGCCACGGTCGAGTCGGAACAGCAAGCAGGCGCGAGGTCGTGAGGTGGGATCAGCGACGACGACGCGGTGTCTTGATCGGAAGCGGCGACTCACTGCCGAAGCTGGGGGTTTCGACGAGAGCAAGAGCAGTGCATTGGTGAACATGGCGTTGATTTCTCCGGTGAGCAGAGTCGTCGGTTGGGGTTTCTCACTGCCAACCAGTGCTGGAACTAGGGCTGTCGGTTGTTTTGGGATTTGATTGCGCTGTGAACAAGGACGGGGAAGGGCTGCCGGTGGAGATCTGAGATTCAGTAAGGTAGATTCCTTCTTGATTGTGGTGTTATCTATTAGATGTTGTTGCTATTAGGATTAGTTTGATTGCCGAATTGTTGGTTAGGTTTGTGGGCAGTAGGTGATCTGGTGAACAGGGCTGCCGGTGAGGATTAATTGCCGGTGAAGCTTCAATTTTTGGTAAGCAAGATCAATTCCCTTTTTGTTCAGTGAATTCCATTCGGTGGAGATGGCTATGGGTTGGTTGTGAAGTGTTGAATGGGATGTGAGGGTTGTTGGTTGTGATGTGTTGTGAAAGGGTCTGTGTGGGTTGTGAATAAGGTTGATTTTGGGTCTAAAAAGGGGGCTGTGAGGGGATGTTTTAATCGGCTGTGAGCCGTAAACGGGTCTATGGGTGTCAATGTAGCTGTTCATAAGCTATGATCGGCTGCGAGTTGAGGTTTGATCATGTAGGGTTGTCAAATTTTATATCTGTATAGTGCACTGGGGTGAAGCCCTATTTATGTTGCGAGTGGATTTGTGAACTCGGTTAAATATGGTGTTAAATGTTCAAGTCTGGCTAATTGGGGTTTCTAATTCGTATTCGATAAAGGGACGCGAATATAGAAACGATAGAATAGAGAATTTATATATATTTGTGTGCTTGGATTTTATTGTAATTGACCACAATGTTTGAAATTTGTAGGACGTGGATACGAGACTGGTCCGCAGACGTGAGGACTCTATTGCTACGAGCATTGACAGCAAGTGGGTAATTTCCTACCTGGTCCGGTAGATGTAATTGCATTCAGATTTAGACATAGATATGAGCATGTTATATGTTCATATTATCTTGACCCTGCTCTTATTATCGTATGCTTGATACTTTACCGTTGGCTATTAACTCCATTGCTGCTATCATGTTTATTTTACCATGATTAGGAGTTATACATATAGGTGATGTAAGTAACTTAGAAATTATTTAAGTTAAGTGCAAATAGTAAAGTCCGGATGACAACCTGATTGTACATTGGGCAAAAAGGTCATCCGTAGGTAGATAATGTCTTAAACCTAGGGTTAGTTCTAGTACCCTTAGGTTGCATGTTACCACCGACCATGTATTGTGTAAATGGTCAGGGGAATGATACTTAGTGTGTCACTACGGACCGGTGGTCCTAGCTTGTTATAATCAGATGAGTACGACTCTCTACAGGATAGAGAGTGCGTCCATTAGTTGAGTTTGACTCTCTGTAGGATAGAGAGTGCGTCGATTAGATTGGTATGACTCTCTATAGAATAGAGAGTGTTATGATCAGTTGAGTACGACTCTCTGCAGGATAGAGAGTGCGTTGATCTGATTAGTATGACTCTTTGTAGAATAGAGAGTCTATGGTGGATGTCTGTATGTGAGACATTGCATTCATGTCATTTGCATGCACGTTGGCGACGAGATCTCCCTTGTGGTTGAGAGTGTCGCCAGTCATCCTGCCTCCACGGTTACTCATAGGAGGAGTAACCGGTGTGAGGGAAGAGCATTGTGGTGCCGCACTCTACCATTATAGACGGTGGTAGTTGGATTTGCGTGTCGTAGTCCTGCGTGTGTGGCACTCGACCACTCATGGGTAGTGACTATCGGAGTGGCCAACAGCAGGGACCCCCATCGTGTAGCTTGCTCTTTACGCTTATATGCTACTCGATCATACTGCCCACTCGGCCACTCGAGAGTAGTGGTTGGTGTTGAGTTGGGACAGTTGTCATGCTCGAGCCACCGAGGCCACACTGGGGTCGTGGTAGCTTTAGGGTGAGCCGACATGACCATGCATGCTGCATTGCCGACTTATGACATTTTTGCATATTGTCATATATATACATATATGCATGTGTATATATATATATATATATATATATATATATATATATATATATATATATATATATATATATATATATATATATATATATATGGATGATTGTGATTAGTATACATATATAGATGCAGTCTATATATATATATACTTATTGTGATGTTGCATTTGATTGTATTATGTTTGCTGCATTTGATTGTACATCATATTCATGCATGCTTCTTGCATATGTTATACAGTTGTGTCGGATACTGGTATGTGTTGGACAGACCATTAGATACCTTGACCTGTAGCATGAGTAGATTATGAGTTGGTATTACTCTTCATGTTATATATATGTTGGATATATGTTCAGGTTGGATCAGAGTAGCGTAGCAGACTTCAGGTATGTCTGCATTTTACGTTGTTCATTTGATTAGACGGTATATGCTTGTATTTATATACTATGCTGATATACCTGTTGTACCTCTAGATTACGTTATTGAAATACATGTGATATTACATATATACATGTTTTTCTATTACCTGCTGAGTTTTACTCACCACCCCCCACAGACCTTGGGTTTTTCTGTCGCCCAAGTAATAGGTAGAAGTCTTCGTGACGGCTTGGAGCACCGCTGGCTGACATCTCATCTCACCTCCGAGGCTCCCGTGTTTGTTTTGGGCTTTCCGTACATGGTGTTATGTATTTGGAGTTTTCTTGATGTACTATGTTGTAGATTCGGATTTTATCGAGGTTTCGTATTGTTGTGATGTGTTAGTCATACCGATATGCATGTGTGTAGCTTGTTGTGTTATGTTTCCGCTGTTCTTTGAGTAGTTGTTGTATTTACTCTATATGTTATGTTGTTATTGTGGGCCTACGGGCCTTGTATTAACCCGAAATGTTGCCACGTACAGGGAAGATGTTGTCCGTTTGATTTTTGGCTCGGCATGCTCTTGGGGCGTGATATATATATATACATCAAGGTGTGTGCGGGAAGCTTGGGGTTCTCTCCGGCCGCAACAATAATGAAATACGAAAAGAAAAACACGAACAACCAAAGCAAAGAGCGGAGACACAGGATTTAATGTGGTTTGGAATGAGGATTCCTACTCTACGAGGGTGAGCTCTCCCATGAGATACGGTGTCAAAGCACTTTCACTATGAATTTCCTCCTTCACGGAAAAAACTTCCGGAGGTAGAGGGAAAAAGCCTCTTACAGTTAGCTTAATATACAAATATTGAAAAAATGAAGTTCGCTACTCTCCTTGTCTCCTTCTTCCTCCCTTCTCTGGCGATGTGATCACTCTCCCCTTCAAGTATGCCTTTGTCTTTCACTGTTGGAAGTTACGGATCCCCTCTCCCTCGCCTTTCCTCTACCTTTTATCTTCTTCCTCTTCCTCGGCCATCTGTTGCATAACGAACATCCTTTATCATCATACACGTGGCCACCTTGCTTACCTGAAGAATCATTCTGTTACAGAAATGGGGAGTGGAGACTCCTCCGAATATTATGTGGAGTCCTAATCTGTTATATAACAAACTTCTCACCAACATTTTGTGAAATATTCTAGCCCATCTCTTTCACCCGTTTACCCTTCGTAAAGCTAGCCTAAACCTACTGCTTAGGTGTAGCATAACCCTTAGACTTATTATAATAACCCGAACCAACTGCTATCCTCCCCGTATAAAACCAATCTCCATGACCGTTCTACCGAATCAATTCCTATACTTTTCGTACTGAGTCAATCTCCAAACTCGCTCGGTCGAGCCAATTCCCATGAAACACCTCACTGAGCCATTTTTACCCAGACCTATGTTACCGAACCGATTTTCTCAGACCCACTTTGTCGAACCACCTCTTTGGTTCGAACAATGTCTTATGCATGGATTCTTTCATTTCACTCATAGGAAAAAGTAGCAGCAGTATCGAAGGGCGCACGTAAAGTTTATAATTGCCCAAACAGTGCCCCATGGTTTCATATTTACCAAAGGGCGCACCTCATTCTCTTTTTACCCCTCCTGCCAAACGTGGATTTACTTTAATGCTCAGATATTGCATGCATCAGAGTCACAACTAAAAATCCCGAACTATCCAATTTACCAAAAAAGTAGTGCTGAGAATTATATTCCCAGTAATACAGTGATCCTGAGATTTAAATTCACAACACCACATGGTACGACGCCTGATTTTTGATATATGGTTGTCGACACCTAATAAAATCTAAATTATCAAATATTTTAGGCACGGATACACAGAGGTGCACTTCCCAAACCCACTGGACTTGGATTGGATCGAAGAAGAGGTGAATAGGGTCATCAATGGATTTTGACCGAAACCCATTGATGGACCTAGAAGAGTCCAATTTCCGAAATAAGGTGGTGTTAGGAATTATATTACTAGGAACATAGTGGTGCTTGGATTTAAATTTCCAGCACCACGTATAATATCAAGCTGGTTGGAAAAAAAGTGGTGGTGGGAATTATATTCTCAGGAACACAGTGATGTTGGAATTTGAATTCTCAACACCACATACAATATCAAGCTCGCATAGAAAAAAGGTGGTATTGAAAATTATATTCACAGGAACACAGTGGGTTTGTGATTTAAATTACCAACACCACTTCAAGCTGATCGAAAAAAATATGGTGGTGGAAATTATATTACCAGAAACATAGTGGTGTTGAGATTTAAATTTCTAGCATCACATACAATATCAAGCTAATCATGCCACGTGGCACGCGACCAAAACTGAGAGGTAGGAAGATCAAAACCAAATTTCCTCGACACATCAACAATTCATATCGTAAGATATTTCAGTCCATGTCAAGATTTCAAAATTTGGACTCCTCTAGGTCCATCAATGAGTTTCGGTCAAAATCCATTGATGGCCCTATTCACTTCTTCTTCGATCCAATCCAAGTCCAATGGATGGGAATATAATTCTCAGCACAACCTTTTTGGTAAATTGGATGGTTCGAGATTTTCAATTGTGGCTCGGATGCATGCAATATTTGAGCATTAAATCTACGTTTGACGGGAGAGGTAAAAAGGGAATGAGATGCACCCTTTGATAAATATGAAATCATGGGACGTTGTTTGGATAATTCTAAATTTCACGTGCACTCTTTGGTAAATTGGCAATTAGATCAGCTGGTCGCCTGCCCATGCGCGTCGATGTGCATGTATATATATATATATATAATCAATCTTTAACACCTCTTAGCTAGATAACATAAAGGGAAATATCTGTCTAAGCCAAACATTAGAAAAAGTAATTAACATAGAAAGAGATCTTGAAATATTTTCTAATGAACAATTAAATATGTTACAACCATGACTCCTATACGGGAGCAACATATTCTCATATTTTACGTCATTAACTTCTATATATAGACAAAGAACAATTAATTAATAAAATATAAGACTCATAATAGTATTTAAAATTTGACCTTAAATCTAGTTTCTGGCAAGTTAAAATGCACCTAGTATTCATAGACTGGACAATATTTTCTTGTCATGAAGGACATTTTGAATGATTAGTCATATCATTTAGTCTAAAAGCTACACTACAAGTATTCCAAAGAAAAATGGATACGATTTTTAAAGATACAATAAACTTTACATGTATATACACTGGTGACATCCTAATTTTTTCCAAAACAAAATCAGAACACACAACTCATCTATATATGATTTTCAATTTATTTGAAAAACATGAATCAATAATCTCCAGAAAAAGATGCACCTTATGAAGAAATATATTAAATTTTTAGTAGCTGAAATAGGACAAAGAAAAAATAACCTTACAGTCATATATTGCCAATAAGATACTTCATTTCTCTGATAAAATTGAAAATATAAAATCTTTAAGAGTCTTTTTAGGATTATTAAATTATGCAAGACCATGTTTAAAGGATATAGCTAAAATAAGTGAAAACTTGTACAACAAAACATCAATAAAGGGACATAAATATTTTAACTAGCAAGATGTTTTGGTAGTAAAACAAATTAGACAATGATTATATAGTCATAGAAAGTGACAGATGCGAAACAAGATGGGGAGGAGCCTTATATAGAAAACCAACCAAATATGACACCAAATCTTTAGAAGCACTATGTAGGTATGCTTCAGGTAAATACAAAGAAAAAGGGCACCTAATCTCTTTAGATTTCAAAATACTAGATGTTATTTACTGTCTTGACTCGTTTATGATATTTATTTCTGATAAAAAGTAAATTATCATACGAATGGACTGTGAAGCTATAATAAAATATATTCAATAAACAAAAGGAACTAGAAAAACTCTTAGTAGAAAAAGATGAATAAAATTCGTTGACACTATTATAAACAAAGGACTAAAAATAAACTGGAAACATATTAAAGGGATTAATAATTCCTCAGCTGACATTCTTTCCAGGTTATTAACATGACGAAAAAATTCAAAAATTTCAGATCAAAATCAACAATTAACAGAAGACTCATGACCTTCGGAGAAATAAAAATTCCACAGTACAATAAACATGAAGAACAATTCTACTTTGATAAAAGACATATGTTGACACAAGTACAAAATTATCTTATAGACAATCTATGGCACATCCCAAGTACACCGGGAACGACCAAACAAAGGTTTACTGTGAGATATCGAAAATAAAATAAAATACCCCTGTTAATTAAGAAATTATCTTATATAATTTCCTAGGAAATTTTAGAAATTTTTTGGATTTAAACGGAAGTTTTATGAACATTTCATGGGGATAAGACGGATAGGCTTTTGTAAAGTCTGTTTAGACTATCTGCTATTGAGGAATTAATAGGTTTAATTAACCTATGTTATAACGGCTAAACTTAGGTTTATAATCCGTCGATTCCTTAACTTCCGCGACCTTTCTCTTCCCCACCCGTGCTTGATTCCTATTCCTCTATTCCCCCCCCCTCCCCCCCCCCCCCGATTCTCTATTTTCTCCACGCTCGCGTTTTCTCCTTTCCCCCCGATCGGATGTTCCTTCTCGCCAAGGGTTTGTTGCCACATCTTCCTTCTCTTCCGATCCAACAGCAGGGGGTGCCGACGCCACCTGAACTCAACTCGCCGTCGTCGCGAGGGAGAGAGATGTTGTCGCCAGTGCCGATCCAGCCCGATCTCCAGCCGATCTCCGCTCTATCTTCGCCCGATCTCTACTCGAGCTCGCTGTCTCCACCGTCCCCGCTCGACGCGAGATCGATCTGCCATCGCGCTGCAACCCTTTCGCTCGTCGTCACATGACCAGACTCTGCCGCCTCTGCATCGAGCCCCGCCAGAGCGATCTGATTGCCACCGCTCTTCGCTCACCGCCGCCTCTGCTCAGTCGTTGTCGGCTGACCTTCAGATGACGCAAGCCTCATCCATTGTAGCCTTCCTTCTGCCATCACCATCGCGGGCTCATATCGTGCTCGGTCGTTCCTCTCCTTTTCGGTGTTACCGCGAGCTGGAGCTGCCACTAGTGATTTCTCCTCCATCGCCACCAGCTCACCTTTATTGTGGGTAACAACTTCGTGATGCCTATTTTTTTCCATCTTCGGGTAATTTCCCTAACCGTGTTCTGTTCTTGAATTATGGATGCAAGGAATAGGTTCATGAAAGTTTGTAAAGGGTGTTAGGCGATGTGAGCAAGGGTTGTTTTCCTACTCAAAATTATTGGAACAAATCTGATATCTTAAATGTGATTGAAGGGGGTTAAATGATTGAAGTTAAGCCGGTAGGTTTTTCTTCCTACCGTAGCATGCAAGAGAATGGAGGTAAGTGTTGTTTATCTTCTACTGGTTGGATTGAGTGGGAAGGGGATAGATCAACAGAAGTCTTATCCTATTTCAGTTGTAGGTACTAATTGCATTGGAGTTGAGATTGAACTTGACCACAGTTCCATTGATTGGTGTTGATCGGAGTTTCTTTTGTATCAAGGAGTCGATTGTGGCTGATTCGAATAGTGAGGTAAGTGAACCTTGAGCTAATATTTTGGTGATGAAATATAGGGATGGATGTGAAGGGTTGATTAGGTTAATTGGATAACTAAATCAACCTTATGGTTTGATATACGAAGTCGATGTGGGGTTTAATTTGATTGTACGATGTATGATAGAACTTAATTGCGTTCTATGTTGTGTACAGAATGTTGATCCAAGATAAATTCATGGACGTGAAGACTAACAACATGAGTTATACAACAGGTGGGTAATTTCCTACCCTGGTCAGGTAGTTGTTAATGCATGCAAATTTAGATATATGATCATATTACCTTGATTTCGCTCTTATTTATTCTTGTGCTTGATACTTTGTCTTTGGCTTATATGCTCTATTGTTGTTATCACATTTCCTTCATCATGATTAGGAGTTACAGATGTGATGTAGGTAAATCTATAAATGCTTAGTTATATGTAAATAGTGGAGTACAGATGATGACCTGATTTGTAAATTGGGTAAAAGATCATCCGTAAGTAGGTAATGTCCTGAATGTATGGTTGATATCAATACCCTTATATTGCTTGTTTACTATCGATCATGTGTTGTGTAAATGGTCAGGTAAATTATGGTTAGTGTGTCGCTACCGACCGATGGTCCTAGCTTGTTATGATCAGTTGAGTACGACTCTCTGCAGGATAGAGAGTGCATCGATCAGATTGGTATGACTCTATACAGAATAGAGAGTGTTATGATCAGTTGAGTACGACTCTCTGCAGGATAGAGAGTGTGTTGATCAAATTGGTATGCCTCTCTATAGAATAGAGAGTTTGTGGTGGATGTCTATATGTGTAACTGTGCATTCATGTCATTTGCATACATGCTGGCGACGTAGTCTCCCTTATGGTTGAGAGGGTCGTCAGTCATCCTGCCTCTACGGTTACTCATAGGAGGAGTAACCAGTGTGAGGGCAGAGCATTATGGTGTCACACTCTACCACTATAGACGGTGGTAGTTGGATTATTGTGTCGTTGTCCTGCGTGTGTGGCACTCGACCACTCATGGGTAGTGACTGTCGAAGTGGTCAACAACAGAGACCCCTGTCGAGTAGATTGCTCTTTACGCTTATATGTTACTCGATAATACTGCCTACTCGGCTACTCAAGAGTAGTGGTTGGTGTTGAGTTGGAGCAGTTGTCATGTCGAGCTACCGAGACCACACTGGGGTCGTGGTAGATTTAGGGTGTGACCATGCATGATGCATTGCCGTGTTTTATGGCATTTTGCATATTACCATATATATATATATATATATATGGATGATTGTGATTAGTATATATATATATAGATGCAGTCTATATATATATGCTTATTATGATGTTGCATTTGATTGTACTATGTTTGCTGCATTTGGTTGTACATCATCTTCATACATGCTACTCGCATCTGTTATACGGTTGTGTCGGATACCTGTATACTTGTTGGTCATACCATTAGATACCTTTGACTAGTATTCATGATGTAGTATGAGTTAGACTAGATTTCATGTTATATATTGTGGATATATGCTCAGGTTGGATCAGAGTTGCGTAGCGGACTTTCTAGTATGTCTGCATTTTACGTTGTTTATTTGGTTAGATGGTATATGCATGTATATGTTTATTATACTGGTATACCTATTGTACCTCTAGGTTATATTGTTGAATTACATGTGATATTTGATATATACATGTTCTCTCATATTACCGCTGAGTTATACTCACCATCACGGATCCTGGGTTTTTTTGTCACCGAGGTAGTAGGTAGAAGTCTTCGTGACGGCTTGGAGCATCGCTGGCTGGCATCGTCTCATCTCAACTCCGAGAGTCCGAGCTTTTGGGATTTATCATTGGTGTTTCGATATGTCTTTGGTTTTATGTGACGATTTGTAGTGTTGGACACTATTGTTGTTGTACCGTGCTTTCTATTTTTGTTACAACATTTTCTTAGTTTGGTGTTAGTCATACCGGTATGCATGGTGTGTGGTTGTATTGTAGTTGTGTTAGTTCCGCTGTGTTTTGTTATGTTGTATGTTTACATGTGTATATGTTATGTTTATTGTGGGCCCAAGGGCCTTGTATAAAAAGGATATGTTGTCATGTACAGAGGAGATGTTGTCCGTTTGATTTTTGGTTCAGCATACTCTCGGGGCATGACAACTTTATTGGTATCATAGCCCTAGGTTCTGCGATGTCATACAATGATTTTTATTTTTGAGTCTTGGATTCTCGGGAGTCGATTTGTTTCAGTTTTGGTTTTCTGAGATGAGATTGACAACGGCCTGAGCTCTGAGCAGCACGAAGTAAGTATTCCTAATAACTTATATTTATTTAGATACTTATCTAAAATTGATTAACAGGTGTATACAATCAGAGTTGTGACACTTGTGCAGACTTGTAGTAGGAGTGTCAACCAAGGTGACCATCTAGAGTTGCCTTTAGGGTTTATACTCTCAGTTTTGTTGGCTATGCATTTAGTGTATATAACAAAAAATAATCTATAGTATGTTGGTTATTATTCGTAATCGTGGTTTGAGTTGACCACAGGAACGACCTGTTGAGTCTGTGAGTCTTGAACCTGTGTCGAAAAGGTGAAATTCCTTTGAGAGCCGACTGATACCGAGTCGAAAAGCAGGGGTCAAGTAGTTACATTTCTTGTGAAAATCAAAGACTACAATTTTAGAGTTTTTCACTGATTATGCTAATCAGATCATTACCTGTGGAGTAATAGACTAGGTGTGTATACTATTATTGCTACAGCAAGCAGAGGGTTAGTATAAGGTGTTTCATAGGAATTTTGATCCTTGAGTTGTTCGTACTGGGTTGTATAACTTTGAAGGTACTTTTGAGTACTTAACTCATGTTATACATAGAAAGTAGAGTTATTTGCCTACCATTATCGGGATCAAGCCGGTATTTGGTGGTAAATACAGAAAATAACTTTCGGGGAATAATATATCACTTGATCATGGTTAGTGATGTTGAGAGAGAGTATTTCCCCGCGTCACTTTCAGTGACACATTGTAGAAAATTCTTGAGCTTCAAGTAGGGTGATCGTCGATAACGGGAATATCATACAGAGTCATTAGACTTGCAAAGTTTACGCTCACCTAATAGCTCAAGAATGTGAATGGATGTTTTATGCCACCCACGGTTGTTGGCTTACTGTTGGATTAAGATGACTAGATCTTCTATCAGATCCTGCCGGAAGACGTTGGATTAAGTTAGGAGTTTAGAAATGACTCCGTACAAGTGTTTAAGAGTTGGAGATCAATAAGCAGATATTGCAGGTCAACTTATTAGAGTCAGAAGTCTCCGACTGTTGGATAAAAGGAGCAAGATCAGAGTCATAGGCCTTGAGCTACTTTTCGATTATAGAAGATCAACCGCAGATCATCAGGATGTTCTCGTGCACATCTACGAAATCAAAAGAAAGACTCCGGGTTATGTGCATGCAGTGCGGATCACGAAGACACGTGAAGTCATATTATCTGTTGAATCAGTTCATCTGTTGCTATTATAAGCAACCAGTATATTTGAGGAGGTATACTTTGAAGACTCAGTTGAAGACTATCAATGGTGTTCCAGGAGGATGATGCACCGTCTCAATAGCAGAGATCATCACAGAAGATTGGGTTATCTCATCAACAGCGACCTACTACTATTAGTGCAATCAACCCGTGATATAGTTTTGATGTGTGTGACAAAGGGTTTAAGTTAGGATGATTGGATTTGATATGTGCATTGGAGTCTTGCAGGACTTAGTAATTCGCACATGGAGCTTAGGCAAGTGTCACCGCTCACAACCTCGTGCTTCAGACGCGAAGGAGCATTGCAGAGTTGTGCGCTTGATGCTGTCAAGAAACCGCCGGACGAGATGACTTGAAGCGAAGCCAAGGAAGCAGACTTTGAAGGCAAGAGACACGAAGGAGCATTGCAGAGTCGTGCGCCTGATGTTGTCGAGGGGCGTGGCCGCGAACGAAGAGAGCTTCGGCGAGGGACTTCGAGTGAGATGAGAGAATGAGTGAATTGTAAGTAGCTCATTAGGTGAACTTGGCCGAATGACTGAGTGTCGGAGGCTCGACCGCAAGGGTTGAGGTTTACCTGACCGCCGGAAGCTCAAACAGATGTTAAGTTTGAGTTTCACACGGCACCATGGCAGTCGACTGCTCCAAGTCGAACGGATTTCGACTGGTGTTTGGCTGGATCAAGTCGATGTCATCGGTTTTGCTCAAGGAAGCAGATCGGCCGATCGATCGTGACTGCGACGAACGAAGCTAGTCGAGTCGAGCTCATGGTCACTCGACTAGAAGTCGACATCAGTCGACTGATCATATGACTGTTGGAGAATCGGCCATGGATCCCGCGAATCTGGTCTGGTCAGGAGCCATTGGAGTCGACATCGGTCGACTGATGAAGGCATCAGTCGACTGATAGTGCTCAACGGGAAGAATTGTTTCCTCTCTATAAAAAGAGAGGGTGAGAGATTATAGATGGTTAATCTTCATGCTCCAAACATCTTACTAAGTGCCCCACAAAGCTCAAACTCCTTCTTCTAGTTTTCTTTCATACTTATTGTAAAAGAAGGAGTGATCTCTTGTTGTAAAGGTTTACCTCCACCTTGCTTGGGCTAAAGGGAGAGACCAATAGTGGATTGGTTGCGGAGTGATTCATCGGGGACGAATCGGACCGTGGATTAGCGGCGAGGCCGTGAACCACATTATATTGTTTGTTAGCATTGTTTATCTTTTGTTTTGTCTTAATTGTCTTAGCTTTATTTCCGTTGCACTAACCTTTGATTGTAGACGATTAAGCAAGCAATAGAATTCCATCATCGTACGATAAAGGCTATTCACCCCCCTCTAGCCGGCCAACATCGACCCTACAAGTGGTATCAGAGCCAAGTCGCTTGTCGAGGACTAACCGCCACAACAAGCACTTCATCAAGAGATGGCCGGCTCAAATATTCATCTGCCAAAGTTCGAGGGGGAATTCACTTGGTGGAAGAAGCGAATGGAAGTATTTTTCGAAACCAATTTTGAAATTCCATTAATAATGGAAAATGGTTTTGAAATACCTAGGGATGAAGAAGGAGAGCCATTGGAGAAGTCAAGGTGGAGTAAGAGACAAAGGGAAGAGTACTTGGCGAACTCAAAGGCCAAGCACCACCTCTATAATGTACTCCCCCAACAAGAAGTAAATCGGATAGGGGAATGTGCAAGTGCCAAGGAGATGTGGGAGAAACTCATAGAGATTCATGAAGGCACATCCGAGGCCAAACCAGCAAGGAGAGATGTACTTCGCTCCCAATTAAGTAACATCAAACTCGAAAAGGGAGAGAAGGTAAAATCTCTACATTCTAGGTTTAAAGAAATTTTAACCGGTTTGACAAGTGTAGGGGAGAAGCTTTCCAACTGGGATATGGTAATAAAGGCTATAGATGTCTTTTCCCGGTCCTCGAAGTGGAGCTCAATGGTGGACTCCTTCTACATCTCGAAGAATTTAGAAGTGAGTACAATTGAAGAATTCTTTTCCACCATGGAGCTACACGAAACAAGGCTTGAAGGAATAAGTGAAGAATCAAGTATCAAGCCATCAAGAGGAGTGGCACTATTAGCCAACAAAGGGAAAAAGAAGATGGAGACTCCTTCCTCCTCCGATGAAGCATCCTCCTCCTCCTCCATGGATAGCACGAAAGAAGCTTACATGGTAAGGAAGGTAAGACGTGCTTTGAAAAATTTTAAATTTAATAAATCTAATGATAGGAGGAGAAGACCAAGGGGGAAGGTAATTTGCTATAATTTCCAAGGAGAGGGACACATAAGAGATAATTGTCCCCTCTTGAACAAGAGCAAAGAAGAGAGGAAGAAGGAAGAAGAAAAGAAGAAGAAGGGGAGCAAAAAGAAGGAAGAAGAGAAGAAGGCCAAAGAAAAGGGGAAGGCCAAGGCACTAAAAGCAAGGACATAAGATGACCCTTCCTCCTCCTCATCATCATCGGAGGAAGAAAATGCCTTTGTCACAAATTTGGCACTAATGTCATTTGATGACCTAGACACCTCCTCCTCAAAACAAGAAAGATCAAGCACAAGTGAGGAGAGCTCTAGTGAAGGGGGAGGCTCATCACCATCTTCATCCGAATCCGAAGAAGAAGACATGAAAACTATGGTAACGAATCTCTCACCCAATAAAATAGTTTCCATGATTTCTAGCCTTACTAAGGACTTATTTAGGGCAAAGAAGAAAAACAAATGCATGCTAGATCAAATTAAAGCCATAGAAAATAAATTAGAACAAGCATGCTTAAATATTAATGATAATATTTCTTCTAGTCATGATAATGCATGCTCACATGACTATATGTCATTTGATGTTAATGATGCATGCATTGAGGAAAATAGGGCTTTAAGAGAAAAGGTAGATCATTTGACCAAGGCCCTAGAAAAGTTTACAATTGGCTCCAACACCCTTAACATGATCATAGGGAGCCAAAGGGAAAGCTTCAATAAGAAAGGCCTAGGATATAAGGAAAATAAAAATGAAAAGGCCTATAAATGTTTAATTGCTATGGGTCAAGATAAAAAGAAAACAATAGCTAGAAAATGGATCCCTAAGGAATTTTTAGTGAACCCCATAGGAAAGAATTCGTTTTGAGTTCCTAAATTCATCCTTAAGGGTTAGGAAAACCATAGGTTAGTCAACCATATGGATTTTACCTATGTCATATTTTTAGTTGACTTAGGATGGTGGGACTAAATTTTTGAAATAGTGTTGGGTGATGATAATGCACCCATAAATAGTTTAAATCATGCTCAACACTTAGTGTTATTTGATACTCATGACCTATAAATTTTTAGCATAGTATTGGGTGATGATAATGTGCTCATAAATTGATAATAATGTTTAAATCATGATAGTTAATGTAATTGCTACATATGTTTGCAATCATGATTTATGATCTTGACATTTGATATATAATCATGGGCAATAAGGTTTAAATCATGCCTTGGGTGATATCTCACTTATTATCATAATTCATACCTAATGCATGATTATAAATTGATGAATACATTTGTTTCATGATCATAATGTGAAATTAATTCATATATGTCTTTATGATCATGTGGGATGTTAGGATGATACTTAACCTTGTGTAGAATTGCATGAAATTAATGATTAAGTATATATAAATACCTTTAGGATACATCTCACACTCACCATAGGCTACCTTGATTGAAAACTTAGCATGGGTGAGATAATAGGATAATACTAATGGTCCACTAATACCTATGACATTTAGATGGTCATTTAAGGTATCAAATAGCAATAATAGACCAATTATGGGGAAGACTTATGTTTAATTCATAGACATATTGCCCAAAAATCATGGTTGGATATTTCAAATATTTTGAAAACCAATTCTTGTTTCATAAACTGAATTTTCATGATTTGAAAAGATTCAAGGCAAAACTAGGTTTTAAAATTGATACAAACTTTAGACTTTTTTCAACTTTTGAGATTTTGCCTAATTTTCGAAAATATAATGATTTTTCATGAAAAACTATTTTTCATTGATAAAGGATCTTAAAAGAAATGTGTTCTCCAAATTTCATGATTTTTCAAATTTTACAGAATTTTTAATGAATTTCTGAAATTCAGCCCGAAAATCAGAAATTCCTGAAATCGACGTGCCAGTCGACTGGTAGTCTGAACCAGTCGACTGGTCGGCTGAAAATATGCCCAGTAACTTCCTTTATCAGATTTTAAGGCATGTTTTGGTAATTTTTGATTCCCTAGAGTTGATGTCATGCTTGTATAAACTTTGTTTAATATTTTTGATAGTGTCAAAGGGGGAGAAATATATATGTTTAAGTGAGGAAATTGTATTTAGGGGGAGTTTCATGTATTAAGGGGGAGAGTTGATAATCATGTTTATTCACATGCTTTCTTACCTTAGTATTTTTATCAAATGTTTTACTTAACTTAAACGGATTGCCACATATCAAAAAGGAGGAGATTGTTAGTGCAATCAACCCGTGATATGATTTTGATGTGTGTGGTAAAGGGTTTAAGTTAGGATGATTGGATTTGATATGTGCGTTGGAGTCTTGTAGGACTTAGTAATTCGCACATGGAGCTTAGGCAAGTGTCACCGCTCACAACCTCGTGCTTGAGACATGAAAGAGCATTGCAGAGTCGTGTGCTTGATGTTGCCGAGGGACCGTCGGACGAGATGACTTGAAGCGAAGCCAAGGAAGCAAACTTCGAGGGCAAGAGACGCGAAGGAGCATTGTAGAGTCGTGCGTCTGATGTTGCCGAGGGACGTGGTCGTGAACGAAGAGAACTTCGGCGAGGGACTTCGAGTGAGATGAGAGAATGAGTGAATTGTAAATAGCTCATTAGGTGAACTTGCCCGAATGGTTGAGTGTCGGAGGCTCGACCGCAAGGTTGAGGTTTACCCGACCGTCGGAAGCTCAAATGGATGTTAAGTTTGAGTTTCACATGGCACCAGTCGACTTCCATGTCATGGCAGTTGACTGCTCCAAGTTGAACGGATTTCGACAGGTGTTTGGCTGGATCAAGTCAACATCAGTTGACTGCTCAAGGGAAGCAGTCGACTGATCGCACTGTGCACGGGCACAGAAGCTAGTCGAGCTCGCGGGTCACTCGACTAGAAGTCAACATCAGTCGACTGATCATATGACTGTTGGAGAATCGACTGTAGATCCCGCGAATCCGGTCTGGTCAAGAGCCGTTGGAGTCGACATCAGTCGACTGATAGTGCTCAACAGAAAGAATTGCTTCCTCTCTATAAAAAGATAGGGTGGGGGCTTATAGATGGTTAATCTTCATGCTCCAAACATCTTACTAAGTGCCCCACAAAGCTCAAACTCCTTCTTCTAGTTTTCTTTCATACTTATTGTAAAAGAAGGAGTGATCTCTTGTTGTAAAGGTTTACCTCCACCTTGCTTGGGCTAAAGGGAGAGACCAATAGTGGATTGGTTGCGGAGTGATTCACCGGGGACGAATCGGACCGTGGATTAGCGGCGAGGCCGTGAACCACGTTATATTGTTTGTTAGCATTGTTTATCTTTTGTTTTGTCTTAATTGTCTTAGCTTTATTTCCCTTGCGCTAACCTTTGATTGTAGATGATTAAGCAAGCAATAGAATTCCATCATCATACGATAAAGGCTATTCACCCCCTCTAGCCGACCAACATCGACCCTACAACTACCTCAGGCGTGGTTGGAGTCCCTTGATACTTCCTTTCAATGAAAGTGATTTACTCAGCAATATCAGCAGAAGACATCATAGAAGACTCATGCTGACAACAACAATGGTTACCCCCTAGACATGGATTGACTTTGTACATAAGAGAGAGTATACGACGATGGTCGTATCTATTCGGTATTCTATAGTTGCAGCTCGTAGGATTAAGTGATGGGATCAGATGATCTAGGAAAATCCCTAGGTCATTCATCACAGAAATACGACCGCTTTATCACGGACTATTGGATCTGATCTTGTTCTCTTCGGAGAAAGGCCAAGACCTGCGGGGAGCCTTTGGATCAGATCGACAGATATTTGATCGTACCGGGTATTACTCTAGTTTACCCTCTGGGTTAATATATTGAGAGATTCTTTTAGGTTATAGGTATCCTTGTCTAGAACATTTTTAGTTTTGATTAGAAGGGTTCCTTTACATCAACTTGAGGGTCTGTGGTATCTCTATCGTCAGGTGAGGTGCGGATCAACAATTAAGAAGTCAAGGGATGCCCTTAGACTCTAATAGACATACATTTATTGTAGACATATCCTTATAGATGGTTAAATTGTTGGAATTATGGTATGATATGTGTCTCGGATGTGCATATAATCCGAGAGTATTCGGATGTAGTTTTGGATGAACTCCTAGGCTTGCCGCTGTATAGGCAAGTGGAGTAGGCTATTGGAGTGATTTCGAAGATAGTATCGGTATTGAATACCTCATACGATTGCGGAAATAGTTCCGGTAATGAAGATCCCATACCGAGTGATAATTTTGTTGGTATCAGTATTACTAAACACTATGAGAATTGGAAGAATGTAAGTTGCGATTATAGGAGGTGTTGGATGGGATATTTATCTGTCCTAATATTTTATTGAGTAGATCCGGAACTCTTTGTTAAAAGAGAGATGGACCTTTGAGATTATGCATCGATCGGTGATGGAATGCGATAGTTGTTGAAAGTGAATATCCTTCGTTATGGATAGATGATCTGTTTAGATCAGCTAAGGACACCTGTGTATACTCTAGGATCGATTTACGACTGGAGTGTTGATATTGTAGTGACATGATGTCATACAATTAGCATTGTCGTTGTGATGATTGATATATCATCAGTGTAGAGTAAAGAGGATGCAGGTGTGTAAATACGACAATTTCATACTTGGTATGAATTTTATGAGTTTTGATTATGTTGTTGGACTATTAAACGATTTAGTCATCCATGGATTTGAGAAATCGTGTATCAGGGACACGATTGGATCAGGTTGTGGTTGTTGGAGTTGCGTAACTTGGCCATTGTTGATTGTGGTAGTTGGAGTTGCGCACTTGGCCACCATAGTTGTTGTTTCCTTGTATTGATTTGGTTATTCCTACGAATGTGGATGGGATGCTTTTAAGCATTAGTATATCACTGACTTGTTTGATCAGGAAGATGATGGAATTTACTTGGTCTGAAGCCTGTGAAACTAGTTTTCAGGGCTCAGTCGATAGTGGACTTTTGCATCAGTGTTAGTTAATCCTTCCAATGAGGATGGAAGGATGTTGTACGCAGATGCATCATTTTAGGGATCGGAGCGATCCCGATGCAGTTGAATGAGGCGTATCATATGCCTACGTCAGTTAAGAAACTACGAGATAAGCTGTTATACACGTGAAGTAGTTTTAGCAGATATGATCTTGTGTAGTAGTTGTATGGAGCAGAAATGCTCATGGAGTTTTAGCTAGCTACTGTGTAGCTACTATAGAGTTACTGGAACACGAAGAGTTGTTATAGGAAGCACATCATTCGAGATGGGCTATATACCCTGGTGGTACTCGTATGTACCAAGATTTGAAACATTTATACTGGTTGGAATGGTATGAAGGGAAATATTGCATATTTCATTGTTCGATGTTTAGTATGCCAACAGGTGAAGGTTGAACATCAGAAATCAATTGGGTTGCTTCAGAAAATTCCGATTTCAGAACAGAAGTGGGAGCGTATCACTATGGATTTTGTTACGGGATTGCCTAGAACCCGTAAAGGACATGATGCGATTTGGGTGATCGTGGATCAACTAACCGAATCAGCTAACTTTCTGCCTATTCATGGGTCAGATCCATTGGATCGTCTGGCAGAGTTGTATTGCCGAGAGATTATCATATTACATGGCGTACATTTGAGTATTATATCTGATAGAGATTCGTGATTTACCTTGTGATTCTAGTAGAGTCTGGATCAGATCATGGGCATAGAGCTTCGACTCAGTATAATGTTTTATCCGCAGACAGATGGATAGTTTGAGCATAACATTCATACATTAGAGGATCTATTGAGATCCTGTCATGGATTTCAGAGGCAATTGGGAGGACCACGTTCATTTAGTGGAATCTGCCTATAACAACAACTACCACTCATCTATTCTGATGGCTCCATTCGAGGCCTTATACGGTAGACCCTACAGATCTCCTGTGTTGTGGGAGGAAGTCGGGGAACAATAGCTATTGGGGCCACAGACTATCCAGCATGATACAGAGTTGGTGTGCGTCATCAGACAACGGTTATCAGCGACGTATGATCGACAGAAAAGTTATGCAGACCGGAGGCGGATGCCTTTGGTATTCTCAGTAGGGGATCATGTATTTCTGTGGGTTTCACCTACAAAAGGGGTAAAACTATTTGGGCTAAAAGAAAAATTAGCTCCACGCTCTATTGGCCCATTTGAGTTATTGGAGCGGATTGGAGGTGTAGCTTACAGGTTGGCTTTACCTCCGACACTTATAGGAGTTCATAACGTGTTTCATGTTTCTATGCTAAGGAAATGCGTACCACGAGCTGATCATGTTCTAAAAGAGGTACCGATTTCACTTCAACCTAATGCGACTTATGAGGAGATTCCAGTGCGAATTCTGGGTCGCAAGGTGCGTCATTCGTAAAACAAAACCATCCGACTCATAAAGATTGGATGACAACATCATACTGATGAGGAGGCTACGTGGGAGCTAGAAGATACTATCCGAGCTCGATACCCTCATCTGTCCACTTGAAGTATGTGATGGTTCCAGAAATTGCTTGAATTGGTTCTTACATTTAAGTTGGAAATTTGGGGACCAAATTTTTATTAGTGGGGGAGAATGTGAGATATCGCAATAAAATAAAATACCTCTGTTAATTAAGAAATTATCTTATATAATTTTCCAGGAATTTTTAGAAATTGTTCGGATTTAAATGGAAGTTTTATGGACATTTCATGGGGATAAGGCGGATAGGCTTTTGTAAAGTCTGTTTAGACTATCTGCTATTGAGGAATTAATAGGTTTAATTACCCTATGTTATAACGGCTAAACTTAAGTTTATAATCCGCCGATTCCTTCTCTTCCACGACCTTTCTCTTCCCCACCCATGCTCGATTCCTATTCCTCTGTCCCCCCCCCTCCCCCCCCCCCCTCGATTCTCTATTTTCTCCACGCTCGCGTTTTCTTCTTTCCCCCGATAGGTTGTTCCTTCTCGCCAAGGGTTTGCTACCGCATCTTCCTTCTCTTCCGATCCAACAGCAGGGGGTGCCGACGCCACCTGAACTCGACTCACCGCCACCGCGAGGGAGAGAGCTGCTGTCGTCGGTGTCGATCCAGCCTGATCTTCGCCCGATCCAGTCGATCTTCACTCTATCTTTGCCCGATCTCTTCTCGAGCTCACTGTCGCCGCCATCCCCGCTCGACGCGAGATCAATCTGCCATTGCGCTGCAGCCCTTCCACTCGTCGTCATGCGACGAGACTCTACCGCCTCTGCATCGAGCCCCGCCAGAGCGATCTAATTGTCGCCGCTCTTCGCTCATCGTCCCCTCTGCTCAACCATTGTCGGCTGACCTCTAGACGACGCAAGCCTCATCCATTGCAACCTTCCTTCCGCCGTCGCCATCACGGGCTCAAATCGTGCTCGGTCGTTCCTCTCCTTTCCGGTGTTTCCGCAAGCTGGAGCTGCCGCTGATGATTTCTCCTCCATCACCACCAGCTCACCTTTATTACAGGTAACAGCTTCGTGATGCCTATTTTTTTCCAACTTCGAGTAATTTCCCTATCTGTGTTATGTTCTTGAATTATGGATGCAAGGAATAGGTTCATGAAGGTTTGTAAAGGGTGTTAGGTGATGTGAGCAAGGGTTGTTTTCCTGCTCAAAATGATTGGAACAAATCTGATATCTTAAACGTGATTGAAGGGGGTTAAGTGATTGAAGTTAAACTGGTAGGTTTTTCTTCCTACTGTAGCATGCAAGAGAATGGAGGTAAGTGTTGTTTATCTTCTACTGGTTGGATTGAGTAGGAAGGGGATAGATCAACAGAAGTCTTATCCTATTTCAGTTGTAGGTACTAATTGCATTGGAGTTGAGATTGAACTTGACCACAGTTCCATTGATTTGTGCTGATCGGAGTTTCTTTTGTATCAAGAAGTCGATTGTGGATGATTCGAACAGTGAGGTAAGTGAACCTTGAGCTAATATTTTGGTGATGAAATATAGGGATGGATGTGAAGGGTTGATTAGGTTAATTGGATAACCAAATCAACCTTATGGTTTGAGATACGAAGTCGATGTGGGGTTTAATTCGATTGTGCGATGTATGATAGAACTTAATTGCGTTCTATGTTGTGTATAGGATGTTGATCCGAGATAAATTCATGGACCTGAAGACTAACAACATGAGTTATACATCTGGTGGGTAATTTTCTACCTCGGTCAGGTAGTTCTTAATGCATGCAGATTTAGATATATAATCATCTTATGTGATCATATTACCTTGACTTCGCTCTTATTTATTCTTGTGCTTGATACTTTGTCTTTGGCCTATATGCTCTATTGTTGTTATCACATTTCCTTCATCATGATTAGGAGTTATAGATGTGATGTAGGTAAATCTATAAATGCTTAGTTATGTGTAAATAGTGGAGTACAGATGATGACCTGATTTGTAAATTGGATAAAAGATCATCCGTAAGTAGGTAATGTCCTGAACGTAGGGTTGATATCAATACCCTTATGTTGCTTGTTTACTACCGATCATGTGTTGTGTAAATGGTCAGGTAAATTGTGATTAGTGTGTCTCTACGGACCGGTGGTCCTAGCTTGTTATGATCAGTTGAGTACGACTCTCTGTAGGATAGAGAGTGCATCGATCAGATTAGTATGACTATCTACAGGATAGAGAGTGTTATGATCAGTTGAGTACAACTCTCTGCAAGATAGAGAGTGCGTTGATCAGATTGGTATGACTCTCTGTAGAATAGAGAGTTTATGGTGGATGTCTATATGTGTGACTGTGCATTCATGTCATTTGCATACATGCTGGCGACGTGGTCTTCCTTATGGTTGAGAGGGTCGTCAGTCATCCTGCCTTCACGGTTACTCATAGGAGGAGTAATCGGTGTGAGGGCAGAGCATTGTGGTGTCGCACTCTACCACTATAGATGGTGGTAGTTGGATTTTCGTGTCATTGTCCTGCGTGTGTGGCACTCGACCACTCATGAGTAGTGACTGTCGGAGTGGCCAACAGTAGGGACCCCCATCGAGTAGCTTGCTCTTTACACTTATATGCTACTCGATCATACTTCCCACTCGGCCACTTGAGAGTAGTGGTTGGTGTTGAGATGTGACAGTTATCATGTCGAGCCATCGAGGCCACACTGGGGTCGTGGTAGCTTTAGGGTGTGACCATGCATGCTGCATTGTCGTGTTTTATAACATTTTACATATTACCATATATATACATATATGCATGTATATATATGTAGATGATTGTGATTAGTATATATATATATATATGTGCTTATTGTGATGTTACATTTAATTGTACTATGCTTGCTGCATTTGGTTGTACATCATCTTCATACATGCTACTCGATTGCATCTGTTATACGGTTGTGTCAGATACCTGTATACTTGTTGGTTAGACCATTAGATACCTTTGACCAGTATTCATGATGTAGTATGAGTTAGACTAGATTATTTGTTATATATTGTGGATATATGCCCAGGTTGGATCAGAGTTGCGTAGCGGACTTTCAGGCATGTCTGCATTTTACGTTATTTATTTGATTAGACGGTATATGCATGTATATGTTTATTATACTGGTATACTTGTTGTACCTCTAGGTTATTTTTTTGAATTACATGTGATATTTGATATATACATGTTCTCTCATATTACCGCTGAGTTATACTCACCACCACGGACCCTGGGTTTTTCTATCGCCCAAGTAGCAGGTAGAAGTCTTCGTAACGGCTTGGAGCATCGCCGGCTGGCATCGTCTCATCTCAACTCCGAGAGTCCGAGCTTGTGGGATTTATCGTTGGTGTTTCGATATGTCTTTGGTTTTATGTAATGATTTGTAGTGTTAGACACTATTGTTGTTGTACCGTGATTTTTGGTTTTGTTACGGCATTTTCTTAGTTTGGTGTTAGTCATACCGGTATGTATGGTGTGTGGTTGTATTGTAGTTGTGTTAGTTCCGCTGTGTTTTGTTATGTTGTATGTTTACATGTGTATATGTTATGTTTATTGTGAGCCCAAGGACCTTGTATAAACAGGATATGTTGTCACGTACAGGGGAGATGTTGTCCTTTTGATTTTTGGTTGGCATACTCTCGGAGCGTGACAGTTACTGTCAACTATCATAAAAGCCCCAATATATCTACTACCAACACACAACAAGAACAAACAACAACAACCAAGAAGTCATCTATTACACCATTTTAACTGGATCACAAGCAAGAGTATATGCCACTCATCAAGAAGCCGCTCTAACTGCAGCAGGAAGTGAGATATAAGTTACATACAGAGAATACAAAAACATTGGAAAAGCATTGGCAGCAGTTAGAGCAAGTGTGGGGCCCAAATTATTTTATTAGTGTGGCTTTGAAAGGAAAAGGAACAACAAGAACAATCTCAGGAACTCTACTACCACCACAAAATATGACATATTTAGACATAATTATAAGCGAGCCAGTAAAACCTATTGTAAGAAATGATGACACATCAAAAATGTCATCAGATCTGTCCACATATGTTATAACATTATCAGAGAAATATGCCTGGATAGATTTTCAACAGATACAAGAAGCTCTTAAATGGTTTCACGACATGGCACCATCCTACACAGGCATTACAGGCAATATAAGATACAACACCGATACAAGGCCCATATAGCTACCGACATCCATAAACCATACATCAAAATAAAATAACACTGTAGATAATAGAAATACAAAGACACAAAGGTACGCACCGGTGTGATTTTGACACAACCATAACAAGAAAATATAATATAAATCAATATCACAAACAAAACCAAAACTGTAATAGAGGTCAAATACATAACAACACAACCATATACCAAAATGCAAAACCAATATAGAATAAAATCCAAAACATACAATCTAAAATAATATAACACTGATATGGAATAAAATCCAAACGCTCAGTGTGAGATGGGATCAGCTGTTGAAGCTCCAAGCATCTTCTAGCTACCTGCTACCTGGTTGATAGAAAAACCTAGGTTCTGTGGTGGTAAGTATAAGACTCAGTGGTATAGGAAAGATAGTGCATGAACTAAATATACATATGTGTTAGTGAAAGCCCTAGAGTCAATCATGTGATGATTGTTGTATGGACTTTATTGTATCATATTCCTATTTATAAAGGCATGGTTATTATATTTACTTGTATTGGTGCCAACTAACTAAATATAATAATGTCCTTGAGTAGTAGGTTCTTATCTATATCAATCGATTGGTTGAATCGATAATGAGATGATATAGAGAACACTACTCTTAATCATTCCTAGTCGAGTATTAACATTCAGGGACAATGTTAATGCGTAGAGACTAGCATGTAGGTCAACAAGATGACTTGATCTCACAAGTCATGGATATGAGATATCAAGTTGACACATGGATATGCATTGGAGAATGTATACTGAATGACCCGCCATGAGAAAGTATCGTGGATCGTTATATGAGTGTCATATACTTTCTCATGTGGCTATTAGTATGACTATTAGTCCTTAGACCTGAAGTCACCATGGTTCTCTACATAAGGAGTTGCATACTTTGGCTTCGTCAAATGTCACCCGTAAATGGGTGGACTATAAAGGCGATTACTGGGTATGTAACAAATTATGCGGAGGGATGTGAGTGATGTAGATGGGATCTATCCCTCCTATATGACGGGAGTGACATCGATATTCTTGATAGAGTGAGACCACGAAGTGCATGGCCATGCCCAAATGAGTCAATATGAGATATTGAGCTCATTTGATTAGAGTGAGTCTACTTGGAGTTCAAGATTTAGATTGTACCGAGGATGACATGGTCTATGCCTCGATTGGTCAATCTAGATGTCAAGGATAGAGGGACATTGTCACATATTGTGAGAGTCACAATTAGTAGTCACAAAGGTGATGTTGGAGCTCAACATTCTTGTAACTTGGGTAGCAATGATGTGTTGCTAGATACCGCTCATTGCTTATGTTCCTAAATCGGTTTAGGGACATTGCCAACGTTACAAGAACCTATAGGGTCACACACATAAGAGAAATTAGATGGAGATTAGGTTCATATGATGAACCATGAGGATTAGGTTCATGGGATGAACCAAATTGGATTAAGAGTAATCCAAATTAGACTAATTGAGTTAGACTCAAGTTGATTCAAGTGTTGAATGAGTCTAATTTATATTTGATTCATCAAATCAATTTAAATTAATGAATAGAGATTCATTAAATTAAATTGACTTGAGTCAAGTGGTTAGATTTGATCAACCATGGGAGATTAGAGGTCAAGTTTGACTTGACTTGAGAGGGAAGATGAAAGGTCAAGTTTGACTTGACCAAATGTCATGTCATGATGATGACTTGGCATGGCCGGCCAATGATGATGCTCCACATCATCATTGACTTTGTCAATTGGTGCCACATCATGAGGAAGACCAAGAGGCATGGGAGTTACATGCATGCATGTAACCTCCCAAGCCATAATGTGGCCGGCCAACACCATTAGGGGTTATGATGGTGAAATTTATTTTTGTGAGTGATTCCAACTTCATCTTCTTCCTTGGAATTTTTCTCTCAAGCTCTCTACCTCTCCCAACCTCATCTTGCCGAGATCTTCTAGGAGTGCTAGCACACTCAAGTTTGTCTCTTTCTCCACCTATTGCTTGTGTGGATACCATAGAGGAGTGTGCACTTGACACTCTCGAGTTCCGGCGAACTTTAGACGAGCGGGATAAGCGAAGGGCATCGCTACGAGGGTAATGTTCTAACCTCTTAGATCTAAGGTAGATCTAGGGTTTTTGTAAGCACATACATGTTTTTATATTTTTATACTTCGCACGGATCTGTGGGCGGGGCTTCCGAGGTTTCCGCAATGCAAAAAGCGGTTTTTGCGGCTCGGAAAAACCCAACAATATGGAGATCAACAGGAATATAGTCTTAAAGGTAATAACAAATAACCATCGGTATAAATATAATCAATGCATATACCAACCTGATCCATCAGATGTAATGTAGTGTACTGACTTACATGAAAGTCTGCAACGATACAACTCAAACAACCTGAGCAAATACACAACAACGTAACACATACAAATAATATGCATGAATAATATCACACCTGTGATCAACTCATAATCATATAAACAACATATAATTAAATGTAGAAACCAACCTGGTTCATCCTATGTAATAACATAATGCTGATCAAATGCATATAACAATATGGTCCATCAGGTACACTGAACATACCTAAACAACGATGCACACTTGTCCTACTCATAGCCAAATACATCGCATATAATAGTATATACTATGCAAATGGTATGTATAATGATGTACAAACATATGAAACAATTATATCTCAATCATAAGCAACATATCACAAGCATATGCAATGTGCATCAACATAATTATGTGTCACTCCACATGGCATATGCATATACATGGTCACTGCCTACACACCTCACTACCATGACCCCGTGTGGCCTGGTTGGACAAAACATGACAACTGTCCCAAATCCAGCTACCACTACTCTCAAGTGGTCAAATGGGCAGTATGAGTAAATAGCTATCTAGCCATATATAAGGGGTTCCTGCTACAAGAAACTCCAGCTACCACTACCTACGAGTGGCTGAGTGATGCACGACAGGACAAGCTACACGCAACTCTAGCTACCACTATCGTATAGTGGTCGAGTGTTGCAGTACAATAATCGCCCACAACTCTTGCAACCACTACTCCGAGTGGTCGGGTGGGCGGTATGATTGACGACTCCCTCATCCACAAGGAAGATATAGCCGATAGCATGCATGTAATGTGATGACAAATCCTCCATGAATGTAAACCTACAACACACTCTCTATCTCACAAAGAGTCATATACAAAAGACAGATAAACTGTGCTAAGGCCTCCAATCCATAAACATAACTCCATCGACAACCCATTCAATCATCCACGGTAGTCATGGTCGACAAGAGATACTCAATGCAAGGTAATGCAATAAGACATCCAAGTCTACAGTTATAACCATTACCAACTCTAGTGGTATAACATGATAACCAAATCAAGTACTATAATTGTACTCAACTACATGTACTTATATAATATCCATAGATCAAATATATATAGTATCTATAATCAACAATAGTGATGAAACGAGACTATATAGATATCGAATGAGTATCTCAAAGTTCAACGGCTAAGTATCAAGCACAAGAATAAGTAGAGTGGAGTCAAGATATTTTCATCTATCATTAACAGAGTTCAAATACTAAGATCAAGATCTATAAGAGTCAAAGAGAAATCACCCACATAGTTGTTGGAGTTGATACTGATATGTTTTGGTGTTTGACAAATGTTTAAGTTCAGAGAGAGAGTTGACAAGGCAGTTTGAAGAGTTGCCAGGGTAGTTTGAAGAGTTGTCAGGGCAGTTTGAAGAGTGTCAGGGCAGTTTGAAGAGTTTCTAGGGCAGTTTGATTCGTTCCAGAGCGGTTTGGTATCACACCAGAGCAGTATGCCTGATTACAGGGTAGTTTGACATTGCTACAGAATTTCTAGGGTTGTTATATTTAGCCTAGGGTAGTTTGGTAGTGCGCCAAAGTAGTTTGGCTAGCTCATACTTGGCTCCAGGGCAGTTTGACACTGCTCTAGAGCTTCCAGAGTAGTTTTGTTCCAAGGCAGTTTGACACTGCTCTAGAGCTTCCAGAGTAGTTTTGTTCCAAGGCAGTTTGACACTGCTCTACAGCTTCCAGGGTGGTTTTGTTTTCTTTACAGGGCAGTTGGTGTAATCTGCCGAACAATCCTAGTATTGACAGGATGCCTTTTAGTATGCAGTAAACTAAGGGAAAAAGGAGTACCCTGAAAAGACCAAGATCTTTAATTCCTTGGCGACTGGAGAAATCCAAGGGTGGAACCTTGGTGAAAAGTCCAAGATGAATAATTCCTTAGCAGACGGGAAATCCAAGGGTGGAATCTTGGTTAAAAGTCCAAGAAGGGTAAATTCCTTGGCAGAAATTCTTTACGAAAGTGGCAAGGTGAAAAGTCTAAGGGTAAATTCCTTGACAAAAAGTCCTTGCAGAAGTGGCAAGGTGAAAAGTCCAAGAAGGGTAAACTCCTTGGCAGAAAGTCCTTGCGGAAGTGGCAAGGTGAGAAGTCCAAGAAAGGTTGAAGGGCGAAGTCTTAGCAAGTAAAGGGGCTCTGGGTAGAGTCTTTACTATGTGTGTTTCAGTCTTAGAGATGATTGAAACAACGGGTCATAAGGACAACAATGAGCTGACAACTTGACTATTGCCCTTACTATATGCATTCAAGTCAACGCCTCAACTGGTGTTAGTTCAATCGAGACAGTGACTCGACTGATAACAATCTACAGCCAGCAGATGACACTCAAAAAGGTACTGAAAGAGTATCAGTCGAGGCAGTGCCTCGACTGATACCAGGCTAAAGCAAGCAAAAATAGTGCACAAACACAAGGGAGGCTCGACTGGTGCCTCGACTGAGAGGAAATTGGAGTCACGATTTCGATGAGAAATCGTCTCTGTTTTCGACGCGTGGACGAGCTCAAATGGCAGGAATTCAAACTTCAACGATCGACAAGAGATTTCACCGAGGAAATGGACATCCAAGCTTATGCATGGTCGGTCGAGAGAAAGCTTTGGATGGGCGGTGTTCTATAAAACTCACGTGACAATGCAAACGACACAATATTATGAACAAGAAAATAACTTTTTGATCTCTCTGTGCTCACAAAATTAGGAACCTCGCTACACTGAAACGTCGTGATATTGCTCAACTAATCTTCATTCTGGTGCTCTCTTCTTCCGCCACAACTGAGGAATCTCTGCTTTTCCCCTTCAGCTTCCATCATCTCTGTGCTCGATTCCTTCTTCCTGTGTTGCTACTACATCCACAGTTTCATCGTCCTCGTCTTCCCTGTGTCACAGTTGCAGCTAATATGATCACGACGATGCGACGACGAAGATAGTAAATTCATTATCTATAAAAGTTTATTAATTGTTGCTTACTTTTATTGCATAAAATCTCTATAAACTGTAAAAGTTTTAAAAGGTTTCTCCACCCTCGAAGCTCAGCTTCGAAAAGGGGGAAATTAGTGGTAGGCCTTGGACTAGCAGCTCTAGGAGAGAGTTGTGAACCAAGTAAAAAATCAATTGTGTCTTTCCTTCTTTCTTGTTGCTTTATATTCTACTATGTCGTGGTTTTTCGTATTCGTCGAACTTTAGTTAAAGTTGTATTCTTCGTGCCTTTTCTTTTAACTACTTTGGTAGGTTAAATTTTTCGCTGTGTTTTCTGATTTTTTTTGTAAAAAGGGTACTCCCCCCCTCTTGCATATACCGGTCTTTTCAAGTGGTATCAATGCTAGGGCTCTAATTACCTGGTTTAACAACCGTAGAGTCTAACCATGCAAGAGGGTTACAGTACAAATCGACCTCCATTTTTCGATGGAGCAAATTTTCAATACTAGAAAAGTCGGATGGAGTACTATCTCACGACTGAGATAGAAATGTGGTTCTCCGTCACAGAGGGCTTCACTACTCTTGTAGATGATGAGGGTAAAGTCTTAGGGTCTGCTCTCTGGACAGTTGAGCAAAGCATAAGGCTCAGACCAATGCTAAAGCTACTGTAACACTATAGTGTGGCCTGGCAAAGGAACAGCTTAATAAAGTTGGGTCTTTTAGCAGTGCGTAAGACCTGTGCGTAAGACCTATGGAATAAGTTGCTTGAGCTGCACGAGAGTACCAGAGACTCTTGTATAGCCAAGAGAGACTTATTCCTAAGTTAACTCCAAAATTTCACTATGAAGGACACTGAGACTGTCAATGAACTTCAGGGAGATTCAAGGAGTTGTTGAACGGTCTCCACACTATTGGAGAGAGTGTTGAGAACCGTGATCTAATCAGATATGTACTCAAGTCATTTTCCAGAAATGTCTTATGGTCATCCATGGTGGATGCTTATAAGGTATCAAGGGATCTATCAATGATCAAAATAGATGAATTGTTCTGTGAAATGAAATTGTATGAACAAGCTAATAAAGGTCAAAAAGAGAAGGGTATGACTTTGCTTGTAGGTGATCAAAGCAAGGAGGGGAAGAAGAAGAAGAAGAAGAAAGAGTTGTCTTCATCCTTAGGCACGGAGTTAGATGGAGATGACAAGTCCTCCTCCAGCGAGATGGCCAACTTCATGAGGAAGATGATGAGGAGAAGCAGGAGATTCGGCAAAAACAAAGTTAAGCAAGTTGATAATGGAATTGATAAATCTAATATAGTGTGTTATGAATGCAGCAAGAAAGGACACTTCAAGAATGAGTGTCCTCGTCTCAAGGAGGAAAAGAGGAGAAGATGAAAGGCGTTGAGAGCAACATGGGATGAGTCATCCTCCGAATCATCGAAAGAAGACAAAAAGAGGACAAGGTCGGACGACACACTGGACTACTGGCGCTTGAGGACTCCGGGACAGATTCAAATTCGGAGGAGGAATCATCATCGACGGATGATGATCAGGTAAACTCATAACTGAAAGACTGTTATAAAACCATTGCTTATTTAATTGATATGTTAGATAAATCTAAATGTAAAATAAAATCTTTAAAAACTGAATTATCACATCTCAAAAAGCTTAAGGAGCATGCAGTAGAATCTAGTGATGATACTTTCAAAATTAAGGATGAAAACAGAATATTGAAAGCACAGGTGAATGATCTCAAGTGTACTCTTGAGAAGTTCAGTTCTAGCTCTCGAACGCTGAACATGATTCTAGAATCTTAGCGAGTTCTTTACAATAAAGCTGGAATAGGTTATCGACCTAAGTAGAAAGAACATAGCTTTATTTCTTTAGTTTCTAGAATTCCTGGTAAGAAGAAAATAACTAAGGCATGGATTCCTAGGAAATACGTTTTAGAAGCTAATGGACCCAATATTTGGGTTCCAAAATTGTTTATTTTTCGTGTATAGCAGGCATCAATTAAGGGGGAGTGTCCATCGACCTGGTTCGTAGACAGTGGATGCTCCAAGTACATGACCGGCGACATAACGCTATTCTCCACATTGGAAAACAAAAGTAGAGGTATGGTTTCATTTGGAAATAGTGGTAGATTAAAAGTTGTAGGTATAGGAGATATTCATGTTTCAGAGTCTTTCATGATTAGAAATGTATTGTTAGTTAAGAACATGTCATTTAATTTATTAAGTGTGAGTTAGTTATGTGATGCTAAATATAGAGTTGAATTTAATTCAACTCAATGTCTAGTAAAACACAATAGCTCAGAGAGTACCATGTTAGTAGGGATTCGAAAGGAAAACATATATCAAGTGTCCTTTGATAATGTTACTAATCTTTCTGCCAAGTATTTTGTATCTAGAATAGATGAGTCATGGCTATGGCACAGAAGGCCCGTGCACGTCAACCTGAAGAACCTAAGAAGACTAGCTGGGAAAGAGCTGGTGAGAGGACTGTTGCTGCTCAAGTTTCAAAAAGACAGGTTATGTGATGCTTGTCAAAAAGGTAAGCAAAAGAGGGTCTCACACAAGCCCAAAAACATTGTGAGTACCTCTAAAGCTTTAGATTTACTGCATTTAGATCTGTTTGATTGTAGTACTATTAAATATCTCAATGGTAGCAAATACTGTTTAGTAATTATTGATGATTACACTAGATATACTCGGACATTTTTCTTGAAACATAAAAATGAAACTCTTGATATTTTTATCTCTTTTAGTAAAAGAATTGAAAATGAGAAAAACACAACCGTTAAAACCCTTAGGAGTGATCATGGAGGGGAATTTGAAAATGCCCGGTTTAAGGACTATTGTTTAGAAAAAGGGTATATGCACGAATTTTCAATTCCAAGAACACCCCAACAGAATGGTGTTGTGGAAAGGAAAAAATCAAGCCTTATCAGAAGCTGCTAGAAGCATGCTCAATGAGTATGCTCTTCCAAGCTACTTGTGGGCTGAAACCATAAGCACAGTCTATTATGTTCAGAACAGGATGCTAATACATAGGTTTCTAGGAAAAACCTCTCATGAACTCTGGTTTGGAAAACCACCTACAGTTAAGCATCTTAGGGTGTTTGGCTGCAAGGTGTTTATTCTAAATACCAGAGATTATCTAGGAAAATTCACGGCTAAAGTTGATGAAGGAATTCTTGTCAAATACTCTTTTGTTAGCAAAGCATATAGAGTCTATAATAAAAAATCAAAATTAATTGAAGAGTCATCTGATGTCGTGTTTGAAGAGGGTAATAAATCTGATGATACCCAAAGAATTAGTGAAGAAATTGAATTTGGAATGGAGAAGATCAAATTAAGAGAAAACAGCGAAGTAGGGGGAGTTAGAGTCAAATCTGATGATGAAAAGTCTAAGTTACAAGGGTCATTACTTGAAGATGTATCAAATGACCAAATACTTGAAACATCTCAAGCACCAAGATCTAGTAGGGCAAGTGTCAGTCATCCCCATGATCAAATTATTGGGGAACTTCAATAAGGGGTGAGGACCAGATCATCCTTTAGGAACGAAGGGGTTGAAGTTGCACTCATCTTAGAAATTGAACCTAAGGCAGTAGAAGAAGCTTTGCTTGATCCTGATTGGATCTTAGTAATGCAAGATGAGTTAGGAGAATTCGAACGAAACCAAGTATGGACTTAGTACCGAGACCGGAAGAAGTCTCCATAATTGGTACAAAATGGGTGTTTAGAAACAAAATGAATCATAAGGGAGAAGTCATAAGAAACAAAGCAAGGTTGGTAGACAAAGGTTATAACCAAATTGAAGGATTAGATTATGAAGAGACGTATGCCTCAGTAGCACGTCTAGAGTCCATAAGGTTTATGCTCGCATTCGCTGCATACAAAGGCTTCAAATTATACCAAAAGGATGTGAAATCTGCCTTCTTAAATGGGGTGATTAAGGAAGAAGTATACGTTGAACAACCACTAGGATTTGAAAGCATAGACTTTCCAGACCACATGTTTAAACTAAAAAAAGTCCTTTATGGGCTAAAACAAGCACCTCGTGCTTGGTACGAAAGGTTGTCTACATTTCTAGTGGAGAAAGGGTTGAAAAGAAATCAGATAGATCCTACACTATTTCTGAAAAGCGATGGTGAAAATATTTTTGTAGCCCAGGTCTATGTTGATGACATTATCTGTGGCTTGAATAACAAGGACTATCTGAACAAGTTTATAAGATATATGGAGAGTGAGTTTGAGATGAGTCTTGTGGGAGAACTGACCTTCTTCCTCGGACTTGATATCAAACAAACAAAGGAAGACATATATGTCAATCAGTCTAGGTATGCCATGAATCTGCTAAAGAAGTTCAATATGCAAAATTCAAAGGAGATATCCACTCCTATTGTAAGATACCGAAAAAAAATCCCTTGCTAATTGAGAATTATCTTGTGTAATTCTTTCAAGAGTTTCTAGAAATTTTCAGGATTTAGAATGAGCTTAAATCCTAGTCTATGGGGAAAGATTTCGAAGTCTTTTTATAAAGTTTATTTGGGGTTAATTGTGATTGAGGGGTTAATTGGGTTTATTAATCTAACCATAAGATTAATGGATTGATAAGAACCGGTTCTTTTCTTGAAACCCGATCGGTTTCTTCCCAAACCCGACCCATTTGGCCGAGTGGTTTCTTCTGTTTCTGTATTTCCTCGTCGCTACTTCTTCCCGAGCATTCCCAACCACGACCCCTAACCTGCACTTGCTTCTTCTTGCGACTCTTGACCTCTCCCACGTGATCGGTCTTCCTCGCAACTCCTCCTCCTTCTCCCGTGCGATCTCTCTGCTCTCTCTCGGCCTTCTCTCTGCCTCTCGCTGCGCTCTCCCTCTCCTCTGCCAGCGGCAGCAGACCCACCCCGACGCGACTGGAGGCTTACGTCGGCAGTGAGCGTGCGCGTGGATAGGAGTTTAGGTCAGCGGAGTCGACATCGTGTGCTAAACTGGAGGTTGTTCTCCACGATCTCCGCCGAAGCTAGACTTTCTGCGTGTGGGATTAGGGCAGTCAGGTGGAGACGATCGTCAGTGTGGGAGCTGCCTTTCTGGCCGAGCATCGCCGAATTAGGTAAGAGCTACTCCTCTTCCTATCTTGACGGTTGTGATTTTTCCTTGGTTGAGTGTGGATTGGTTTGGGTAGTGGTCTGGTAGTGGTGAACAGGGGATTACAGCGGGGGCTAGGGCAGTGACATTGATGTTAAATTATCGACGAACTGAGCAATTGGGGAGATTCCAATCACAGGTATATCTCGGATTATCTCCTCCTTTTTGTAAGCTATTTATTATAGTTCAGTTGATTGCTGCTGTGGTGTGGATTTCCTTCGGTAGAATAGGTTGTGTTGGCTATTTAAGGGTTGTTGGTGGATGTGAGAGTGATTGAGTGCGGTTGTTTCGTTGTGGTAAGCTATTGGTGGTTGTGTGAGTGAGCTATGAACGATTGTGCGGCTGTGAGCAAGGAATTGCCGACTATAAGGCTGTGAATAAGGATGCTCTTGGCTATGAAGGGGTTATAATGGATGTGAATAGTTGGTTCCAAGGTTGACTCGAATGTGGTTGAGTGAGAAGGGACTGATGGAATGGGTTCTTCAATTAGGGTGTAGATCCCTAAATAGGTTGTTAAGTGGTCTAATGATTGATAAGGATTAATGTGGAGGATTGATTGGGTTAATTGGATAACTAGATCAATCTAGTGATCGGGATACAAAGTCGATGTAGGATTTGATTTGATCATTCGTTGTATGCTTGCACTTAATTATAATGTGCATGACGTGGATACGAGACCGGACCGCGACAGTGAAGATATTATTCTGAGCTTCTTAGAAGGTGGGTAATTTCCTACCCTGGGCAGGTAGTTGTAGTTGCATTCAGATTTAGATATAGATATGAACATATTATATGTTCATATTATCTTGACCCTGCTCTTATTATCCTTATGCTTGATACTTGTCGTTGGCTATATATGCTAAAATGTTGATATCACATTTTCCTTTATCATGATTGAGGAGTTACATATGTGATGTAAGCAGATCTATAGATGTTTAGTAGGGTGTAGATGTTGGAGTACGGATGATGACCTAATTTGTAAATTGGGTAAAAGGTCATCCATGGCTAGGTAATGCCCTAAAGGTAGGATTTATTCCAATACCCGTATGTTGCTTACTTATTACCAACCATGTGTTGTATAAATAGTCAGGTGATTTGTGAATAGTATGTCGCTACGGACCAATGGTCCTAGCTTGTTATGATCAGTTGAGTACGACTCTCTACAGCATAGAGAGTCCTTCTATCAGTTGAGTATGACTCTCTACAGAATAGAGAGTCTGTCGATCAGTTGAGTACGACTCTCTACAGGATAGAGAGTGCATCGATCAGTTGAGTACGACTCTCTGCAGGATAGAGAGTGCGTGATCAGATTAGTATGACTCTCTGTAGAATAGAGAGTCTATGATGGATGTTTGTATGTGTGACTGTGCATTCATATCATTTGCATGCATACTAACGACATAGTCTCCCTTGTGGTTGAAAGGGTCATCAGTCATCCTGCCTCCCAGGTTACTCATGGAGGAGTAACTAGTGTGAGGGCAGAGCATTTGTTGTGTCGCACTCTACCACTATAAACGGTGGTAGTTGGAGTTGCGTGCAGTTGTCCTGGGTGCGTGGCACTCGACCACTCACAGGTAGTGTTAGTCGGAGTGGCCAGCAGCAAGGACCCCCATTGTATAGTGAGCTCTTTACGCTCATATGCTACTCGATCATACTGCCCACTCGGCCACTCTAGAGCAGTGGTTGGTGTTGAGTTGGGATAGTTGTCATGTCGTGCCACCTAGGCCACACTGTGTTGGTGCAGGGGCACCTAAGTCGAACCTGTATTTTGATTATGGCAAAAGACGCAAAGTCAAGGATATATCATTATCTCACGAGATGAATCGAGTGTGCAGAAAAGTGCTAAAGCTGGAGCTGTGGTGGTCAGGCGACACTCGAGTGATTTCGAAGGAAGCCGAAGGAATCGAGTGGAAGGCCGAAAGCGAAAGCGACATAGTAAGTATCGAGGTAAAGCTTGTGTGTGAGAGAGTAAGAGAGGTCATATCCTTCTTACGGGGATGATCTTAAGCGTAGATCCGACCAAAGACATCCTATAGATAGTCTAGGTCGAGATCAGATGGTCGGCGGCTGTCGAAATAATATTTTTGTTAAGCTAACTTTTCTTTGCAGCTAGCATCAGTCGACTGCCAGCTTGGAGGACTCGACTGCCGACAATCAGTCGACTGCCTGCGGTTAGCACTCGACTGATGTTGTCATCAGTCGACTGATGATGACCATCAGTCGACTGATGGTCAAGGATCAGCCTCGAGGAGTCAAGCTTTATCACCATTTTTCAAGGAGTCTTGTGCCCAATTCCTATTGGTTGAAGACTCATTCGATGAGAGGCTCAAAGGCTATAAAAGGAAGGCTAATCCTATGGTTTTTCATCAATTCAAAAGCTTCCAAGTGCTTCTGGTACGCTACGAGTCTCCGACATTCCTACTACGAAGCTCTGCAGACACGACGACTAGGGTTTCATCTTTTCATCTACGAGTCGTCGGTATAATCTTAGTTTAATTCCATTCTGTACTTCTTTTTATTGTGGTTTTATCGTAACGAGAAGAGGGGGAGTGTCCCTCTATCTCGAGTCTCTTTCATGGTTTTTGTATCCGATTAACTCCTACCTCCAACGAGGAGGAGTTCATTAGTGATCTGTCCTCCGTGCATGATCAAGGATTACTAGGGCCTTGGAGTAGTAGTCGAAGGCTACGAACCAAGTAAAAAATCTACTTGTCTCTTTTATTTTTTTTATTTATCTTTCCGCTGCACTTAATTGCTTTGAAACGAATTCATACGAAAAAGTTTTATCGCTATTCACCCCCCCCCCTATAGCGATCCGCTTCAATCCAACAATTGGTATCAGAGCCGGGGGCGCTCAGATTCAGTGCAACCACTGATCAAGCATTTTTCTTTTCGTATTTATCATTTTAAGATTTCTCCCACACTACTAATCCAAGACCAAGTCTTGGTACATAGTTTTTTTGTTGTGTTTTTGCAAGTACTAATCGCCTTCGGAGTACCTCACGATCAAACGAGCATAACTTTTGCTACAAGTGGACTCACGAAACGATCTACCCACCAAATCGAAGTTCTCTGAGAGATCTACACTTCTTACTAGGGTTTATCCCATAACAAGCTGTTTTCATCCCCAGAAATCGACGTTTAGTACCCTTTCGGGGACATTGAAGGTTGTGAGTACTTACTTTTTGTTTAAGTTTCTTTTCTCTTTGTTTAACCTTCTATTTCTCGTTTGTTTTTTTTTATTTCCTGCACCACTAATCCAAGACTCGAGTCTTGGCAAGTTTTTTTTTGTGTTTTTTTTTGTTTTGTGTGTGCAAGTTTTTCTTTATGGCTCACATTGAGGGGTATAACACCACCCGACCTCCGTTCTTTAGCGGAGATGATTTCTATTACTAGAAAGGTCGGATGGAGTATTTTCTAAAAACACAAGTCGAGTCTTGGATAATCATCCAAACCGGCTTTTCTCTACCCACCAATGATCAAGGCGAGCCCTTGGATTTCAACAGGTGGACCAATGCAACCAAGAGGCAAATCGAAACTGATGCAAGAGCAACCCAAATATTGCAATGTGGTTTGTCTAAGGAAGAGCTCAACCGCATCGGACCCTTCATCAGTGCAAAAGATCTGTGGACAAAACTCATAAAACTACACGAAGGGACTAACGACGCGAAGGTAAGTAAGCGTGACTTACTACTTAATAAATTGTATAACCTAAAAATGCAGGAATGTGAGACGGCAACGCAACTACACGCCCGCGTCCAGGACATTGTCAATGGCCTACACACCATCAGACACAAGGTCGAAAACCATGACCTCCTAAGGTACGTTCTTAATTCATTTCCTAGGACTACCTTGTGGGCATCCATGGTCGATGCCTACAAGGTCTCTAAGGACCTTTCAAAGCTTAGGTTAGACGAATTATTTTCCGAATTTGAACTTCATGAGCAAACTAATATGGTCCAGGCCGAGAGAGGTATTCCTCTACTTGCAGGACAAAGAAGCAAGACACCCACCAAGCAAGAAGATGGACTCGAACCCAAAGACGAATCAGAGTCCGAATCCAAAAAGGTGGAAGCAATAGTGAACGTAGTGTGGAAGATCATTCGGAGGGAAAGGAGGCTACTAAAGAACCAAAAGAGGGCACAATTCAAATCAAATCAAAAGAAGGCGTTTCATGCAACATGGGACAACGAAGAAGGCGTCGGTATAGCATGCATGGCAAGACCCGAAGAGTCCGAGTCAGAGTCCGAATCTGAATCAAACTACAACACCGACTCCGAACTCGAGGACTACTTCGAGAAGCAACTCAAAGCCGGACCGAAAGAGAAAATTAAGGTTAGCCGCTCACTAATTCATACGCTTTACAATACGATTAAATTGCTAACTAGAAAATTAGCTAAATCCGAGTCTAGGGTCGAGTCCTTAGTTGAGAAGGTTGAAACCCTCAAACAAGAGACACCCCTAAACTCTTCGACTAGTCGAGTTCAAGACGAGGACTCAACTCGAGTTGAAAAACTCGAAGAAGAGAACTCTCTCTTGAAAGGGCGAGTCCAAGAGCTCGAAGCTCGGTTGAACAAGTTCTTGACGGGGTCCAAGAATCTTAACCGACTTCTTGGAACTCAAAGAGCCGTGTACAACAGAGTCGGACTCGGATATAGCTCAAAGACTACGAATATATACTACATGTCTATCATAAACCATAGTCATCATCGAGTCCAAGCGTGGGTCCCAAAAACTTTATTAAACTCACATATAAGGACCAATGGGTTTTGGATTCCCAAGGATCAAGTTCATTACTTGACCAGACCATATCGGTTCAATGATCCAGGGGGAGCTAATACCAAAATAGTATATCCGGTAACCTAAACCTCTTATTTATTTTAGAATGGTTAGATAGGACTATAACTCGTTAATGCTTGATAACATAGTACCAGGATGCGGCGAGATGATAGTACGCTAGGAAAGCGGAGTTTTGTGTATTTGGGCTAGATAAAGCGTATCTAGTTTGGTGCACTTGACCGAGTGGAACTAGCTGAAGCTACCTCGCCGTATCCTAGACTAGTTAGACCAGGAAGTGGTCTTAGGTGAGTCAAGTTACTATTTTCTCGAAATTGGCTTTGTCTAAGGAAGTGGTCATTTTTCCGATCAAAGAAGGCCCCTGTGCCTCGCCATGACCTGGAAGTCAAGATCTTGAAAAGGTGACTTGATGAACTTAGGATCAAATCTGAATCTAACGCAAGTTTGACAAGTTTCAAATCATTAAAACTTAATTAAGATAAAATTGGAATCATCTCGCACAACATATAAGGTGAATCAATTCTAAGACACTTAGAATGGGTGAGATGACTAAGGAACAATTTCAATTTGCATAATCTTTTCAAAAATGTTATCTATTTTTCAAACTATCGAGCTTAAATGTGTACTTATACTCGGACAAAACTCTAAATATACAACCTTCTAGGTCAATGTTTAACACCCCCTAACTCTTCTGTACCTTATATATTTGATTAAGGGGGAGAGCAAACTAACCCTAAGGGTTATATATTTTCAAAAGTTATTAGCATATAAGTATTGTGGAACTCAAAGCTAATTTTATAAGTATTTTGAAAATCAAACTTAGTTTCCAAAAAGTTACATTGTTGGTACAGAGGGCTATACCTCGAACCAAATTAAATCAAGACACATGCTTGGACTCATGTTAGATAATCTTTATGCATGCTACCTTTTCTATTAAAAAACCCCTACTTTTTATATAAAACTCCATACCTTTTTTGATTCATGGAAAAAGGGGGAGAAGAGCATAAGTTAAGGGGGAGAACAAAATTTAAATTTTTGAAAATTAAACTTTTGTTTTAAAACTCACCGAAGGTTAAGAGGGAGTTCACTACAAATGAGTGTAATGTTTATCTTACTCATTTTCTGCTTTATATTTTCCCTTAACTTTGCGTAAATTTGTCAAAGGATCAAAAAGGAGGAGATTGTTGGTGCAGAGGCACCTAAGTCGAACCTGTATTTTGATTATGGCAAAAGACGCAAAGTCAAGGATATATCATTATCTCACGAGCTGAATCGAGTGTGCAGAAAAGTGCTAAAGCTGGAGCTAAAGGCTAGCGACACCCAGAGGGAGTCGCGGTGGTCGGGCGACACTCAAGTGATTTCGGAGGAAGCCGAAGGAATCGAGTGGAAGGCCGAAAGTGAAAGCGACATAGTAAGTATCGAGGTAAAGCTCGTGTGTGTGAGAGTAAGAGATGTCGTATCCTTCTTACGGAGATGATCTTAAGCGTAGATTTGACCAAAGACATCCTATAGATAGTCTAGGTCGAGATCAGACGGTCAACGGCCGTCGAAATAATATTTTTGTTAATCTAACTTTGCTTTGTAGCTAGCATCAGTCGACTGCCAGCTTGGAGGACTCGACTGCCGTCAATCAGTCGACTGCCTGCGATCATCACTCGACTGATGCTGCCATCAGTCGACTGATGATGACCATCAGTCGACTGATGGTCAAGGATCAGCCTCGAGGAGCCAAGTTTTATCACCATTTTTCAAGGAGTCTTGTGCCCAATTCCTATTGGTTGAAGACCCATTCAATGAGGGGCTCAAAGGCTATAAAAGGAGAGCTTATCCTAGGGTTTTTTTATCAACTCAAAAGCTTCCAAGTGCTTCCGGTACGCTACGAGTCTCTGATATTCCTACGACGAAGCTTACAGACACGATGACTAGGGTTTCATCTTTTCATCTACGAGTCGTCGGTATAATCTTAGTTTAATTCCATTCTGTACTTCTTTTTATTGTGGTTTTATCGTAACGAGAAGAGGGGGAGTGTCCCTCTATCTCGAGTCTCTTTCGTGGTTTTTGTATCTGATTAACTCCTACCTCCAACGAGGAGGAGTTCATTAGTGATTTGTCCTCCGTGCGTGATCAAGGATTACTAGGGCCTTGGAGTAGTAGCCGAAGGCTACGAACCAAGTAAAAAATCTACTTGTCTCTTTTATTTTTTTTTATTTATCTTTCCGCTGCACTTAATTGCTTTGAAACAAATTCATACGAAAATGTTTTATCGCTATTCACCCCCCCCCCCTCTAGCGATTCGCTTCGATCCAACACACTGGGGTCGTGGAAGCGAGTAGGGGTGCGTAGGCATGACCATGTATGCTGCATTGTCGTATCTTATGGAGCTTTGCATATTACCATATATATACATATATGCATGTGTGTGTGTATATATATATATATATATATATATATATATATATATATATATATATATATATATATATATGTGTTTATTGTGATGTTGCACTTGATTGTACTATGCTTGCTGCATTAGGTTGTACATCATTTTCATACATGCTACTCGCATTTGTTATATAGTGGTGTCAGATACTTGTATACTTGTTGGTCGGACCATTAGATACCTTTGACCAGTATTTATGATGTTGTATGGTTTAGACCAGATTTCCTGTTATATATACATATATATTGTGGATATGTGCTCAGGTTGGATAGGTGTAACGGAGCGGACTTTCAGGTATGTTTGCATTTTTCATTGTTCATTTAGTTAGAAGGTATATGCATGTATATAATTATAATGCTGGTGTTTACCTGATGTACCTGTAGGTTTTACTGTTGAATGACATGTGATATTTGATATATATACATGTTCTCCCTTATTACCTGCTGAGTTTTACTCACCACCACGGACCCTGAGTTTTTCTGTCACCCAGGTAACAGGTAGCCGACTTCGTGATGGTCTTGGAGCATCGCTGGCTGTCATTGTCTCATCTCGTCTCCGAGAGTCCCATCATGGATTTACGTTTTCTTTTAATTTCGGATTTTCCTTATTTCGATATGGATTTATGTGTTGGACTTATTATGTGATGTACACACATGTGGATTCGGGTTTTTCGATGTTTCCTTTATGTCGTGGTGTCAGTCATACCGGTATGCACTGTGTGTAGTTTGTGATGTAGTTGTATTATATTTCTGCTGTGTTTGATATATATATTTGCTTATTATGTTGTGGTTGTGGGCCTATGGGTCTTGTATTAACATGATATGTTGCCACGTATAGGGGAGATGTTGTCTGTTTGATTTTTGACTCGGCATACTCTCGGAGCGCGACAACTTTATTGGTATCAGAGCCCTAGGTTCTGCGATGCCATACAATATTTTTTTGTGTCGAGTCTTGGATTCTCAGGAGTCGATTTATTTCAATTTTGGTTTTCTGAGATGAGACTGACAGCGGCCTGAGCTCCAAGCAGCACGAGGTAAGAATTCCTAATAACTTATAGTTTAGTAGATATTTATCTAAACTTGTTCAACAGGTGTATACAATTAGAGTTATCACACCTGTGCAGACTTGTAGTAGAAGTCGCCCACCGTGGCGACCAACCGGAGTTGTCGTTAGGGTTTATACTCTCGATTTTGTTGGTTATGTATTTAATGTTTGAACAGGGAATAACATATAGTGTGTTGGTTATTATTCGTAATCGTGGTTTGAGTTGACCACGGGAACAACCTGTTTAGTCTGTGAGTCTTAAACCTGTGTCGAAAAGGTGATTTACCTTTGAGAGCCGACTAATACCGAGTCAGAAAATAGGGGTCAAGTCGTCACATATCTTGTGGAAATCAAAGACTACAGTCTTAGAGATTTTCACTATTCATGCTAGTCAGATCATTACCCATGGGATAATGGACTAGGTGTGTATACTATTATTGCTACAACAAGCGAAGGGTTAGTATAAGGTGTTTCATAGGGATTTTGATCCCTAAGTTTTTCGTACTGGGTTGTGTAACTGGAGAGGCACTTTTGAGTACTTAACTTGGGTTATACAGAGAAAGTAGAGTTATTTGCATACCATTATCGGGATCAAGCCGGTATTTGGTGGTAAATACAGAAAATAACCTTCGGGGAATAAAACATCACTTGATCATTGTTTAGTGATGTTGAGAGAGAGTAATTCCATGCATCACTTCCTATGACACATTGTAAGAAATTCTTGATTTCAAGTAGGGTGATCGTCGGTAATGAGAATATCATGCAAAGTTGTTAGACTTGCAGAGTTTATGCTCACCTAATAGCTCAAGAAGATGAATGGATGTTTTAATCCACCCACAGTTATTGGCTTACTTTTAGAGTAAGATCACTGGATCTTCTATCAAATCCTACCGGAAGACATTAGATTGAGTCAAGAGTTTAGAAATGACTTCGTACAAATGTTTAAGAGTTGGAGACCGATAAGCAGATATTGCAGGTCAACTTATTAGAGTCAGAAGTCTCCGATTGTTGGATAAAAGGAGCAAGATCAGAGTCATAGGCCTTGAGCTACTTTCCGATTATAGAAGACCAACCGTAGATCATCAGGATGTTCTCGTGCACATCAGCGAAATCAGAATAAAGACTCCGAAGGGATTATGTGTGTGCAGTGCGGATCACGAAGACACGCGAAGTCAGATTATCCGTTGGATCAGTTCATCTGTTGCTATTGTAAGCAACCAGTACAGTTGAGGAGGTGTATTTTGAAGACTCAGTTGAAGACTATCGATGGTGTTCCGGGAGGATGATGCACCGTCTCGACAACAGAGATTTGTTAGTAATATATGAGAGATGTCCTAAGGCAATTGCCTTATGTTTGAACCATTTATATGATAAATGAAGATTCACTATTTGAGTATACATGTTTTCATGTATTTGATTAGATCTTAAACTCATTTACTGAATGTCCACGATACGATTCACAGCATGAGAGAATTTGTGATTGGATCACAACTAGTGAGTATCTCTACATGTGTAATTGTGATGTATCGGAATTATCCCTAGTCGATGAATTGATGGATTTGGACACCATCAATTCTGTCGAGACTAGCACGAGGTATACTCTTTAGTGTATCCAAGCAGCTGATTCTCACTAGTTGGAGACATTGTGATGTCCGGAGTTAATCGTGGATGCTAGTTATGGTAACTAGTTCATTGGAGTGACCAGCCGTAAGACTTCATATGGTTCTCTGCATATATAGATATGTCAATGAAGTTCTTACTGTAGCTTAAGTGTGATGTTCCTTTGACTTGCGGTATTCAAGTCATCTTGATCATGAAGACTTATGCTTTGACATCTTAAGCAAGCATCTCTGAGGAGATGTGGACCCGGGATGATTGGGTATAAGTCGAAGTGATCGAAAGTGTTTGAATAACCTATAAATGATTCACCACTCCTTGCGAGGAGATGTATACCCATGGCCTCTCGTCGGATTGTTACTAAAGTCTTTAGCCAAAGCATTACATGTTTAGAGTAAGGTACTCTTCGATACATATGCAGTAACTAGAATCCGTAGGACGAGAAAATGATACTTAGGCTAGGTGTGACGTAGTCAACCTAGTGGGGACTGACACTATAGACCATGTCCTGAACCAAGTGGGTATAAGATGAGTGAAGGGAATGCGGCACGATTCATTCGAGCTGCTGAAGGGTTTCAAAAATAGTTCTGGATCAACCGTTGATCTTTTTGGTTAATTGGGGATCATGATGTACTACTAGGTGCCACTCATGATCGTTCTATAATTAATGGTTAATTATAGACGGCCAACATAAATCGAGAACCTATTTGGTCACACGCACAATGAGCGTAATCCGAAGGATTTAAAACGAGCTTGAGAATGAGATTCTCAGACCGAGAGAAACTAGGTTTGGTTGGACCAACCAAGAAGCGAGCATGAAATCGTTTCAGTCGCAATGGAAGCGTGGATGGGCCATGTTTTATGAAGACATGATGGACGAACCAAAATGGTTTGGTTCTAATCCAACGGAGGAGAATAAACCAAAGGGGTTTGGTTTGTTTTAAACGAATGAACCAAAGTTGGTTCGGTTCGTTTTAACTTAAAATAAACCATTATGGTTTGGTTTATTTTAACTTAAATTAATGGAGCGGGTTAACGGGCCTTTGGTTATGATCCAATAACCATTAAGAGAATTTGTTCTCTATAAAATAGGGCTTAAAGGTTTTTGTTAAACCCTAATTGAGGCAACCCTAGGTTTTGGCCGCCCACCCTCTCCTCCTTGGTGTATTCGGCGCCAACAACCCCCTTGTCGTCGCCCACCACCTTGCTCTCTTGCCGGCGTCCAGAAGGAGTTGTCCTTCCCTCTTGCCGGCGTCGAGCTGCTGCCGGAGGAACTCTGGTGATCTCCCTTGGGTTCGGCAATAAGGTGAGCTTCAACCTTCCCTTTTGGTCGGCCCCTTATTCCTCCACCAAAGCTATCCAGTTTTCTGGACAGCTTGTTTCCTTCTCGTCGAAGCGTCATTTGGACGACGTTTGGAGCTCCGAAAGCGGTAGACTTTCCGGGGATTCGATCTCCGGTAATCCTCATAGGTAGAGGACGAAGGATTCGTCAAACGGTTGACGAATACCTCTCCGGAGAAGCGAGTTTTTGAGGACTCGTTTTGGATCCGAATTTTAATTCGGACCGTGATCTTCTCTCGATCACATCGTCTTCAACACGAGGCTGGTAACCCGTATGAAGACGAGGCTCGTGACTTAGTGAAGTCATCCCGAAGATACTCGGCGTGGATACGGATAGAGACGATTCTAGTAAGAATTGTTCCGGTTGATGCCTTTCCCGCTACACGCCGCGATGCCGGAAACCCAACAGTGGTATCAGAGCCCAGGTTGTGTTTCGACATAATCATAAAATTGTTTTGCGATAGTCATAATGACATTTCTGGAAATTTTCTACTTTTGGAAAGTTAGAAGTATTTATGGAAATTTTTCAATTTTGGAAAGTCTAGAAGTATTTATGGAAATCTTCCACTTTTGGAAAGTTGAAAGTATTTATGGAAATTGATATTTTCCATAAATAAAATATTTGATTAGATTTTGGAAATTTGTTTCCTATTTTAATCATGATTTGATTTGGAAAATCAAATCTTAAAATATTTTATTTCCATAAGTAGTTTTGATGATTTAGGAAATTGGTTTCCTAAATTGACTTTCCTTAATCAACAATTTCCACAAATAAAATATGTGATTAGATTTGGAAATTTATTTCCTAATTTAATCATGATTTGATTTGGAGAATCAAATCTTAAACATATTTTATTTCCATAAATAGTTATGACATATAAGGAAATATTGTACATGACATAATTGTATGTCATGTAATTGCATTAGATGCATATCATTATGCCATGCGTTTCGTGACATGTAGATGTATGTCATGTATGTCATGTCATGTAGATAATAGTTATTTGCATGCAAAGAGGATGAGACATAAAACCCTAACTCAATATTAAAGCCTACACCTTCCATTAATATGGTTAGAACCAGAGTTCCGTTTCTTGTTCGGGTTGTTAGACTCTCTCCAAGCCCGGCTCAAACCCGAATATATTCAAACCATGGAATAGTTTAATACTAATATGGTAAGAGTTAGAGGTCAATCGTTAGCTTTGGTTGTTGGACTCTCTCCAAGTCGGGCTAATTGGTTGAATGCGCTCTAACCATATTAAAACTATTTCTCGATTAATGGGTTGGCTTTAACCTGGAGCATCGGCTTGTTGGACTCTCTCCAAGGTCAATGTAAAGGGAGGTGAAGTTGGGTGCTATGCATATGATGCATACTTGTTAATGTGTTAACAACCCGATGTATGTGTGAACATTCAATTAGTTGATAGCACATTGTGATAGTTGCATATACGTGATATGCAATCGGTATAGTTGATACCTACCATCGTAGTTATGAATGGCTTGTTGGACTCTCTCCAAGGTTGTTCATATCTATGATGGATATCAGCCCATTCGGAGATGGACCTACGATCTCCCAAAGTGATTTTGGGGGTTTTGAAATTCGAAAAATGAATGGGATTTATAAATTTATATTGATGCATTTTAAAATCATTTTTTCATATATGCTCATTTTGTATTTCTAAGTTAATCGATTGATCATGACGTCTTTGAATTTGCACACTATTTTGGATTCAAATAAATTGACTGGGCCTAACTTCCTGGACTGGCTTAGAAACCTGAGAATTGTTCTCAAGGCGGAAAAACTAGCATATGTTCTTGAAGAGCCTCTTCCCAACCGTCCTAAGGATGATGCAACTCCAGACCAAATGTTGGTCTATCAGAAGCATGTGGCAGATTCTGAGCTAGCGAGTTGCATCATGCTAGCTGCAATGGTACCTGATCTGCAAAAGCAGCATGAGCATATGGATACTAATACTATGATCTTCCATCTTCATGAGTTGTTTGATGAGCAAGCGAGATCCGAAAGGTTCGAAGTCTCCAGACTCCTCTTCACCACGAAGATGCAAGAAGGTTCGTCTGTAGTACAGTTTGTGCTAAAGATGAACGAGTACATCGAGCGGCTAGCCACCCTCGGGTTTGTGATGGATCATGAATTATGTATTGACTTAATTCTGCATTGTTTGCCCAAGAGTTTCTCACAATTTGTGATGAACTATCGGATGAACAAATTAGAATCCACTATTCCTGAGCTCCTCAATATGCTGAAGACTGTGGAGCCTTCTGTGAAGCATGAGGAGAAGGCGGTTCTGTTAGTTGATTCCTCAAAGAAAGGTTCTAAGAGGAAGGCAAAGGAACATAAGAAAGGGAAGAATAAGAAGGCAAAGAAGGAAGAACTAGCACAAAAGGGCACTTGCCATCATTGTGGCAAGGAAGGCCACTGGCGAAGAAACTGCAAGATTTATCTTGAGTCCATGAAGAAGAAGAAGGCATCCGATGCCCCATCCTCTTCAGGTATCTTCATTATTGATTGTCATTCTATTTCCTTAGACACTTGGGTATTGGATACTGGGTGTGACTCACATATATGTAATGACATACAGAGGCTAAGGAATAGAAGAAGACTCGTCAGAGGCGAGTCAAATTTGCGAGTTGGCAATGGAGCAAAGGTTGCTGCGGTCGCCATCGGAACTTATTTGTTGAAGCTCCCTAGTGGACTAGTCTTGGAACTGGACAATTGCTATTGTGTTCCTTCTCTAATAAAGAACATTGTTTCTATTTTTTGCTTAAATAGAAATGGTTACCATTTGACGTTTAGTAACAATTATTGTTATATAACTTTGAATGGCGTACTTTATGGAACTGGAACTTTGAGCAATGGCATTTATACGTTGGACGTATCCATTGACATTTTCAATATCAAAGCGAGCAACAAGCGTGCTCGAAAGGATAATCAATTAGACTCCTACATATGGCATTGTCGTCTTGGCCATGTAAGCAAGAAATGCATGTCCGAATTACACCGATGTGGAATTCTGGAATCGTTTGAATTGGATTCATACGATACATGCGAATCATGCTTAAAAGGCAAGATGACTTAGTTACCTTTTACAGGAAAAGGTGAACGAGTGGGAGAGTTGCTAGGTCTAATACATACTGATGTATGTGGACCTATGTCAACTCAAGCTTTAGGAGGCTATAGCTACTTCATTACCTTCATCGATGATCACTCACGGTTTGGATATGTGTTCTTGATGAAACACAAGTCTGAAGCCTTTGAAAGGTTCAAAGAATTCAGAAATGAAGTAGAGAAACAACATGACAAGAGTATTAAAATACTTCGATCGAATCGAGGTGGTGAATACTTAAGTCAAGAGTTTCTTGATTATCTAAGAGACAATGGTATATTGTCTCAATGGACTCCGCCATATACACCACAGCATAATGGTGTATCTGAGAGGCGTAACCGGACCTTGTTGGACATGGTCAGGTCAATGATGAATCATGCGAATCTTCCCAAGTCCTTTTGGGGCTATGCATGACATTTGTTTACTTGTTAAAGAATGTCAACTACTACTCCATATGAGATATGGAATAGTAAGAAACCTCATGTATCTTACTTGAAGATACGGGTTGTCTGCTTATGTGAAGCTGATCAGACGTACTGCTAAGTCTGATAAATGTCTATTTATTGGATACCCTAAGGAAATAAGGGGTTACCAATTTTATCATCCTGTGGAACAAAAGGTGTTTGTTTCAAGGCATGCTGTGTTTCTAGAGAAAGAGTTTCTCTTGCAAGAAAACAGTGGGAGTGTCATCGAGCTTGAGGAGGCTCGAGAGACTCAAATAAACATTGATGAGATACCTGGTGGAGCACAACAGCCGATAACTCATAGTGATGAGCAATCGACTGGACCTATTATAACACCACATCTTCGTAGATCTGGTAGAACACGCAACATTCCTGAGAGATATGGATTTCTTGTAAGTGAATCGAACGACGTGTTACTCATTGATGATGAGGAGCCTACCAGTTATGAAGAAGTGCTGACAAGTTCAGAAAGGGATAAGTGGCTCACATCTTCGTAGATCTGGTAGAACACGCAACATTCCTGAGAGATATGGATTTCTTGTAAGTGAATCGAACGACGTGTTACTCATTGATGATGAGGAGCCTACCAGTTATGAAGAAGTGCTGACAAGTTCAGAAAGGGATAAGTGGCTTGATGCCATGAAGTCGGAAATGGATTCCATGTATGAAAACCAAGTTTGGAACTTGGTTGACCCACCTAAGCCTATAGGGTGCAAGTGGGTTTTCAAGAAGAAAACCGACATGGATGGTAATGCCTATAAGGCTAGATTAGCGGCGAAAGAATATCGTGAAAAACAAGGTGTTGATTATGACGAAACCTATTCGCCTGTACAACAACAACAACAACAACAACAACAAAGCCTTATCCCACTAGGTGGGGTCGGCTATATGGATGCTTTTACGCCATTGGACTCTATCCCCTACTATATCATCATCTATATTTAAATAAATTTTATCTTGTTTTATTGTTGCTAACCAAGTCTTTTTTGGTCTTCCTCTTCCTCGTTTGATATGTATATTTGGTATCGTTTCACATCGCCTAACTGGAGCATTTATTGGTCGTCTAAGTACATGTCCGTACCACCTTAAACGTGTCTCTCGGAGCTTTCCTTCAATAGATGCAACACCAACTTTTTCTCTAATGCTCTCATTTCTTATTCTGTCCATCCTCGTATGTCCCCACATCCACCTTAACATCCTCATCTCTGCAACTCTCATCTTTTGCTCATATGCTCGAGTCGTAGCCCAACATTCAGCTCCATATAACATAGCAGGTCTAATTGCTGTTTTGTAGAACTTCCCTTTAAGTTTTAGAGGCACTTTACGATCACATAAAATACCCGATGCTTTCCTTTACTTCAACCATCCTGCTTGTATTCTATGTAAGACATCTCTCTCAATCCCTCCATCATCTTGCAAAAATGATCCTAAATATTTAAAGCTCTCAATTCCAGACAACTCAACATCTCCTATCTTAACACTTGTCTCATTACGTCTAATATTGCTAAATTTAAATTCCATATATTCTGTCTTTACTCTACTAAGCTTAAAACCTTTCACTTCTAGTGTTTCACGCCAAGATTCTAGTTTAGCATTTACTCCTTCACGTGTCTCATCTACTAAAATAATATCATCTGCAAACAACATGCACCACGGTAATGTGTCTTGAATGTGTCCAGTGAGTTCGTCCATGATTAGTGTAAAAAGATAGGGACTTAAAGCTGATCCTTGATGTAACCCTATCTTTATTGGAAATGCTTAAATCCATTCGGATGCTCCTGGCCATAGCAGCTCATTATGATTATGAGATATGACAGATGGATGTGAAAACAGCTTTCCTTAATGGAAACCTGCTCGAGGACGTGTATATGATACAGCCTGAGGGTTTCACATCGGTTGATAAAACCAAGGTATGCAAATTGCGACGGTCCATATATGGATTGAAGCAAGCATCCAGGAGCTGGAATATCCATTTTGATGAGACAATCAAAAAGTTTGATTTCTCACAAAATCCAGACGAACCTTGTGTGTACAAGAAGGTTAGTGGGAGTGCAGTCGTGTTCCTAGTATTGTATGTCGATGACATATTACTTATAGGAAATGATGTTTCAGTCTTACAGTCAATTAAGATTTGGTTATCCAAGACATTCTCCATGAAAGACCTGGGAGAAGCAACCTACATCCTCGGGATTAAGATCTATAGAGATGGATCGAAACGGTTGCTTGGTCTTTCACAGTCTACATATATAGATCGAGTGCTAAAGAGGTTTAGCATGTCGGAATCCAAGAAAGGTTTCCTACCCATCATTCATGGGATACACCTTTCGAAGTCTATGTGTCCGCGCACAGAAGACGAGAGGATTTGCATGAGTAAGATTCCCTATGCATCCACAATAGGATCTATCATGTATGCTATGTTATGTACGAGACTCGATGTATCGTATGCTCTGAGTGTCATGAGTAGATACCAGTCTGATCCAGGAATGGATCATTGGGCGACTGTTAAGACAATCCTTAAGTACTTGAGAAGAACTAAGGATGTGTTCCTAATATATGGAGAAGGGGACATGGTGATACGCGGGTATACAGATGCCAGCTTCTAGACAGACAAGGATGATTCCAGGTCTCAGTCTGGATACGTGTTCACCTTGAATGGGGGCGCAGTGAGTTGGAAAAGTTCCAAACAAGACATCAGAGCGGATTCTACCATCGAGGCGAATACATTGCGGCCGGGCTTGAGAAGCGGTTTGGATCAAGAAGTTCATTTATGAACTTGGTGTGATTCCAGCCATTGTTGAAGCAATACCGGTCTACTGCGACAACAATGGAGCAATTGCACAGGCGAAAGAGCCAAGGTCTCATCAAAGATCCAAACATGTATTTCGCCGCTATCATCTTGTCAGAGAGATCATCAGTAGGAAGGAAATACAAATCGAGAAAATCCCCATTGAAAGGAACTTAGCGGATCCTTTGACTAAGGCATTACCTCAAAGTAAGTTTGAGGGTCATGTTAGAGCTTATGGTGTTGGATACCGTAGCGATTGACATTAGGCCAAGTGGAAGTTTGTTAGTAATATATGAGAGATGTCCTAAGGAAATCGCCTTATGTTTGAACCATTTATATGATAAATGAAGATTCACTATTTGAGTATACATATTTTCATGTATTTGATTAGATCTTAAACTCATTTACTGAATGTCCACGATACGATTCATAGCATGAGAGAATTTATGATTGGATCACAACTAGTGAGTATCTCTACATGTGTAATTGTGATGTATCGGAATTATCCCTAGTCGATGAATTGATGGATTTGGACACCATCAATTCTGTCGAGACTAGCACGAGGTATACTCCTTGGTGTATCCAAGCAGCTGATTCTCACTAGTTAGAGATATTATGATGTCCGGAGTTAATCGTGGATGCTAGTTATGGTAACTAGTTCATTGGAGTGACCAGCCGTAAGACTTCATATGGTTCTCTGCATATATAGATATGTCAATGAAGTTCTTACTGTAGCTTAAGTGCGATGTTCCTTTGACTTGCGGTATTCAAGTCATCTTGATCATGAAGACTTATGCTTTGACATCTTAAGCAAGCATCTCTGAGGAGATGTGGACCCGGGATGATTGGGTATAAGTCGAAGTGATCGAAGGTGTTTGAATAGCCTATAAAGGATTCACCACTCCTTGCGAGGAGATGTATACTCATGGCCTCTCGTCGGATTGTTACTAAAGTCTTTGGCCAAAGCATTACATGTTTAGAGTAAGGTACTCTTCAATACATGTGCAGTAACTAAAATCCGTAGGACGAGGAAATGATACTTGGGCTAGGTGTGACGTAGTCAACCTAGTGGGGACTGACACCATAGACCATGTCCTGAACCAAGTGGGTATAAGATGAGTGAAGAGAATGCGGCACAATTCATTCGAGCTGCTGAAGAGTTTCAGAAATAGTTCTGGATCAACCGTTGATCTTTTCAGTTAATTGGGGATCATGATGTACTACTAGGTGTCACTCATGATCGTTCTATAATTAATGGTTAATTATAGACTGCCAACATAAATCGAGAACCTATTTGGTCACACGCACAATGAGCGTAATTCGAAGGATTTAAAACGAGCTTGAGAATGAGATTCTCAGACCGAGAGAAACTAGGTTTGGTTGGACCAACCAAGAGGCGAGCATGAAATCGTTTCAGTCGCAATGGAAGCGTGGATGGGTCGTGTCTTATGAAGACATGATGGACGAACCAAAATGGTTTGGTTCTAATCCAACGGAGGAGAATAAACCAAAGGGGTTTGGTTTGTTTTAATCGAATGAATCAAAGTTGGTTCGGTTCATTTTAACTTAAAATAAACCATCATGGTTTGGTTTATTTTAACTTAAATTAATGGAGCGGGTTAACGGGTCTTTGTTTATGATCCAATAACCATTAAGAGAATTTGTTCTCTATAAAATAGGGCTTAAGGGTTTTTGTTAAACCCTAATTGAGGCAACCCTAGGTTTTGGCCGCCCACCCTCTCCTCCTTGGTGTATTCGGCGCCAACAGCCCCCTTGCCGCCGCCCACCACCTTGCTCTCTTGCCGGCATCCAGAAGGAGCTGTCCTTCCCTCATGCCGGCGTCGAGCTGCTGTCGGGGGAACTCCGGTGATCTCCCTTGGGTTCGGCAATAAGGTGAGCTTCAACCTTCCCTTTTGGCCGGCCCCTTATTCCTCCACCAAAGCTGTCCAGTTTTCTGGACAGCTTGTTTCCTTCTCGTCGGAGCGTCGTTTGGAAGACGTTTGGAGCTCCGACAGCGGTAGACTTGCCGAGGATTCGATCTCCGGTAATCCTCATAGGTGGAGGACGAAGGATTCGTCAAACGGTTGACGAATACCTATCCGGAGAAGCGAGTTTTTGAGGACTCATTTTGGATCCGAATTTTGATTCGGATCGTGATCTTCTCTCGATCACATCGTCTTCAACACGAGGCTGGTAACCCATACGAAGACGAGGCTCATGACTTAGTGAAGTCATCCCGAAGATACTCGGCGTGGATACTGATAGAGACGATTCTAGCAAGAATCGTTCCGGTTGATGCATTTCCCGCTACACGTGATACGTCAGGTATACGTAGTGTAAATTTCCTTTTATTGCAAAATTTGAATTTACGGTTATGTCTACACATGTTGTACTATGCATGCATGTGATGTGTGTATTGTAATAAATTAGATTTATTATTTTATTCCTTCCGTTGTGCACATGTTTACGAAACATGTTCGAACACACACTCGCCGCGGTGCCAGAAACCCAACAAGATCAGCACAGAAGATTGGGTTATCTCATCAGTAGCAACCTACTACCTCAAGCGTGGTTGGAGTTCCATGATACTTCCCTTCAAGGGAAGTGATTTATTCAGCAGTATCAGCAGAAGACATCATAGAAGACTCATGTAGACAACAACAATAGTTACCCCCAGATCTGGATTGACTTAGTACAGAGGAGAGAGTATACGACGATGGTCGTATCTATTCGGTATCCTAGAATTGCAGCTCGTAGGATTAAGTGATGGGATCAGATGATCCGGGAAAATCCCTGGGTCATTCGTCGCCGAAATGCAACCACTTTGTCACGGACTGTTGGATCTGATCCCATTCCCTTTGGGGAAAGGTTGAGACCTATGTGGAGCCTTTGGATCAGATCGACAGATAATTGGTTATTCAGGGTATTACTTTAGTTTACCCTCTGGGTTAATATATTGAGAGATACTTATAGTTACAGGTATCTTTGTCTAGAACATTCTTAGTTTGGATTAGAAGGGTTCCTATACATCGACTTGTGGGTTGGTGGTATCTCTACTATTAGGTGAGATGTTGACTAGCAATTAAGAAGTCAAGGGATGCTCTTAGACTTTGATAGATATACCTTTGCTGTAGACATATCCTTAGGGATGGTCAAATTGTTGAGATTATGACATGATTATGTCTCCCAGATATGTGTATAATCCGAGAGCATTCGGATGTAATTTCAGATGAACCCCTAGGCTTGCCACTGCATAGGCAAATAGAGTAGGCGATCGGAGTGATTTCGAAGATAGTGTCGATATTGAATACCTCATGCGAGGGATAATTTTGTTGATATTAGTGTTACTAAATACTATGGAAATTAGAAGAACGTAAGTTGTGATTATAGGAGATGTTAGATAAGATATTTATCTGTTCCAGTATTTCTTCTAGAGAGGATCCAGAATTCTTTGTTAAAAGGGAGATGGACCTTTGAGATTATGCATCGATTATCGATGATGGAATACAGTAGTTGTTGTGAATGAATATCCTTCGTTATGGATAGATGATCTATTTAGATCAGCTAAGGACACCTGTGTATACTCTAGGGTTGGTTTACGACTGGAGTGTTGATATTGTAGTGACATGATGTCATAAAATTATCAGTGTTGTTGTGATGATTGGTATATTATCCGTGTAGAGTAAAGAGGATGCAGGTGTGTAGGGACGACAATTTCATACTTTGTATGAATTTTATGAGTTTTGATTATGTTGATAGACGTATTTAACGATTTAGTCACACCTGGATTTGAGAATCGTGTATTTCGGACATGATTGGACCAGGTTGTGGTTGTTGGAGTTGCGTAACTTGGCCACTGTTGGGGGTGGTAGTTGTAGTTGCGCACTCGGCCACCGTAGATGGTGATTTCCTTATATGGATTTGGTTATTACTGTAGATGTGGATAGGATGTTTTAGCATTACTATACCACAGACTTGTTTAACAAAGGTGATGATGGAAATCATTTAGTCAGAAGCTGGTGAAACCAGTTACAGGACCTAGACGGGAGTTAACTTTACACGAGTATTAGTTAATCCTTCCGGAGTGGATAAAAGAATGTTGTATGCAAATGTATCATTTCAGGGATCGGAGCGAATCCGATACAGTTGCATGAGGCATATCTTATGCCTACGTCAGTTGAGAAACTACGAGATAAGCTGTTAGGCACGTGACGTGGTTCTAACAGATATGAGCTTGTGTAGTAGTGGTATGGAGCAGAAGTGCTCATGGAGTTTTGACTAGCTACTGTGTAGCTACTATAGAGTTGCTACCGGAGGCACCTAATTTGAGATTTGCTATACATCCTGGTGGTATTGGGATGTACCGAGATTTGAAATGTTTATACTGGTAGGAGCAGTATAAAGAGTGATATTGTAGACTTCGTTGCACGATGTTTAGTCTGCCAACGGGTAAAGGCTGAACATCAGAAATCCGCTGGGTTGCTCTAGGAAATTTTGATTCCGGAATGGAAGTGGGAGCATATCACTATGGATTTCGTTATGGGATTGCCCAAAACCCGTAAAGGACATGATGCGATTTGGGCGATCAACTAACCAAATCAGCTCACTTTCTGCCTATTCCGGAATGGACTTGTTGGATCATCTGGCAGAGTTGTACTTTCGAGAGATTATTAGATTGCACAGAGTGCCTTTAGGTATTATATCTGATAGAGATCCGCGATTTACATCACGATTTTGGCGAAGTCTGCATCAGACTATGGGCACAGAGCTTCGGCTCAGTACAACATTTCATCCGTGGACTGATGGACAGTCTGAGCATATCATTCAGATGTTGAAGGATCTATTCGGATCCTAGGTCATGGATTTCAGAGGCAGTTGGGAGGACCACATTCATTTAGTGGAATCTGCCTATAACAATAGCTACCACTCTTCTATTCTGATGCCTCCATTCGAGGCCTTATACGGTAGACCTTGCAGATCTCCTATATTGTGGGAAGAAGTCGGGGAATGACAGCTATTGGGGTCACCGAGTATCCAACATGATGCAGAGTTGGTGTGCGTCATCAGATGATGGTTATTCGAGGTATAGGATCGACAGAAGAGTTATGCAGACCGGAGGCGAAGGCCTTTGAAATTCTCTATTGGGGATTATGTATTTCTGTGTGTTTCACCTACGAAAGGGGTGAAGTAATTTGGGATAAAAGAAAAGTTATCTCCACACTACATTGGTCCATTTGAGATGTTGGAGCGGATTTTGGGGGGGGGGGGGGGTGTAGCTTACCGGTTGGCTTTACCTCCGACACTTGCGGGTGTTCATAATGTATTTCATGTTTATATACTGAGGAAATACGTTCCGTGTTCAAATCATGTCCTAAAAGAGTTCCGATTCTACCTCAGTCTAATGCGACTTACGAGAAGATTTCAGGGTGGATCCTGAGTCGCAAGGAGCGATAATGGTGGAAAAAAAAACCATCTAACTCGTAAAAGTTGGATGACAGCATCATATCGATGAGGAGGCTATGTGGGAGCTGGAAGATACTATCCGAGCTCGATACCCTCATCTGTTCACTTGAGGAATGTATGTGGTCCTTTCAGAAACACGCTTGAAGTAAATTTTTGCATGTTAGTCGAAAATTTGAGGACCAAATTTTTATTAGTGGGGGAGAATGTAAGATACTGAAAAAAAATCCCTTGCTAATTGAGAATTATCTTGTGTAATTCTTTCAAGAGTTTCTAGAAATTTTCAGGATTTAGAATGAGCTTAAATCCTAGTCTATGGGGAAAGATTTCGAAGGCTTTTTATAAAGTTTATTTGGGGTTAATTGTGATTGAGGGGTTAATTAGGTTTATTAATCTAACCATAAGATTAATGGATTGATAAGAACCGGTTCTTTTCTTGAAACCCGATCGGTTGCTTCCGTTTCTGCATTTCCTCGTCGCTACTTCTTCCTGAGCGTTCCCAACCGCGACCCCTAACCTGCGCTAGCTTCTTCTTGCGACTCCTGACCTCTCCCACGCGATCGGTCATCCTCACAACTCCTCCTCCTTCTCCCGTACGATCTCTCTACTCTCTCTCGGCCTTCTCTCTGCCTCTCGTCGCGCTCTCCCTCTCCTCTACCAGTGGCGACAGACCCACCCCGACGCGATTGGAGGCTTGTGCCGACGGTGAGCATGCGCGTGGACGGGAGTTTAGGTCAGCGGAGTCAACATCGTGTGCTAAACTGGAGGTTGTTCTCCACGATCTCCGCTGGAGCTAGACTTTTTGCATATGAGATTAGGGCAGTCAGGTGGAGATGGTCGCCGGTGTGGGAGCTGCCTTTCTGGCCGAGCATCGCCGAATTAGGTAAGAGCTGCTCCTCTTCCTATCTTGACGGTTGTGATTTTTCCTTGGTTGAGTGTGGATTGGTTTGGACAGTGGTCTGGTAGCGGTGAACAGGGGATTACAGCGGGGGCTAGGGCAGCGACGTTGGTGTTAAATTGTTGGCGAACTGAGCAATTGGGGAGATTCCAATCACAAGTATATCTCGGATTATCTCCTCCTTTTTGTAAGCTATTTGTTATAGTTCGGTTGATTGCCGCTGTGGTGTGGATTTCCTTTGGTAGAATAGGCTGTGTTGGCTATTTAAGGGTTGTTGGTGGATGTGAGAGGATTGAGTGAGGTTGTTTTGTTGTGGTAAGCTGTTGGTGGCTGTGTGAGTGAGCTATGAGCATTGTGAGCAGGAATTGCCATTGTCTTGGTATGAATGTATGAAGGGTTGTAATAGCTATGAATAGTTGGTTTCGAGGTTTACTCGGTTGTGGTTGAGTGAGAAGGGACTGATGGAATGGGTGCTTCAATTAGGGTGTAGATCCCTAAATAGGTTGTTAAGTGGTCTAATGATTGATAAGGATTAATGTGGAGGATTGATTGGGTTAATTGGATAACTAGATCAATCTAGTGATCAGGATACGAAGTCGATGTAGGATTCAATTTGATCATTCGTTGTATGTTTGCTCTTAATTATAATGTTTGATATGTTCAGGACGTTGATACGAGACCGGACCGCGACAGTGAAGATATTATTCTGAGCTTCTTAGAAGGTGGGTAATTTTCTACCCTGGTCAGGTAGTTGTAGTTGCATTCAGATTTAGACATAGATATGATCATATTATATGTTCATATTATCTTGACTCTGCTCTTATTATCCTTATGTTTGATACTTGTTGTTGTCTATATATGCTCAAATGTTGATATCACATTTTCCTTTATCATGATTGAGGAGTTACAGATGTGATATAAGCAGATTTATAGATGTTTAGTACGGTGTAGATGTTGGAGTACGGATGATGACCTGATTTGTAAATTGGGTAAAAGGTCATACGTGGGTAGGTAATGCCTTAAAGGTAGGATTTATTCTAATACCCGTATGTTGCATACTTATTACCAACCATGTGTTATGTAAATGGTCAGGTGAGTTGTGAATAGTGTGTCACTATGGACTAGTGGTCATAGCTTATTATGATCAGTTGAGTACGACTCTCTATAGGATAGAGAGTTCGTCGATCAGTTGAGTACGACTCTCTACAGGATAGAGAGTGTGTCGATCAGTTGAGTACGATTCTCTACAGGATAGAGAGTCCATCGATCAGGTGAGTACGACTCTCTACAGGATAGAGAGTGCATCGATCAGTTGAGTACGACTCTCTGCAGGATAAAGAGTGCGTTGATCGAATTGGTATGACTCTCTGTAGAATAGAGAGTCTGTGATGGATGTCTATATGTGTGACTATGCATTCATATCATTTGCATGCATACTAACGACATAGTCTCCCTTGTGGTTGAGAGGGACGTCAGTCATCCTGCCTCCTAGGTTACTCATGGAGGAGTAACTAGTGTGAGGGAAGAGCATTTATTGTGTCACACTCTACCACTATAGACGGTGGTAGTTGGAGTTGTGTGCAGTTGTCCTGGGTGTATGGCACTCGACCACTCACAGGTAGTGTTAGTCGGAGTGGCCAGTAGCAGGGACTCCCGTTGTGTAGCGAGCTATTTACGCTCATATGTTACTCGATCATACTGCCCACTCGGCCACTCTAGAGTAGTGGTTGGTGTTGAGTTTGGACAGTTATCATGTCGTGTCACCTAGGCCACACTGGGGTCGTGGTAGCGAGTAGGGGTGCGTAGGCATGACCATGCATACTGCATTGTCATATCTTATGGCGCTTTGCATATTACCATATATATAGATGCAGTCTATATATATGCTTATTGTGATGTTGCACTTGATTGTACTATGCTTGATGCATTTGGTTGTACATCATCTTCATACATGCTACTCGCATTTGTTATATAGTGGTGTCAGATACCTGTATACTTGTTGGTCGGATCATTAGATACCTTTGATCAGTATTTATGATGTTGTATGGTTTAGACCAGATTTCCTGTGATATATACATATATATTGTGGATATGTGCTCAGGTTGGACAGGTATAGCGGAGCGGACTTTCAAGTATGTCTGTATTTTTCATTGTTCATTTGGTTAGAAGGTATATGTATGTATATGATTATAATGCTGGTGTTTACCTGATGTACCTGTAGGTTTTACTGTTGAATGACATGTGATATTTGATATATATACATGTTCTCCCTTATTACCTGCTTAGTTTTACTCACCACCACGGACTCTGGGTTTTTCTGTCGCCTAGGTAACAGGTAGCCAACTTCGTGATGGACTTGGAGCATCGCTAGCTGTCATCATCTCATCTCGTCTCCGAGGGTCCCAACATGGATTTATGTTTTTTTATTTCGGATTTCGATCCGGATTTATGTGTTGGACTTGTTATGTGATGTACACACTTGTGGATTCGGGTTTTTCGATGTTTCCTTTATGTTGTGGTGTCAATCATACCGGTATGCACTGTGTGTAGTTTGTGATGTAGTTGTATTATATTTATGTTGTGTTTGATATATATATTTGCTTATTATATTGTGGTTGTGGGCCTACGGGCCTTGTATTAACATGATATGTTGTCATGTACAGTGGAGATGTCGTCCATTTGATTTTCGGCTCGGCATACTCTCGAGGCGCGACACCTATGGCACAAAGCACAAATCTAGGGAATGATGATGGAGGAAAATTGATAGATCTAAAATACTATAGGAGTATGATTGGTAGTTTACTGTATCTCACAGCAAGTCGACATGATATTTTATATGCTGTGGGGGTATGTGCTAGGTATCAATCATGTGCCAAAGAGTCTCACCTAAGTGTTGTGAAAAGGATAATGAGATATCTCAAAGGCACTATTAAGGTTGGGTTATGGTATCCTCGTACTGAGTCATTTGATTTAGTTGGCTATACTAGCTCTGACTATGCTAGGTGCAAGTTAGACCAAAAGAGCACAAGTGGAGGATGTCAGTTTTTAGGTTCATCACTAGTAAGTTGGTCGAGTCGAAAGCAACATGGTGTTGCTCTCTCCACTACTGAGGCTGAGTATATCGCCATGGGAGAGAGTGTGTCACGGCTATTGTGGATGACTCACCCACTGGAGGACTATGGGTTATCATACAGAAATGTGCAAGTGTTGTGTAATAATATAAGCACAATCAATCTGACAAAAAACCCTATCTACCACTCTAGAACGAAGCATATTGAAGTGAGACACCACTTCATTAGAGATCATGTAGCTAGGGGAGATGTTGTTCTCAATTATATTGAGTCCAAGTCAAACCTAGTAGACATCTTCACTAAACCCCTTCTGGAAAAAGAGTTTAGCTATCTAAGAAGGGAATTAGGAATGTGTGTCACTGAGTGACAAATTAGGATCTATCCATGATCATAAGGACTAATTCACCGTAACAAGGAAAAATTATGGAAATTATGGGAACCTTGGGAAGCATCTCACACAAACTATAAGGTTAACAAAACTATTTTTGTATTTCTAGTTGAAGGGGTGAGATGTCTAGGTATAACCAACTTACCCAAAATATTCATTGCATCTCTTGGGCAAGATGGTTATCGAAACAATGATCATAAATTTGACCAATTATGGGGAAGACCTTTGCATAATTCATGTGCATTTGGTCCAAAGACCATAGTTGGATATTCCAACCAAGTCAAATTGGTTGGACCATTTAAGACAAGTACAAACCTAAATAAGGGTCCTAAAACGTTTTAAAACTATGCTATCTTCACTGTGGACAAACACGTGTCAGTGAATGGATCACCCTTGAAGTTAGTGATACTATTGGAATCAAGCTCAAGAAAAGCTAATTTTCATGTTTTTGAAAAATGTATCAATCCTCAGAAATATTAAGCCGTATATTTTCCATAGATTTTTATATGGAAGATCATGACTTTAGAATTCTGTACGTAAAATTTCAAAAAATTTTGAAATCTCTGAAACTATCGATGAATTTCTGAAGTTCATCTGAAAAACTGAGCAAATCAGTTATCATGAACCAATCAAGGCAGTGTCTCGACTGCCCATGGTTTCAATCGAATTTGCTCTCGATCAAGGGTTTAATCGAAATTCCTGTCGAGGCACCAACTCGACTGATACTCTCAACTGCAACCACTAACGAACAAAATCGAGGTGTGCTCGACCAGCGCCTCGACTGTCCAAATCAACCCACAAACAGAACCGAGATGCGCTCGACCAACGCTGGATAAGTTTGCGAAGGCACAGAGGCAATTCACACCTCGACTGCCTTATCAGTCGAAGCGGATCTATATAAGGAAATCCCTCTCCACGCTCGACTCGTTTGCGATTTCTTCCTCTGCTTCCGTCGCTCTCGTCATCGCCGCTCGTACTATAGCCAACCCTCGACGCCGACCACACCAACCCTACCTCTTTAGGACCCAAGCCAAGCTAGGGTAAGTGTTTACACAGCCATTTCCATCTCTAGTTGCCATTCTCACCCTAAAAATCATCGGTGTCACCATCTAGGGTTCCTCGGACATCTTCTCCTCGCCAGAAAAGCCAGATTCTGACGGAAGGAGCTCAAAACTAAGGTCCCTTTAGCTCAAATTTACTTGGACAAAGATCAATGGTGCCCAAGTATAACTTTTTCTCACTTCTTCACTTCACCTTCACGCCTTTTAGATCTAGAGATGACCATAGATACATGGTTCTCGGAAGTCACAACCCGACAAACACAGATTCTGGATCAGTAGACTGAAATACTGAGACTTCTGCGTTCCTTGATGACTGACTCGTCAGGTCCATCATCATCGGCTCTTTAGCGTTGACAGACTCTTGGCAGTAGATACTGGGAGAACTGAATTTGTTTGTCTTGATGGGATTGTGCATATTAAAACGTGTATAGATTGACTTGTTGTGACATGTTTGCATAAGTTCCATTTGATGAAATTTAGTCCTTATATGATTATGATAAGATGTTAGAACAGGTTTCACACAACCATATTTAGGGAAAATCCTCTCAAAAAATTTTTTTCTAAAAATCATTACATAGATAACTGAGAGTATGAATTAAGGGGGAGGATACTTTAATCCTTGCTTGGTCATTGTATTCCTCAGTACCTCTATGATCCCTTTTAGGTGTTTGCCAAAGGGAGAGGATAGAGTTTAGGTGTTTACTAGCGCTTACTCATTCCATGTTACAAATCTGATTAACCTAGAAAGAAGAACCTAAACTTAAACGGGTTGTTAAACATCAAAAAGGGGGGGACTGTTGGATATGATGCTCCAAGATATATTTTGGTGTTTGACCAACTTTTAAGTTCAGAGCGAGAGTTGCCAGGGCAGTTTGAAGAATTGCTAGGGCAGTTTGAAGAGTTGTCAGGGCAGTTCGATTTGTTCCAGGGGGGTTTGGTATCGCGCCAGAGTAGTATGCCTGATTACAGGGTAGTTTGACGTTGCTACAGAATTTTCAGGGTTGTTATGTTTAGCCCAGGGCAGTTTGGTAGCGCGCCCGAGTAGTTTGGCTGGCTCATACTTGGCTTCAGGGCAGTTTGACACTGCTCTAGAGCTTCTAGAGTAGTTTGGTTCCAGGGCAGTTTTGTTTTCTTTACAAAGCAGTTGGTGTAATCTGTCGAACAATCCCTGTATTGACAGGATGCCTTTTAGTATGTGGTAAACTAAGGGGAAAAGGAGTACCCTGAAAAGACCAAGATGTTTAATTCCTTGGCGACTGGAGAAATCCAATAGTGGAACCTTGGTGAAAAGTCTAAGATGGATAATTCCTTGGCAGACGGGAAATCCAAGGGTGGAATCTTAGTGAAAAGTCCAAGAAGGGTAAATTCCTTGGCAGAAAGTCCTTGGTTAAGTGGCAAGGTGAACAGTCCAAAAAGTGTAAATTCCTTGGCAGAAAGTCCTTGTGGAAGTGGCAATGTGAGAAGTCCAAGAAAGGCTGAAAGTCGAAGTCTTGGCAAGTAAAGGGGTTCTGGGTAGAGTCTTTACTATGTGTGTTTCAGTCTTAGAACTGATTGAAACAATGGGTCATAGGGACAACAATGAGCTGACAACTCGACTGTTTCCCTTACTATAAGCATTCAAGTCAATGCCTCAACTGGTTTTAGTTCAGTCGAGGCAGTGACTCGACTGATCATAGTCTACAGCCAGCAGATGACACTCAAAAAGTTGTTGGAGGAGTAACAGTCGAGGCAGTGCCTCGACCGATACCAGGCTGAAGCAAGCAGAAATAGTGCACAGACACAAGGGAGGCTCGATTGGTGCCTTGACTGAGAAGAAATTGGAGTCGCGATTTCGGCGAGAAATCGTCTCTGTTTTCGATGCGTGGATGAGCTCGAACGGCAGGAATTCAAACTCCAACAATCGACCAGAGATTTCGCCGAGGAAATGGATTTCCAAGCTTACGTGTGGTCGGTCGAGAGAAAGCTTCGGATGGGCGGTGTTCTATAAAGATCACGCGACAATGCAAATGTCGCAGTACTACGAATAAGAAAATAACTTTTTGATCTCTCTGCGCTCGCAAAAACAAGAACCTCGCTACGCTGAAATGTCGTGATACTGCTCAACTAATTTTCATTCCGGTGCTCTCTTCTTCTGCCACAACTAAGGAATCTCTGCTTTGCGCCTTCAGCTTCCATCATCTCTGTGCTCGATTCCTTCTTCCTGTGTTGCTACTACATCCACAACTGTGTCGTCCTCGTCTTCCCTGTGTCACAGCTACAGCTGATCTGATCACGACAATGCGACGACAAAGACAATAAATTCATTATCTGTAAAAGCTTATTAATTGTTGCTTACTTTTATTGCATAAAATCTCTGTAAACTGTAAAATGTAAAAGCTTTAAGAGGTTTCTCCACCCTCGAAGCTCAGCTTCGAAAAGAGAAAAATTAGTGGTAGGCCTTGGACTAGCAACTCTAGGAGAGAGCTGTGAACCAAGTAAAAAATCGACTACGTCTTTCCTTATTTCTCGTTGCTTTATATTCTTCTCTGTCGTGGTTTTCCGTATTCGTCGAACTTTAGTTAAAGTTGTATTCTTCGTGTCTTTTCTTTTAACTACTTTCGTAGGTTAAATTTTCTGCTGCATCTTCTGATTTTTTTTGTAAAAAGGGTACTCCCCCCCCTTCTTGCGTATATCGGTCCTTTCAATAGTAAGTAGATCGTGTTGATGGTCATCGTGCCTGCAAATCTGTCTTGAATCAAGGTCCTGCAATTAACATACAAATATTAACAAGTCCTATAATACATCAAATTATCGAATCAAATCATATATCGATTTAGTATTCTGATCAACTAATCGAATATTAACTAAAGTATCTCTTACCCATCTCACATAATGTCTGTCATCTCACCATGATTACACACTTGATCTAATTAGCAACCACACTGTACGATAGTTAGAATCAAATTTCTTACACAACTGATCCAATACCTTCCCATTACCCTTAATCGTTCAATCAATATCAAATTAACTGCAAATCAATTCCTATACAAATATAAAATGCAACATACCTACAACATTCATCCAGATCCAATCCTATTAATAAACTACCATTCCTACTAATCTACCAATAATTCAACACACCTATATATATATATATATATATATATATATATATATATAACCATCCAAACTTACCTTGCACTACATGCGCAAATTCGGTTTTCACCAATTCCACTCCAATCACGGCGACCGATCTATGATCAAAGCCTATTGCTTCCCTCCTCGAATCATCACCCAACTAATAGGTTGCCGACAAATCGAACACCAATCACTGATTCACTAATTCTGAGCTCTCGAGTTCACAGCTTGTCATCAAGAAGAGAACCTATGATTCGAATTGAGAGTCATCGTCAAAAGCAAGCTCAAAACATCAAAATTAAAGGTTGTCAGCTGGCGAAGAGACAACAGTCTAATTGAAATCAACAGAAATCAAAATAGTTAAGGAAGAGAAAGATCGAGATGTACCCGCAATCGAAGCTACGACAATGGCATTCCTTCCTATATCCAACGCAACCGACCACTCAAACTACAGAGCACTGTGCTTCAGATCGAAAATTATCGTGGAGATGGAGTCATCGGCTCTCCCTCTAGAAATCACGAGCTCGTGAAACTGCGACGTCGACCGACGAATGAAGGCAGAGATCGACTTGAGCTCGGAATCGAGGTGAGATGGGGTGGTGAAGATTGGGAGTAAAAAGAATAAACAACGGAAGAGGAGAAGAGAAGTCGGCGATCGGTGGCCTTCTACTCGAGGTGATCTCCGGCGACGATGAAATGGCAGCAACCGGTGGATGAGAAAAGGCAGAAGAAAGAAATCGAGAATGAAGAGAAGAGGAAAGAAAAGGGATCGGGAGTAGGGAAATAGGATTTGCTTCTATAAGATAAACTAAAAGCTAGGTTTAGTTTAATTAATCCTTGATTAATTAAGCCAATCACTCCTAAACTTGCTAAATCAAAGAGGCTTTATCAAAGCCTATTAATTCTATTCCCATAATATGTCATAAGAATTTCTAAAAAATTCCTTGAAAAATTCCATAAGATAATTTCTTAATTAAAAAATAATATTTTATTTTTATTTTATTTTTTCCGATATCTTACAATTACAATTAGCTATAAAGCTGAATTCAATTATAAACTCAAATGTCAGGACAAATTCCCCTCTTGCAGAGAACCTTTAGCTAAATTCAGTAGCAAATGACAATTCCTATTCAGTTTCAAAAAAACAAGCATTGACATAAAGACATTTGTGCTACATAATTACAAAGGCAAGCTGATAACCCCATTTCTTTTAATGGATTATGGGTTGATTTACAAAATGATGATACGAGACATAGAACTAACACATGAATTCCCTTGGAAGCTCGGGCAATGTATAAAAATCCTTTGGAAGAAGAAAATTTTAGGAGCATAATAGTATGCACCTTTGAAAGTTCTCCACCTTAGTGGATAAAACTGAGAGTGGAACCAGCAAGGCATCTGATTAAACTTGAAGCCCACAGAACTCCAGGTTCATAGGAAGATAGATTAGAAGATTATGTCCCTTCAGACATGGAGCATGACTAGGAAGCTCTTCCTAGTCCTGAGGAGCAAGTAAAACACTGGAGAGCTTCAATCCAAGGCTCTAACTAGCTCTGGGAAGACTCAACAGACTCTCCTCATTACATCCTAGCAGCAGAAATATTCACAGAAAAGATTTATTGGCCTACAACATACGGTACTACATTCTTTCCTTTCAAAACTACTACCCAACATATTGATCTTCTAAGTCATTACCATAAGATAAATGAAAAATAACAACAATAAAAGACCCACCAAATTACTCACCAATACAGGCTGGAACTAAGACAGGTTGAGATTGCAGCAACCAGACAACACAACCTACCAGAAGGCCTATCAAGAGCCTCATCCATGGGCTCAATAGGTAGTTCAGTAGAGAAAGCAACCTCAATAATATGATGGAAATCTAATAGTACCTCCATTCAGCCAAGAAGGACACCACCCGTAACACAAAGTGCTCCATTACCAGGACAAGAAGGACATCATATCTATAGTACCAACCCGTGACACCACTCAGAAGCCCCTTTATACCCGTGACATCTCCACTACGTACCACCCACTTAACATATCCTAGCACCTGCGAGACACCAGCCTTCTTTTTTGCTATAAATTAAGTCCTCCATCTCTCATCTAGGGCATCAATCCTTTTAGAATTCTCTCTTCCAACTTTCTAGAGTGTTTATAAGTTTGAGTGCTTGAGTGTTCAAGTCTAGTCTTATAAGCTTCCCTGTAAGTTTTTCTTTCAAGTTCTTGTAAGATATTTTTTTTAACATTGTACTATTAAGTCTTTTGTATAAATATTGCTGCAATTTGAATCATATTAAAACATGAAAGGCTAAAACATTCAGTCTCTGGGAAGAACTAGTTGCATTCCATCACCTTCACTTAATCTCCACAAATCCCTCAATCCGTTTCCTTCTCATAAGAAGGTAATTGTTTGCCATAAATTGGTAAGATAGACAAAGAGGCATCAGATAAAACCTCTACGGTCAGGGCACAATAACATATGGTAACAGGTGAGGCTCACTAAGAAGAAGAGATCAAGCTAAAGAACTGAGATTCACTAGACTCTTCTCAGAGATATTTTGTTGCTTCTAGATTTTTGTTGTTTCTAAATATTTTTCTTCTACATTTTCCCCTACCTTAGTTTTTCTTATCCATAATTTTTATTGTGTTTTTGCATTTCTATAAAATATCACTGTAGCAAAATATTGTAGCACTGATCATTGTAGCAGTATTGTATCATCGGTCACTTCAATCACTATAGCAACATCAAAAAATCAAACAATGACTCAAAAATTGGTATCAGAGCCTTAAAACCTCAACCAGAATGTATGAACCCTCTAGCTAAATTTGACTATCTTGATCTATCAATTTCTATACCACGAACTATAAAAACATTAGATCAAAGACAACATTCCTGCTACCTCAACACTAAGGACTCTTTTCACTTTCTACACATTGATAACCCACACCTGAACTCCATCACAGATATACTACTAGGACAAAGTTTTTCATCGGAAACAAAGTTTAAAGATATACATCACGTCTTGAAAACGATACTTAGAAATCAAAAACAACAACAAAATCAGCTTGACGAAATAAAACAAAATATAATATATTTAAAGAATTCACAAGAAAGTCTCAACCTCAGAGTAAGTTAAGTAAACTTTATAAATTTACCAAAAAGAAGTGATGTAATAAACCTTACAAGGGTAATCAGAGAAAATCAGCCACGAACTTTTGAAATCCAATATAAAAATCTTTTAACATAAGTAAGAAAGCTCTTAATAACAATAGAAGTTGAATTTAAGATATTACAAGAACAAATAAAAGACTTAATCATTAAATGAACCAACATATCTATGAAATACCCATTATGAAGAAGTCATAGATTGCGTACATAAATATATTAAAACTAAAGAAGACGAGTATTATTCTTCTGTAGACATGATAGGAAAAAGTGATCAAATTCAGTTACAACAAAATAATGCCATATTACCCTTATTAGCTTCTCTGCATTTCAGGATAACTAAACTAGAAAGAAAATTACTTGAATTAGAACAAAATCTTTCTGAAGTACCAATAGAAGATAATTGGAAAGCAACTTTGGAAAATATAAATAAGGGTCTATGAAAACTATCTACAAAAAAAATGATAAGATACCAACCTGCAATATACAGATTCTTAACATATAAGAAATTTGAAGGGTCAACATGAATCAAATAAGAACAGAAAGTTTCAGTGGACCATTCCAAAGTACTGAATGGAAGAGATCAGTCTCTAGTATCTCTTGGCCAGATAACATAAGGGGAAATACCAGTCTAAGCCAAATATTAGAAGAAGTAATTAATGTCTACGTTGCACCGTGTCATCCCAAAGAATAATATCCTTCCGGGTTCTATTTTACTTATAAAATAAAACGGAGTGAGGTGGAACTCATAATAATGTGAAAATTGTCTACTCAAATGTTTTTTTTTATTTTTATAAAATTGAATATAACAATTAATCATGAAATATTATATGCTAAGTCAGGAGATTATTTTATTTTGTGCCAAGAAAATATAAGTCGTCGCTCATAATTCATTTTGTTCTCTACCTGATTGGTTCCAAACCGATGTATGACTTATTCTCGATACAAGTAACAACACATGACCCTAGATCTAGAGAAAACATTTTCCTTGTTTTTAAAAACAAATCCTCATCTCGGGTGCAAAAGGGAAAGTCCTCTCAGTGCTCTCTTTCATCGATCTCACGGTAAAAAGAATTAATCATGGATAGTCTTTGACCTCTACGTGTTGATCAGTACCATAAAAAATAGGCATTCCACCCAACAAATCCTCATCTCAATTCATCTTTTAAGGGAGCTTAGGATGTGAGGAAGATGATTCAGACAGCACAAGTTTCATGAATAAATCTCGTCTCATCCACTCAAGGAATATCCGTTGGGTCTTTGATGTCTAAATCGTTCCCTTTTTTTTCTTTTTCTTTTTTTTTTCATTTTCTCATTCCTGACTTTTCAAGATTGGTGTCTTGATTTACCATTAAAACTGGAAACAGAATAAAGAAAAAAATTATTGAGCCAGACTAATTGATAGTCATCCATTAAGAGTGGAGTAAGTAGCTGATAGAAAATGTGCATTTTTTAATCCCAGTTTCAGTTTAAAAAAATTATACTTTTTTTTTAATTTCATCTTTTTTTATTTGGATTGAGTTGAAAGAAATATAATAATGTTATTTATTATAGATAGAACCAAAGTCTGTCCCCTCTCCTATGCGTTTCCTTCCAAATAAAACAACATAATATTAGTAAAAATCTGAGAAATATTAGGACTTAAATTGCTCGAAAAAATGGGAAAGTATTGCCACGGATAAGTATATCGCATTCTCCATTAAAAGGTTAATTTTGGGCAAAAGGAGAAAGAAGAAGAAGAGGAGTTGATTTTGAGTTCTAAATCCAAAATGGTAGCTGCCTTTAGATCCTATAAAGATGGTGATTGGTGCCCGAGAAATCTAATCAGAATCAAAAAGGAAGAAGAAGAAGCTAATTATTAAGTCAACGCCTGACAGCAGAAAATCTAATTGCTCTGTCTGCCGGCGGTGATGTCGGTGGCCTGCGGGGTGGAGTGCGTAGTGTGCCTCGGCTGCTCCCGGTGGGCGTGGAAGCGACTCACTTATATCGGCGCCTACGACAGCGAATCGTGGCCTCCGGCCACGGCGGCCGATCTGGAGCCCGCCCCACGCGCCGTTCGAGCTGTCCTCGCCGTCTACGCGCCCGACGGCGACGTGGCTGACCCCCGCTTCCGCATCGACCCAGCCGGCGTCGTCAAGCGCGTCGCCTACGACGAGATCCCCGACGGCCGGTGCCCGCCGTACCTGATCTACGCCGATCGCCAGTACCGGGAGGTGATCCTCGCAGTCCGCGGCCTCAACCTCGTCCGAGAGGCCGACTACCAGGTGCTCCTCGACAACCGCCTCGGCCAGCAGATGTTCGACGGCGGCTTCGTCCACCACGGCCTCCTCGACGCCGCCACGTGGCTCCTGAATCGGGAGGCCGACACTCTCCTCCGTCTTCTCGCCGAGCTCGGCCCCGACTACAAACTCGTGTTCGCCGGCCACTCGCTCGGCTCCGGCATCGCCTCACTGATGACGGTGATCGCCGTCAACCACCGGGACCAATTCGGAGGCATTGCCAGGAGCCAAATCCGGTGCTACGCCATCGCCCCCGCCCGGTGCATGTCCCTCAACCTCGCCATCAAGTACGCCGACGTCATCAACTCCATCATTTTGCAGGTAGCATTTCTTCATCTGCATCCAATAATCCAATGCATTTGTGAATATTCACGACAAATCTTTTCGCCGATACTTTTCAGGATGATTTTCTACCAAGAACACCGACGCCACTGCAATATATTTTTGGATCTATCTTTTGGTGAGTCATTTAGTGATTTTAGTGTCTGTTTCCTTGAAGAGACAAGTCAAAAGGATGGACATTGTTGACGTAGAACCCTAATAACTGCATATCAATCAGACAGAAAACAAATTACATTTGTTCAAACAGACTATTGAATTTCTATCCTATAAATTCATTCTTTTAGGTATAAATTTCTTAAATGAATGAAGTTTATAGCTTTAGATGATTGAAGTAGTGTTACTTTTTTAACAGTTTGCCATGTTTCTTGGTTTTGGTGTGCATGAGAGATACATTTGTTCCAGAGAAGAGAAAGCTCAATGATCCAAGGAGGCTTTATGCTCCTGGTCGAATTTACCATATCGTTGAGAGGAAATTTTGCAGGTGCAGCAGCTTACTTTACCTTTAATCCTCTGTGACTCGAGGAGATTCTATGAATTCAATATGTTCTTCCTGAAACTTATATGATTTTCAAATTCTTAATTTTTCTTTATTCTTGTATAGAAACAAGCATGTTGTTGACTGAGAACCAAGTTTTGTTGATACTGGTGGATGCAGATGCGGAAGGTACCCTCCTCAGGTTAGGACTGCCATTCCTGTCGATGGAAGATTCGAACACATTGTGCTATCGTGTAGCACCACGGCGGACCACGCGATTGTATGGATCGAACGAGAATTACAGAAGGCAGTAGATGTGAGGCCTTCAAAAACACTATTTTCGATATGTTTCCGAGAGACTAACTAGTTTAACATGTGTAGTAAGGGTGAATTTTACAGATACTGAACGATTCGGATCCAACAAGTCCTCCACAGCAGCAAGCAATGAGTAGGAAGTTGAGTCTTGGACAAGAGCACAAGCATGCCTTAGAAAGAGCATTGACCTGGAACATTCCGCACGCCGTAGCCTCAACAGGGGAAGAGTCCAGTGAAGCCGCCGGCAGTGGTCTTGATTCGGGCATTGGCTCGATATCGAGTGGCAAAGCTAAGTGGGATGGATTGGTAGCAAGCCTATTTGGGAGGAATGAGTCAGGGGGGCTTGTTTTGAAGAAAGAATTGAAGGCAGAGAACTAGGAGGCCTTGTTTCTTGCATACATTTTGGCACTTGTTTGTTCATAATCATGCATCATTTCTTTGGGTTTGTTGAATGTAAATGAGATGGATTCGTATGGCCCGTCGTCGATAGATTTGTTTGATGAGAAAATAACTTACAGGGTTTGCTCTTTTTATTTGATAGATATTCTTCCATTTCATAAGACCTACGAAACAATAGCAATAAAAGTATTTTAGTCTTATATAATAACAGTTTCATTGAGATTGTTACGATATGATGTAAAGTTTGGTCAAGTGCACTACTGAAGTTTGATTGCAAAATTTGATGCTGCTTTTAAGATATTTTTGTTGGTGGCAAAACGTATGATCTCATAGAATATTGATCTGATCGATTTTCAAAAAAAAAAAAAAATTTAGTTAATGTTGATCAATTTAATTTTTTTAATAATTTAGATATCTAAACTAAATTTTTTAAACTTCACCTGATTAATTTTGAAGATGAACCATCTTTCTATCTTATAAGGGACTAAACTTTAATATTCTAAGAAATTATTCTTAGAAGGTGCTCTAATATTATATATAATTTTACTCTTGAATATTTTATTCTGCACTACCGGAGCATCAATTCAAATTTATTGCTCTTTCTTCTTATTGTAAAACGTGATTAAAAACCAAACCAGTTAATGTTGATCGATTCAAATTTATTGCTATGGTCCAGTGTTTTTTATCGTCCATTTTTCAATAATGATAAAAAAAATAAATCATAAAAAAATTATATCCCTTGATCCATTGATAAAAAAATAATAAAAAAATTTTAAATTCAAATAAAAATTTTAAATTCTAATTCGATTTCTATTTATTTATAACAGCATTTAATTACGCTGTCCGTCCTGAGAGGACAAATTTATTGCTCTTTCTCCTTATTTATTGATGCAAATTTGCTTATAAAATAAAAGAGTACCATTGGCCTAAAATCTTCTCCCGAGGCATTTTTTAATATTAATATATAAAAAAGCCGTCTAATTTGATTTTGTTATGAACAAATCGCGTAGCATTTGAGCAAACCTGCTTTCTTCGATGGAATACGCTACTAGAAAGTAGAAAATATCAATGTTTCAGAGAGCAAAAGCACCATTTTACTTCTCTTAATCAATGGACAAAACACTGATCCCACTTGAGATGAAAAAAATATATATAGGCACTACGAAAACAATTTTCTTCAAATAATGATCTGCGAATTACATTTTCTGATATCAACTGAAATATTTTCAAGAAGAGAGATTTCACGACATCTCTAAGCGATGTCTTATTAAATTTGAGACCACCATAGTTGACTTGTTTGTTTGATCAATGAAGTATTTTCCTTCCCCCGAGTAATAAACATCTTAACTTATAATTTTGCCACCGTCTTGGAAAATTGAGGATCAACACACACGACCACCTGAAACAATAAAAATTCAGTTCAATGCATCAATCACCATTAACACCTTTTAGGAGTATTTCACAGTTTGGAATACCTTGCCAAGGCTTTTGCCAGAATGTAAATGTTCGACTGCATCTGCCACAGAGTCAAGACCTATGAATCTTTTAGGATCAACAGCAACCTGATATATGAAGTTCAGAGTTAATTGATAAAAACTTGAAACTTCAAATCTTCAGTTCCTTTAATGGGTAAATGAGTTTAGGTCTTCAAGTTTGATGCTCAACTGTTAGCCAATCCAGTTACCAATTTGGCATTCTTGGAACATCAAGTTTTTAGTTCAAAATACTGTATAGCTTAAGACAATTAATCTAGCCTGCATCCATGAATTGGTTAATCAATCAGCTAAACAAAACTACAGAGACGCGTTGAACTTAAATCTAAACTAGTGCATGATTTTGACTATAGTAGCTAGTTGAAAAAAACTGGAAAGTATAGCAAGTATATATGAGAAGCACATTAGAATATCGCATTCAGATAAATTCATTCGAGTATCAACTAAATGAGTATCATATTTAACCCATCAATATTGGTGTGGGAATATGCAAATAATTTGAATTTATCTTGTTGCGCTCTCCATCCATTATCATTTGTGGCCCATACATAGTGCCAAACCAAAGTCAAAGTGATGTGCAAGTAACCAAACTGTTTAAGATGGAATGAACCTTAAGCTTTCCTGTAGAGTATAGATCAAAAAGCTTGTCCAGGTGTTCTTGCCACAAGTGAGCATAATGAATCAGAAAAAAGCCAGCCTGACACAAAAGAATAGCTCAGAATTTGATGAGGTTTTAGTTGAAGAAAGTAGTACATGTATATAAGAAAATTAGATTAACATACTCAGCTTCATCATTGTCATAGTATGTCTACCATGCTAGCTCATTTTAAGGACACCTTAAAAATACATTTTTCACAAATATGTATAGTCTCCCCTGCCATATCAGTGTATGTTCAGCCATGCCAACAGCACAATGTATTAGATGCCAACAGCCATTAAATAGCAAAATAGTATGGATGGAACATGTTGGGGTCGTATACATAATAAAAATTATAGATTCACATCTTACTTGCTGATAATTATAATCCATTACAATGATAATTGAAATGAAACGAGCAATAGAAAAATTAATTATCAAATACTTTTAATATAAGAAAATCATTATTGATTTTACAGAGAGAAAGAGCACCCCATGAGCTCACACAGCTTGAAAAGAAAAATAGATGTGACTTTGACATAACATGATTTCTAAGTTAACTATTTCCCTCATCATTTCGTGTATCGATGTTACAAGTCTTGTTCTTCTTAAAAACTACTAAGCTGAGTCCACTTTGACAATCATTAACATTGTTTCTGTGCGACAAGATTTTCTTACTCTAAGTCATCATTTACTTTGAGATTTTGAGACTCCATTCACTTCGAACTTTATACATCATCTTGTAATATAAAATTCATCCTTTGTTTCTTCTTCTATAATGATTTAGTTTAATCAAGATTAATTTAATTACTCAATAAGTTTAGATTTTCTTTTAGTGGGCAAGATTTAACATTTAATGGATTTCTTTTATCTTTAGAATCATATAAAATATAAATCGTACTGAATCAAACCAGGGCTCTTTTAAATTCCCGTTTATATATAAAAAAGAGATTCTTTTAAATAGTATGATTATGACAATAATGTTGATGATATACATATATATTTGTTATAACTATAACTTCATCAGTTTACAAACTCTTCAGAATCATAGTTGTTATCGACCAGAATACTAGGAAAATTTGAGTTTTATTAACCAGTGAGATCCACCTATCCATTCACTCATGGTAACCAATTCAATTCATGAGCCATGACAAAATGCTACTAACAATTTATGCAATGCTTAATTCAACCCAAACTGTTCTATATTAGTATGATGCTTGCAAAAGAAAACTCCAAATGCAAAATGATTAATAATTAAGTGCACACTTATCAATCAAAGCAAGGAAGTCAAAGTTGAAATAGAAGACAAATTGAATAAATCAAACTCCACACAATTACATTTACACATACCAGAGTTTGACTTTTCGCAAGTAGTTTCTCACAGAGGCCAGGGTACTTCAAAGGTTGCCACCCATTATTCCCTTGGTACTGAAACATATGAAGAAGAGAACGTCTAAGAAAGAAGTGATGTAAAATGTAACGTAGCCGACAATGTCTAATCAGCATAAAAATTCAAGCTAATGCATTACCTTACTCTAATTTATTCTGGAAGAAGAGCAATAATGGCATGGATACTAAAGGAAATCCAACAGTTCATACAAGCACAAAAGGAAAAAATGAGGTAAGGCAATCAATATGTGCACTTTTAGATAACCAATATTAGGGTAGGACGGTAGTTTTATACAAAATGCAATAAGAAAACTAAAAGGTCATTACCATACTACATAACAAACTATTTCCACACAACATTATAAGTATTAATAATTTAGCCATTGTTGAATGTTGGCGGCACAGCTCATGGCTTGTACTCCACTCTATAGATCGAACACATGTTGTATCACATGAAACAATCAAAATTGACACAAAACCCAAATCCCCAAAGAATAATAAAAAAATCTTCCCTCATTCTACTAAATGCACAATATTATATTGATTTGTTGATTGTAAACTCATGACTAAGCATATCTAAAAAATCTTCCCTTGGTTGCTGACTTCATGAATACATTAACATTGCTAGCATGAAGAAACTACCCTCCTATTGAATCATTGTGAAAAACTCAAGAATGAGATTGTTACAAAAACATATTTTAAGAATTTTCTCATAAAAATTTGGTTTATCTAAGGCTTCTTATGTAAAAAGGGAGTCTTGGCACAACGGTAAGGTTGCTGCTTTGTAACCAAGAGGTCACGGGTTCAAATCCTGGAAACAGTCTCTTGTAAAAAAGCAAGATAAGGTTGCGTACAATGGATTCCTTCTCCGGTGTCCCGCGTGGCGGGAGCTTCGTGCACCGAGTTGTAGTTTTTTTTTTAAGGCTTCTTATGTGGCTAACTCATAACTCTTAACATTGCACTCATTTGCCGACAGTGCGCCAAGGGCAGAAATTAAAAGGGCTGTACATAAGACCAGTAGACAAACTAATGATGTACAAATCTAAGACTGATATAACTATACATGTCTCAGTAACAAATATTTAGATCAGACCTGAATTTGAATGTGCAAGGACACTGCTGAATATCAAGGACAACAACCAAACGCACTGAAAGCTAAGTCATTCGGAGTAGAACAACAACACATCTAGCTAGGGCAAAGTCCTCTCTTGATATTTAAATAATCTTTCCTCTTGAAATCCTAAAATTTCTATCATGAGGGAAACTTGTGGCCTTAAGGTCACTCCACAAAATACTTTGAATTGCATCAGTGTTTGACCTACAGTTTACAATCCATATGGAAGACCCTAGATAGTGGGGAAGGCAGATTTCTTGTTGTATGTGATCCAAAAATATATGATCCTTTATCACAACAATATCGAGTAAAACAACCCATATAATATAGCTGTGAGCACCAATAGGTTTAGAATCAACATAGCAGACCTCAAGTAGTGGGGAAGCCAGGCTTCCTGTGAGTAAAACAACCCATATAACATAGGGGTGAACAACAAGAAGTTGAGAATCCATATAGCAGACTGCCAAATAGTGCAGAAGTCATGCTTCTTGCTGTATTTGACTTGTACATATATAATCCTTTGTAAATACATTGTCCAATAAAACAACCGCATACCTCACAAAAATTCTTATGCATGATAATAAATATAATAATAATCAACTGCGAAATTAAAAATGTTAATAATTTCTTTATCTACTTTATATGGATATCAACACCAGTAAAATGATCATAACTTGTGGATCATATAGAAATTTTCCTTCTGTCATTGAAGAGAAGAAAGACTGATATGCTCCTGTCTAACGTAGCCTGAGAACTCTGTATGTTTGTCATCCTGAAAAGGACTGCACACAAACCCTTCTGCCCATTGAATTCACCCATCAGGCTTTCCATATTGAGATCTTCACAAACAAACAGCTTTTGTCATGGTTACAAGCATGTGCCAATGGTCCCCACCAATTTTTTAAATGCCGAGCCGTACCGGACAAAATCAGCGAAAAATTTCATTCCTGTTAGAATATTATATATATGGCTAGGGATAATTATTTCCTAGGATAAGAGTTTGATTTATTCTTAGGATAGGATTTGATTGAGTCCGTTAAATAGGCCCTAACTTTGTATATAAATAAGACGTCTTCCATGTAATAAGGGGTACTCTTTTTTTTATGAAATAATATGGTATCAGAGCTTTAGGGTTTTCACCCCGCATCATTCCTTCGCGACTTCTTGCTTCCTCGGCGCCACGTCGTCTTCCTCGGCGCAATTTCTCCTTGCGGACGCAACTTCCTTATATCTCTTCCGCGACATCCTTCGTGCCCGTCTTCCTTCTCACGGATGCACCATCGTCGCGAGGACCCTCCGCAAGCTCGACAACGCCAACGCTCGTCTCGCCATCCTCGACGCCAAACTCAACTCCAAACCCGACATCTGCCAATCTTTCGCGATAGGACTCGCTTCGGGTGCACTCCTCCGTGGCGCCGACGTCGTCCTTCCGCACATCATTGGCGGCATCCATAGCATTTGGAACTTACGCACCCAGCACAAGGACTCTCTACTGCTCCTCTCTACGCTCCTCGCCGCCGCGAGCCGCCTCCCTCGCGACATCCCTCTGCGACACACGACATCTACGCGTCTGCTAATCGCGACACATGACTCCGCCTCGCGATTAGCCTCACCAGCGCCCTCTTTGTGTTCCTCCACATGCTACCCATCCAGCCCCATTTGCCGCCTCGCGAAAGCAACTGGAGCACGACCAATCACAGCTCTTCTTCACCACACCAGCAGTAGTGATTCTGATCCATCACAGTGTAGAGAAGGGCTTCACAGTTCTGGACAGCCACAACATCTTCTCCATCTGATCAAGATATATTTCATCCATCATGGCTAGCTCCGGCACTTCGAAGCTAGATTTTCCAATTTTTACCAACCACGTCACGACACCGCTGTCATCTGAGCTCTTAGATGGTAAGAACTACTCCTCTTGGGCCTCCCACATTAAGCTTAGGCTTGTTGGACAATGTTATGAGACACATCTAATCCAAACTGAAGAGAATATTCAAGTCGTCGATCGTCCTTTATGGAAAAAGGTCGATGCTCAGTTGTGTTGCATTATCCGAGCCACCATTCATCCATCTCTTAGGGATGTCTTCCGCACTCACATGACTTGCAAGGATGTTTGGACACAGGCTCAACAACTGTTTACTAACACTTCTCGGCGACTCTATCAAGTTTGTAAAAACCTCATGAATATCCTTAGTACCCATCAGATCAAGGATTCAATGTCAGCCTATCTGGGATCAGTCTCTAGCCTTCTGTGCGAGTTCAATAATCTGCTCCCACCTACGACCACTCCTGTTGCAGAGCTTGAAAATCGGAAGAAATTTTTTATGTCTCTGGCTTTATATGGTCTGCCCACAGATTACTTCATATTCGTGATCAGATCCTGGGCAACCCCATAGAGGCCACCATGGACTCTGCTTGGGCAACTTTCCTCCGTGTCCCTGCAAAAGTCTTAACATTACCATCCTCCATTCCAATTGACTCTTCAGCGTTGGTCTCTCGAAACAACAACAGACCTCCACCCCATAAGAATGGCAAAGGACGTCCTTGGTGAGATCATTGTCACCGACCAGGACACACGATTGATAAATGTTGGAGTCTCCACGGTCGACCTCCTCGTGCTGCTCAGATCGCCTAGAGTTCTGTTGCTTCTTCAGCTTCCAATTCACAGTCGACTCCGGATCCAACTCCACCACCTTCCTATGATGACTTTCTGAAATGGTATGAGGATCGACGGGATTCTAATCCCCCTGCTGTCGTTACACAAGCTGGTAATTCCTTTGTTGGCGTATCTCGCTCTTCGGGTCCTTGGGTACTTGACTCTGGGACCATCGATCATATCACGGGTAATAGATCTTTATTTTCTTCACTATATACTTCCGGTTATTTACCCTGTGTCACCATGGCAAATGGTTCTCAAACTCAATCTCAAGGTGTTGGTATTGTTCATCCTTCCCCATCTCTTCCCATTTATAATGTTCTTTATGTTCCCAGCGCTCCCTTTAATTTGTTATCAATAAGTCAGCTTACTCGATCTCTTGATTGTGTCATCTCATTTACTAAATCTTCTGTTTCATTATAGGACCGGAGTACGGGGAGGATGATTGGCTTGGATGTAGTCTCGGCCTATATCGACTTCCAACAAAACTCTCTTGTTAGTGCGGCGTGGCATCTCCACTTATTATAAATGCTCGGTTGGGACATCCCGGTCTTGATAAGTTAAAACAGATTACATCCTAGTCATCTGCCCAGTCTTTGTCTTATAAGTCGTCGATTCAGAACATATTTCGTAGTTCGTTTTCTCCTCGTGATTATAAGTCATTTCGTCCCCCCGTTGCTTTGTTCATTCGATGTCCGGGTCCAAGTCGTGTTGCCTCTACATCGGGTCAAGATATTTTATTACTTTTATGTATTTATTTTTCCCACAGATTTGATTATATCGATGAAGGATCGTCGGAATTGTTTTCTATTTTTCAATCTTTTTAATGAAGTAAAAACACATTTGGTATCCTCTTCGATCCTTACAGAGTGATAATGCGACGTGAGTATCTATCTACTCCGCTTCGGACCTTCGCATCTCACGGCATATTACATCTGACGCCTTGTCCTCATACCCCAAGTAATATAGTCGCAAAACGCAAGAATCGCCATCTTCTCGAGACCACCCTGGACTCTTCTCCTTCACTCTCACGCTCTTCATTTTGGGTGACACCGACTTTCATCAGATGTTATCTCATTAATCGCATGTCTTCCTCCACTTTACAGGTCAAATACCACATCACGTACTTTATCCGGCCCTTCATCCTTAAAGACCTAGTGGTCGTTGGTTCTACATGTTTGCTCACGCTCTTGATCCCGCATCGATAAACTCTCTCTGGCACACATAAATGTATTCTCCTTGGGTACCCACGGTCTCAGAAAGGCTATAAGTGTTATTCCCCTACACTCCGTCGGTATTTCATCTCTGCTGATGTCACGTTCTTTGATTCAGTTCTTTTCTTTGGGTCTTCAGAGTCGTCGTCCGAGGTTCATCCATCTATGCATGTACCAGTCTTTGATCCTCCAGAGGATTCTCTATCACCCCCAACCTCAATTCCTCCTCCTTTGCAGGTTTATCAGTGTCGTCCTCATCCTGCTTTGCTGCCACCCAACACTGCCTCTGTCATGGGATCATCTCCGGAACCAGATCCTCTGCTCCTTCCTCTGGTCCAGTCTTCTGACTCTGATATTCCCATTGCACTTCGGAAAGGTAAACGTTCCACTCGTAATCCTTCTCATTATGTTTCTTTGAGTTACCATCGTCTTTCTCCTTCCTATTATTCTTGTCTTTCCTCCTTGTCGTCTGTTTCTCTTCCGAAGACTGCAGGAGATGCATTTGCCCATCCAGGATGGAAACAGACTATGCTGGACAAAATGAGTATCTTACGGAGCTGTGGGACTTGGGACCTCGTTCCTCTACCACCAGGAAAGTTAATTGTTGGTTGTCGATGGCTATATATGGTGAAGGTTGGTCCAGACAGAATGGTTGATCGGCTTAAGGCTCGTCTCGTTGCTAAAGGCTATACTCAGATCTTCGGATTGGATTATGGGGACACGTTTTCTCCTGTTGCCAAGATGTCCTCTATATGCTTATTCATGTCCATTGCTGCGATTCAACATTGGCCTCTATATCAATTGGACATCAAGAATGCGTTCTTACATGGTGACCTACTCGAAAAAGTCTACATGGAGCAACCTCCGTGTTTTGTTGCTCAGGGGGAATCTTCTGGTCTTGTGTCGCCATGAAAATCTTTATATGGTCTCAAGCAGTCACCCAGAGCATGGTTCGGTAGATTCAGTATTGTAATTCAACAGTTCGGCATGACTCGGAGCGAGGCTGACCATTCTATCTTTTATCGCCACTCATCTACTGGTTGCATCTACCTAGTAGTTTATGTTGATGATATTGTCATCACAGGTAGTGATCATCTCAGGATCTCACAGGTGAAATAACATCTTTTCAAACATTTCCAGACAAAGGATCTCAACAAACTTAAATATTTCTTGGGGATAGAAGTAGCACAGTCCAAAAATGGAATCATTATATCCCAAAGGAAGTATGCAATGAATATTCTAGAAGAAACAAAAATGTTAAACTCAAAAACAGTTGACAACCCTATGGATCCTAATGTCAAACTCCTGCCAAATCAGGGGGAGTCTCTATCAAATCCTAAACAATACAGGCGATTAGCAGGAAGACTAAGTTACCTTACTGTTACTCGTCCAGATATCTCATTTGCAGTGAGTGTAGTAAGTCAGTTTCTCAACTCTCCATATAAAGAACATTTGGATGTTGTGATTCGCATTGTTCGATATATCAAAAGCGCTCCAGGAAAGGATCTTTTATATGAAGACAAAGGACATACTCGAATCATTAGATATTCTGATGCAGACTGAGCAGGATCTCCCAGTGACAGGAGATCTACTTCTGGTTTTTGTATATTTGTCGGAGGTAACCTTGGTTCTTGGAAAAGCAAAAAGCAGAATGTTGTGGCAAGATCCAGTGCAGAGGCAGAATATTGAGCTATGGTCATAGTCAGTCAAGAGCTTATATGGCTCAAACAATTGCTTCAGGAGCTAAGGTTTAGAGATGTTACACAAATGTCACTTATATGTGATAACCAGGCCGCCATACATATCGCCTTAAATCCAGTTTTTCATAAGAGGACAAAGCATATTGAAGTCGACTGTTACTTTGTCATAGAGAAAGTCATATTTGAAGAAATATCTACTAGTTTTGTTAACTCACATGATCAACTAGCAGATATATTTACTAAGTCATTGAGAGGTCCCCGAATTGACTACATATGTAACAAGCTGGGTGCATATAACTTATATTCTTCAGCTTGAGGGAGTGTTAGAATATTATATATATGGCTAGGGATAATTATTTCCTAGGATAAGAGTTTGATTTATTCTTAGGATAGGGTTTGATTGAGTCCGTTGAATAGGCCCTAACTTTGTATATAAATAGAGCGTCTTCCATGTAATAAGGGGTACTTTTTTTTATATAAAATAATAGTTCCAGTGTGGGATCGATATCTAACGCTGCATCGAGCTAACGCGCTACCGGAAGCACGGAGGCGGCGACAAGCAATGACAACGTTAGTAGGGAAGGCGATCGCGATCACAATCATGTGAGAAATTTCTAAAATTTATAAATATATAAATTATAATTAAAAGATATATTAATTTTATATATATATATATATATATATATATATATATATATATATATATATATATATATAATTAAACTGTAAATTTTAATTAAATAAATTATTAATTAATTTATATAATTATATAAATTTAAATAATTATTATTTTTATTTAAAAAATAAAAATTTAAAAAATAAAAGATATTTTAATTAAAATTCTAAATTCGAATTTATAATTTAGGTAAAATTAAATCTTAAATTCTTTTTTAAAAATTAACTAAAATTTAAAAAAAATCAAATAATTAATATTAATGTTTAAAAAAAGAAAAAAAATACCGAAATAGTATCGGCACGAACGATACGGTACCGAAACCGTATCATTCCAATCGCAGACCGAAATCCCGATACAAGTCAAAATTTTAAACCTTGATCCCCACTGATATACCTATCTTTCAGCGAGGTTTCAGGGCTGAATCACAGGTGGATTGGTTTGGTTGAAAGAAAACGACATTTGTAACTATTATGATTCATGAACACAAATCTTAGTTTGCATGAAAATTGGAAACTACTTAGGATTTTCATATAAAACACCACTTGATAAGTGCTCCCTGCTGCTTGAAATGAATAATGACCCTAAGCAGAATACCAAACCTACATTCAACACCCTGGTTCTTCCATCAGATTGTGTTTTGAAATACTAGAGATAAAAAAATTTGACTTCAATTGTATTATTTCGTCAAAATAATCTCATCCAAATACATCAGAACTGAGAGTATTAAGCTGATATGCCGTGCAAGTTGTGAACACAAGCATGTTGAAATCAAGTTTAATTCTGTCATGCATGTGAAAAACTGAGAGTGCATACCTGAGAGACCATTCCAATGATAATAAATTTCCCATAAACTGCTAAAGCATTTAGACATATGTTGAACATTTCTCCACCAACAGATTCATAGATTATATCAACGCCTTTAGGGTATTCCATCTTAAGTACCTGAGATAAATTTAAGTGAAAATTGTGGAGATAGACCAAAGAATAAGCAATCAAATAGTCAATGTAACAGAATAATATTTTTCTAACTTTAGTTCCAACTGTCCTTGACCAATAACAAAGAGGGTGGTAGTGAAAACTAGGATAAATATCCAATTGTACATTCATCCATACACATTCAGCAAAAGCATAACAGTTCTAATCTCTGATATCATACTTTTGTTGAGAAAAATAATGCTTCCTCGTAGTCGAACTAGAGCATGTTGTCCTCATGTGCTGACGATATGGTTTTAGGTATTTACTAAGCGAATGTCATCTTTGGTTTTTGTTGTTGTACAATATCATATAATGATGTGCTTGCTAGGTAGGGTAGGCCACCAAAGGATTCATTGTAAAGCATTCAACTAAGAGATTGTTATCCTAAATAGTGTTTCAATGACTAACTTAATTTTGAGCCAAGTTAAGTTGGGACTAAGGTTTTAAATATTGACTATGCCGGTTGGCAGGAGCGGAATTTATCATTTTGCTTACTGATTGGCATGGGTACCGGTCTTGATAGTGCAACCTCACGAGGCTGCAATGAATGTTGCTATCCCACAACCACCTATGCGAAGTTGTGCCATTTTTTTTATATTTTTTTTCAATTTTCAGATTATCCTTCTTCTTAATTTTTTTTCTTCTTTCATTCAATTAATTTTTCTCTTTGTTAATTTTTTTCCTCTTTTATTCATTAATTTTTTCTCTTTTATCCGTCCACGAAGGTAAATAGAGAGAGAAAAAAATACCTCACTCAGATAGTTAATTTTTTTTTGTCCCATCTCTTCACAATGTAAGTATAGAAAAAAAAACATTTATGGGAGACAACTTATTAAGAAAAATTACAACAATTACAATAACGATGACAACCAAGTCTTATCCTAGTGGTGGAATCGAATATATAGATCCTCCTATGCCATTGAAGCTCTATCCCCTACTATATCATTATCTATATTTAAATAAATTTTATCTTATTTTATCATTGCTAACCAAATCTTCTAGATCTTACTCTTACTCGTTTGATTTGCATATTTGTAATAGTTTCGCATCACCTAACTAGAGCATCAACCGATCGTCTAAGTACATACCCGTACCATCTTAAATGTATCTCTCGAAGTTTTTCCTCGATAGATACAATCTCAACTTTCGCTTTAATGTTCTCATTTCTTCTTTTATCCATCCTCGTATGTCCATACATTCATCTTAACATTCTCATCTCCGCAACTCTCATCTTTTACTTATGTGCTCATGTCATAGCCTAGCATTCAACTCCATATAACATAGCAGATCTAATTGTCGTTTTGTAAAATTTCCCTTTAACTTTTAAAGGTACTTTACGATCACAAAAAAATACCCAATGTTTTTCTCAATTTCAACCATTCTGATTGTATGTTATGTAAGACATTTCTCTCAACCCCTCTATTCTTTTACAAAATTGATCCTAAATATTTAAAACTTTCAGTTATAGACAACTCATTATCTCATAATTTAACAATTGTCTCATTGTATCTAACATTGCTAAATTTAATTATATATATTGTGTCTTTACTCTACTAAGTGTAAGACCTTTCGCTTCTAGTATTTCCCACCAAGATTCAAATTTAGCATTTACTATTTCACATGTCTCATCTATCAAAATACTATCATCTGCAAATAACAGGCACTATAATATCATGTCTTGAATGTGTCTATTGAGTTTATCCATGATTAGTATAAAAGGATAGAGACTTAAAGTTGATTCTTGATGTAAACCTATCTTTATAGGAAACGCTTCGGTTAATCCTTCTGGCATTTTCATTATTGCATTGTATCCTCATACATATCCTTAATTATTTTAATATATACTACACTAACATCTTTTTTTTTTAGAATTCTTTGAATAATTTTCCTTGAGACTTTATCATAAGCTTTTTCAAGATCAATAAATATCATATGTAAGTCTTGCTTTCATTCTCAATACATTTCAATTAATTGTCTGATAAAATGTATAGCTTTTATTGTCGATCTTTCCACCATAAATCCAAATTGATTTTTGATCACTGTGATATCCTTTCTTAGTCTTTTTTCTATTACTTTTTCCTACAGTTTCATTATATGACTCATTAGTTTAATACCCCTAGAATTTACACAATTTTATGTCTCTTTTGTTTTTATATAAAGGAACTAAAGAACTTATCCTCCATTGATCAAAATTTTTTTTCATTTTTGATATCAAGTTGAATAACTTTGTAAGTCATTCAATATTTTATTTGCCTAGACACTTCTATACCTCTATCAGAATATCATTTGGTCCAATTACTTTTTCATTTTGCATCATATTTAAAGTCTGATCTACTTCTGTTGTTTGAATTCTATGATAAAAATTTAAATTTCTATACTCCTTTGACCTACTTAAATTATCTAAATTAATTTGATCACCTAAACTTTCATTGAAAAGTTGAAGAAAATACCTTTTTCATCCCTCTTTTATTTCCTCATTGTCCACTAGTATCTTATTATATTTATTTTTAATATATCTTATTTGAATAAGATCTCTGATCTTTATTTCTTTAGCTTTAATTATTCTATAAATATCTTTTTTCGTTATTTTGTATCCAACTGTCAATATAAGCGTTCAAAAGTTTTATTCTTAGTCTCACTACTTTTTTAGCTTCTGTTTGTCATTGCATACTTTTTAAGTTTTTCTCGTCTTACAAGTGTATAATATCTAATAGACTTTTCATTTTTCTTTCACTTTCTCTTGTGCTTTCTCATTCCACTACTAAGATTCTTGGTGGTCCACATCCTTTTGTCTCATCTAGTGAACCTTTAGTTATCATTTCTAAATGTAATGTCATCTTATCCCATGTCATATTTGAGTCATCATGTATCTCTTTCTTTAAATATGGTTTGTTTCTTTTCTTTTAACTTCCACCATTTAATCATAAAAGTTATACATATTTTTCTTCTATTAATACTATGCTTAAGGTGCATATCCAACACTAATAACCTATATTGGGTAGTTAAATTTTCTCTAAGAATATCTTTACAATCTTTACAAATCTTTCTATCTTTCTTTCTCACCATAAGAAAGTCAATTTGCGACTTATTATTTTCACTTTTAAATCTAACTAAATATTCTTCCATCTAAAAAAACGTATTAGCTAGTATAAGTTCATATGCTATTGCAAAATCCAATACAGTTTTTTCTTCTTTAATATTTGTTCCAAACCTATAACCCCTATGCACCGTACTCCATATTTTTTACTCCTACGTGTCCATTTAGATCTCCTCCAATTAAAAGCATTTCATTTTGTAAAATTCTTTAAAATACCTCATCTAAATCTTTTAAAAGTATTTTCATCTAATTTTACTTGTGGTGCATATATGTCAATTATATTAATAGTTTCTTTCGCTATTGATAACTACCATTTTAATACATTATTTTGATCCTTAATCTCAATGATTTTAATACTCTCGTATGGTTATTTATGATTTAAATCATATTTTACGAGTTTGAATTCATTTTGGATTTTATTGTAATTTTTCCTATATTTGTAGGCTTTTATGCAAATTGTGCAATTTGTGTTTTGTAGGCATCAAGATGACCCATGGATTAGACTCGAATTGGATCAATTTTGGCTTAACCTAAGGTTATAAGAAACATGTAAAGCTTAATCTAGGTCCTTCATCAAGATGTGAAGCAATATGATCAAGGATCAAGGATCCAGATCTGCTCAATCCCAGCGGTTCATTGAGATTTGATTGATTTTGAGCTATTTATCCAGATCTAGAGAAATCATGTCCATACATTGAGATCCACACATCCTAGCCCTTCGTCCAGATCAAGATGATCTTGACCATCCATTTAAATTTCATCAAATCCACTCATTTCAAATTTGGAGAAATCTCAGTCATTAGATCTAGATATATATAAAGCAACCCGGTGCACGAAGCTCCCACCATGTGAGGTCCCGAGGAAGGATCCATTGTACGCAGTCTTACCTTGCTTTTTGCAAGAGGTTGTTTCTAGGATTTGAACCCGTAACCTCTTGGTCACAAGACAGCACCTTACCGTTGCGCCAAAGCTCCCCTCTAGTCGTTAGATCTAGATCTAGATTTAATTTGAGGAATGCACAATAAGCTACAAGAGGGATCACCTGGCACTTCATTCTTTCCCACAACCGCAGAGAGCAGGGAGTAAAGGAAGATGGCCGATAATTTCCTACCACCGAGGGTTGTCATTCCACCAAGATCCTTGGAAGTTGATCACTGAAAGGGAAAGGGATTTCTCTCCTCCGATGATTAATCCGGAGTCGTCATCAGCATCACACGACCATCTTTCCACCTCACGATAGTTGCTGCCACCAATCCACAATCTTAGGTTATCACCGGACTTCAGGAAGAAGAAAGGGGATTCCCTACTCCTTCACGAAGTTCGAAGCCACCTTCCTTTCAGCCAATTCATCATCAATTCCACATGAATGGAGTTCGGATGAATTCATTGCCACCAGTGATTTCTCCATTTCTTCTCTGATTATACACTAATGTCAAGTTTGGGGTTGCCCTAGCTTGATCAGTGAGAGTCTACTTGAGCCAGCATTCTTGATTTATTTGCATTGAAGTTTTATTTTAATGTTGATCATAGATGAGTAGTTGAATTCCCTCCGTTTCAATTTTACTATTCATTGTTTCATGTTTCGGGTATAGGTTACTGTGTTCATGTTATTGTTCATTTCTTCTGATTAGACTTTTGATTGGTTTAAATTGTTGCATTAAGTTTTATAATGAATCTTGTTATTGGTTGTTTCTTCAAATGCAGCAGTTAGGTTTTAGGTTCCTTGTTTACAAGTTTCATGAATTGTTTTGGTTGTTTAGATTTTCATTAATAGGATGTTGTTATTCTTGTTACAATTGTTATTTCATATTGTTGAAAACCCCCACATATAATTCAAAACCCCTAAAAATCTTTAGTTGTGAATAAGTTAAACCTAAGATTGTTATCCCGTTGTTACATTTGTTAGGAGACGATTCGAGTTACCCTATACTACATTAGTTAAAGGGTTGGGTAAATAATTTATAACCGTGGTACGATACATGCGTTATTAGTTATCACTATCTTGAGAGTTATAATTCTATCCCCTTTTCTAATTATTTCTATTATATCATTATTTAATGAACTACCTACAATAATAGCTACTTCATTTCATGCTCTATTCTTTCCTGTGCATCGTAACTTAAACCTTGAGTTCTCTATCATCTTTGTCTTCTCTCCTACCCACTTTGTCTCTTATAAACACAGAATATTAATTCTTCTTCTAATCATAGTATCTACTACTTTCATTATTTTAACAATGAGTATTCATATATTATATGTTTCAAATTGTAAACAATCAATTTTCTTATAATATTGATTTTTATCCAATGTATACTATGAGAACTCTTGCATATTTAATACTACACTCAATTTCTCATGAAGATATAGTAGTCCTTACTAGAAGGGGAACCTTAGCGCAACGGTAAAGTCGTTGCCTTGTAATCTAAAGGTCACAAGTTCGAGTCTAAGAAACAACCTCTTGTAAAGCAAGGTAAGACTACATACAATAGACCCTTCCTGAGGACCCCGTATGGCGGGAGCTTCGTAGACCGGATGCAACAGTCCTTACTGAGAGATTGCAGTTGAATCTTGTAATGTGTTTATTGAAATTTATCAAAGTTTGACACTGGCTGGCAACCTAATACAACCCTCCCCCTTTCTCATCTAGGATTGGGATAGGCTACGACGAGGTTCTTATTAAGAAAAAATAAATATAATATAATTTCTAACTTTACAAAATATACTGCTACTAATGAACTAAATTATTTTATATATAAATTTAGTTTAATTTTAAATTGATCAAAATAAATCCAAACTAAATCTAGTTTATACCTATTAATATTATTATGTCTACTTATTGGATTTCAATTAACTCTAAATCAACTTTTTACTTAACAAGTATCAAAACTTAAACTCAATATTTAACATTTCAAATATAACACAATAGTAATTGTTATTTTTGTAACAAAGGATATTACAATTACATGAAAGAAACCCTATTTATATACAAGATTAGGACCTATTCAAAAGACTAAACCAAACCCTATCCTAGGAATAAAATAAATTTTATCCTAGGAAATAATTATTCCTAATGATATTTAGGGATAATAAATTATCCCTAGTCATAATATTCTAACACTCCCCCTCAAGCTGAAGAATATAAATTATATGCACCCAGCTTGTTACATATGTAGTCAATTCGAGGACCTCTCAGTGACTTAGTAAATATATCTGCTAGTTGATCATGTGAGTTAACAAAACTAGTAGATATTTCTCCAAATATGACTTTCTCTCCGACAAAGTGACAGTCGACTTCAATATGCTTTGTCCTCTCATGAAAAACTGGATTTGAGGCGATATGCATAGCGGCTTGGTTCCAGAGATGATTCCATGACAGAGTCAGTATTGGCCGGCAGTAAAGCAGGACGAGAACGACGTTAATAAACCTGCAACGGAGGAGGAATTGGAGCTGGGGGTGATAGAGAATCCTCTGGAGGATCAAAGACTGATACAGGCATAGAAGGATAAAATTCAGACGATGACTCTGAAGACCCAAAGAAAGGAACTGAATCAAAGAACGTGACATCGGCAGAGATGAAATACCGACGGAGAGTAGGGGAATAGCACTTATACCCTTTCTGAGACCGTGGGTACCCAAGGAAAACATTTTATGCGGCCAGGAAGAGTTTATCGATATGGGGATCAGAAGCGTAAGCGAAAACATGTAGAACAAAGACCCTAGGTGGTAAGGATGAAGGGGCTTTGGATAAAAAGTCTCGTGATGAGGTATTTGACCCTGTAAAGTAGAGGAAGGCATCCGATTGATGAGATAACATGCAGTAAGTACGGCGTCACCCCAAAAAACGAAGAGGAATGTGAGAGTGGAGGAGAAGAGTCCGGGTAGAGTCCAATGCTGAAGAGTCAACCGGAACGGAAGATGGTAATGTCAAGACTTTAGTAGGGACACGGAGGAGAGTCGCCCAGGTAGAGTCCATGGTGGCCTCTATGGGGCTGCCCAGGATTTGATCACGAACATGAGAGTAATCGAGGCGGACCGTATGAGAGGCATAAAAATTTCTTCGATTTTGAGCTCTGCAGCGGGAGTGGCCGCGAGGTGGGAAGCGGTCGTTGAACTCACGAGAAGGCTAGAGGCGATCGAATAAGTTGGCATAGATTCCTTGATCGGCCGGGCATTAAGGATGGTCGTGGAAGCGCGGCCTGGCGTGGTATTGTATTGACGGAAGGAGGCTGCGTGTGAGCGAAGATGGAAGCAACGGCTCGGCGGTGGATCTGCGAGCGAGAGAAGGTTGAAGCGGCGGAAGGCGAGCGCGCTTGCGAAGGCAGAAGATCACGAGCGTGAGCAGCGTCGCGGGGAAAGAGATCGCGACGTGGAAGAAGAAGAAACGAAAGAAGAGCAACTCTCGAGAAAGAGAAGCGAAGAAGAAAGAAAAGAGTGTTGTAATAGAAGTCGTTACCACGGACGGATCGACGGAAGCAGAAACCGATGAAGAAGAAGAAGCGTGCTCGGGAGAAGGAACGCGAGCAGCGCGAAAAGGTGGAAAACCTAAAGCTCTGATACCATGTTATTTTTGTAACAAAGGATACTACAATTACATGAAAGAAGCCCTATTTATATATAAGATTAGGACCTATTCAAAAGACTAAACCAAACCCTATCCTAGGAATAAAACAAATTTTATCCTAGGAAATAATTATTCCTAATGATATTTAGGGATAATAAATTATCCCTAGTCATAATATTCTAACAGTAATCATCTATAGTAATCAAATATTAATAAAAATATTTTTTAAAATTAATATATTTTATATTTAAAAAAATACCAAAACCGTATCAATATGGTACAATACATTACCCAAATCATATCATTCCGATCATAAACTGAAACTTTGGCACGACTCAAAATTTTAAATCGTAGTCAGGACCATCTAAGTTTGAGTTGGCTAGGGCATGTCAATCGACTAAATGCGGGTTATAGATGAATAGAATGTTTCTATTCAAGCAACAATTAATTGGAGGGGAATGCAATTAACTTGAGGTGAAATCGAGTCAACCAAAGTTTTAAATGCCGAGTAAATGCATCGAGATTTGATCGATCGTCGAAATGATCGGTTTCGATAATATAAATTAATTAATAATTTATTTAATTAAATTTACGGTTTAATTAATTTATATTATATATAAAATTTTAATTAATAATTTATTTAATTATAATTATATAATAATTTCTATATTAGTTAATTATATAAATTAAATTTTTAATTAATTCCAGCAATCATGGATCGGGGATCGCGATCTCGATCCCGCAATCCCTGCAGCGGTGATCGCGATCCCGAGCGTGCACAGTGATCACGATCGCAATCCCGAGCGCGTTCGGGATCACGCGATCGCGATAGGCATCCAGGCTCCCAACGCGATCACCGCCTGCTCTGCGTCGTCACCGCCTCTGCCTCGTCGAGCCTTCGTCGTTGCTTCCAGGTAAGCTCCTTCCCTTCGTTATACTCTTCCTTCTTGTCTCCTCCACCTTCTGTCGGTGCGCGTGTTTTACCGAAATCACGCACACGTTCCAATTTCGGTTCCACGTCGGAACGAAATTTTTCGCCGATTTCACTCGGTACGGCTCGGCATTTAAAACCTTGGAGTCAACTGGTGAGTGGTGACATAACTATTGATTTCCAATGATCACATTCTACTAGAGAAAGCTGGAATGTATTTGTTAAAGCTATTTTTTAAACTCTTGAAGTTGGGCACTAGGTTGCAATAAACATATTCAAATCTCTTGTGCTTATTGTGCTCAAGTGCTCAAAGTCTCCAAGGGCTTGGACAAAACTTAAAGCCTTCAACTTAAGCTCTTGCTAATGTACTTTTTCCATTTACATCCTTGAAAGAGAAAGAGTGAGTGTATTATTTGAGAAAAAACAGACTGGTTGAGTGTTGTTAAAGGTTGTTCCATTATCTTTAGTGAAGAAGTGATTTGTAGTGAACTTTTGGAGTGATGTACCAAACGTGTCATTAGGCTATGGAGTAAGAATGACATCTCCAAATAACGTTATGTTCATGTGTTAGCATTGTTGTTATTTGTGTATTTATTCTTTCCGCCATGTATACATGCTTGACATGATCAATCGAACACACATGAGCACACTCGACTTCTAATATTATTACTTGTGTTTCTTGTATGAGAGAATTTGGAATCAGGCTCACTGTTACAGGACCAACTTTGTATCCTAACCTCTGCTATACGAGGAGAGCCAACTACTAAACATATTTGGACCTAAAAGTTAAATCAGTCGGTGTGTTCTGCATAGAAGACCTAAAGTTCTCACTAGTTCCTTTAATCTGTATATACCAGATGATGATACCTAGGATTCCTTTGGACGGAAGTATTCATATTTTTCCACATAATTAGTTATACCGTTTAATTGGGGCTACAACCAATTACTACATCGAACTTTTATGCTAAAGCATTCGAAAATCCTAAAAAGTAAACAATGTAACATATTGTAGTTAGCTGAGTTGTATTACAGTATGTTATAGATGGTTCATTTTTAAAAAATGAGAAAAATAACAATGAACAGAATGTTATATGCACATACATCCTTTATGTTCTCCTTCTTATAATCAATAACACGATCAGCTCCCAGTGACCTCAATAGCGAAGCTTTCTCTGCACCTCCACATGTTGCAACCACTTTATTGCCAGCCAGTTTTGCCAACTATTAGGAGAAAACTATGGTTTAAGAAGTTGCATAATAGATGAAAATAAAACACAGTCGTAAGATCTGTCTGTAAAAATTTGTGCTGAACCACGATACTATCAAAACAGTAGAAAAATTGCTAACATCCTACTTATATTATAGTCTACTCATTAAAAAAGGACAATCTGGTACACGAAACTCCCGTCATACAGGGTCCCGGAAAAAGATCCATTGTACGCAATCTTACCTTGCTTCTTTGTTTTGCAAGAGGTTTTTTTCGCTAACATCCTACTTATACTTTAGTCTACTCATTCTGCGTATCAAAGCAGCAGAGAAATTGCTAGCATACTACTTATATTATAGTCTACTCATTCTGCGTGTGGAAGGCAAAACTCATGCATATGGTTTCACAGGAGTGAGGAAATTCTAAAAGATAAGAACACTAGCACATGTTAAATAGATGAAGCAAAGAGAAATAATAAGATAAGAAACTTCAAAGTTATCTATATCACGAGGCCATGATGGTTGCAAAAATATGGGGCCAACTTCCATCATTTAACTCTACAAGGGTATTTCACAAATAGTATTCAAATATCTTCAATCAATTAACAGAGTTTTTCAGTCTCTCTTTAACTCTAATAGCCTTGACTCTAATAATTCAACGTGTCTAACTACAAAATTTCTTATGCAACAACAACAAAGTCTTATCCCACTAAGTGAGCCCGGCTAAAAGTAGCCCAGTGCACGAAGCTCTCGCCATGCGGGGTCCTAGAGAAGGATCCATTGTACGCAGTCTTACCTTGTTTTTTGCAAGAGATTATTTCCAAAATTCGAACCCATGACCTCTTGGTCACAAGACAACGACTTTACCGTTGCGCCAAGGCTCGCCTTCCTACAAAATTTCTTATGCATCTTTTGAAAATATTTTTACAAATAAAACTAATTTGTCCCATTTTATAATATAGGAGCTACACCTAATTGCTCACAGGTAGTACTAATTATGAGTATCTTTCTAGTAATCTCACACATCAATTTTAACATTCTCATTTCTATCCTATTAATTTCATTGTACACGTTAATTTCTAACAGTTAAACACTGATTTGTATGTAGGAGAGGACTGATATTAACAAATCCTCAAGATAGAACACTTGTAAATGCCAATAATGGGATCCACTAAAGATGTACAGGCAATTCCATGAGCTGCATGCTACGACTGGGTCCACAAGAAGTCAAATTTAACAGCTTTATCCCTTGGTGCTGATACTGGGACTTCTAAAATGAGCTGAGAAACAATAATGTTTTATTGGTTTCAGCGTGTAACAATATTATCATCCTGCTTTACATCTTGAACAAAAACCAACACTAATCTGGGTAATGCAATATCATTATGCCACAGTACTGGAAAGGGAAGTATTGGATCCAAAACAGCCTTAGTAGAACTGGAAGTCTGGAATGATAATAAGTTTTGTACTACTGAATCGTCACATTAGCCATACAGTCAGTAGTGCCTTTTGTAAAAGGCTCAAAGAACTACTCAGTCATGTTGGATACTATGAGAGGATTTCTGGATCATTGGAATAATCCACAAGTACAGATATTAAGCTTCTCTGGCAATGTTCATGTAATTCTTTTCACACAAACTTGGTAGTGTTCCAATGTACCTAGGACAGGGATATGGTCATAAGTAGGACAAGAATGGACACAGCATGATAATAAAATGAAAGACAAAGGAAAGTATATGATTTACCGTCAGCAATCAAACATATGATCAGAAGGCTGAATTAAGCAGATGTACGACAAAGGAAAAATGGCAAAGGACCCATTCTCTAGGAAAAAGAAAAAGAAGAACATTTCAATGACAGACCTGAACTGCAAACTGTCCTGTTCCTCCAGCTGCTGCTGTGACTAGCACAACCTTTCCATGTTCCATTTGTCCAGCCTAGAATTGACCCATGTAATGTTAAGAATGACTTGCAACATGTAACCTAGCAATAAATGAAATTAAGAAAATACTTCATCACGGCAATGTGTGTGTGCCTTTGTGTTTAGTTAAATTCCTGTAGTAAGGAATGACACTCTAGTGTGTTCGCATAACAAAAGGATGTCTATACATGAGCAAGGATCCACACAAATTATAATTAAATCATACCTTTTCTAAAGCAATTGAGGCAGTTAAACCTGATGTTAGCATGGCAACAACTTCAGCATCTGGTCTTGGCACAGGAAGTAAATGTTTTGCAGGTATCTACATTAAGAAAACATAGTAATCGAGGAAAAAATGTAAGAAGAAATGTGTTTTTTTAATCCAAATGCTAGCAGAACAACTTCACTAAAAATAGGGAAAGATGAGAACACAAACCACTGAGAATTCCGCATAGCTTCCAAAGGTCATGCATGCCACAGGAGTGCCCACTTTCAGGTTGACTGAATCACCAACAGCAGCAATTATGCCAACTGCCTAAAGATGGAACGTGAGGAAATACCACTCATGTAGTAGCAAAGCGGAGATCTATACTTACAGAAATAAAAAATGAATATGATAAATGCAACTTCTTCAGTGGAGCAAAAGGCATGCCACTTAGCATATTGTATTCAATGCTTGTGCACATTATTTAAGCAAAGCAAAGACGCTGATGTGAGAAAGGTAAATACTTGCACAAGCATAGATGCTCGGATGGAGAAAGATTACTTGAATTGATATGTCTCAAAAATCCAGAAGAATTTAATTAAATACCTATAATATATACATTACATATACTTTCTCATTTTAAGAGTATTACAATCATAATCTAGAGGAAAAGTAACAGAGAAGGAAAGGTTAGATTAGACTTCAGACAGTAATTCAGTTTTGTGAAACATCAACTAGTGAAAATGGATATAATCAAACTTAGTTTATTCCCTTCTTTGTTTACTTTTCCTTCGACTCCAAGTAAAAAATAAGCATACTTTTAGTCACTGCACTGAACATAATCTGATTTGTTTTAATGTCTAATAATTGACAAGCCATCCTAGCATTAGTTAGCTTGTTATTCATATCAAATCAAAACTCTTTCTAGCGACTAAACAAATATGGAAAATCCAGTGTTGGTTGCCAGAAGCATTTTGTGAACTACATTCTTCTAACTCAACCTGCAAGTTAGTGTGACCAAACATAGAATCTATTTACTTAGTAAGAATAGTAAAGATTGCTGCCCCTTAAACAAAAAAAAATGTAGAATATGGAGCATAGAAAGAGAGAAAGATTCGCAAAGTCAGAAGGGGCATTCACAATATTAAAATATGAAGTATATAAGGGAATGGTATAATAAAATGATGGTTGACAATCCAGATTATATAGAAAGCACCAGATCAAACAAGAAGCCCTGAACTTAAGGAAAAAAGAATAAATTCAATCCAGTTTGGTTTGGCCAAGGACTTTATCCAGTATATACTATACTCCTGCTGTTTGGTGGATTGCAGATTATGTCAGCATTGCCAATTTTTTTTTTTTATATATTTAAACCATAGAGAGAGGAACGAAATGAAAAAATAAGCATACAAGCAAGGACAGATCTAGAACTTAGAATTGGATTGGGTTACCAACTTTGGATTGGGCTATAGTTTAGTTTGTCTGCACAGTATCTGCAGGATCCAATCCAAAATTCAGTATTTGTAAATTTTAAAAAAAAAGGCTGGACTATAGCCCAGGACAACCTCTATGTAAGTTCGTCCCTGCATACAAGACATTTCCACTATAACAGCACACAACATGAAGGTAACTTGGGGAGAATGCCTTGAGCACAGCTACATTGCAAAGATAAAAGCAAAACTTAGTTAGGCATTAGAATGGATACTACAACAACAACTAAGTCTTATCCCACTAGGTGGGGTCGGTTATATAGATTCTTCTATGTTATTGAGCTCTATCTCCTACTATATCATCATCTATATTTAAATAAATTTTATCTTTATCATTGCTAATTAAGTCTTCTTTGGTCTTTCTCTTTCTCGTTTGATTTGTATATTTGTAATAGTTTCACATCGCCTAACTGGAACATTTACCGGTTGTCTAAATACATGTTCGTACTATCTTAAACATGTTTTTCGAAGTTTTCCTTCGATAGATGCAACCTCAACTTTCATTCTAATATTTTTATTTTTTATTTTATTCATCCTCGTATGTCTACACATTCATATTAACATTATCATTTCTGCAACTCTCATCTTCTGTTCATACGCTCGAGTCATCGCCCAACATTCAGCTCCATATAACATAGTAGGTCTAATTGTCATTTTATAAAAGTTTTCTTTAAATTTTAAAGATATTACGATCAGGTATTAGAATGGGCAAGGAATAAAATAAAAAAGGGACAGGAGGTTGGTGTGTTTACTCTGAAAAGAGAAATGAAAAGGTTCCTTGGAACATCTGTTCCTAACCAACACAGCACATAGTCTCACAGTAAATGATAGACCATGGACTTAAAACCATAATTTTACAACCTAAGCTAGTAGAAAACCCAGGAAGGCAACACAACTAATTCTTGGAAAACAGTTTATAGCTAGCAAATTACAGTAATTTGGAAAGATAGAGCTTGTTATTTGAAGAGATCTTTTTTAGTATAAAAGCATTTCCTGCAAAGATCTTAAAGTACAGCATACCTCAAAACCAGCATCAAATGGGAGGCGTGAAGCAGTTTCATTATTTTTTCCTCCAAAATATCGTCCAGAGCTAAAGTTCACCTGGAGATGTTCCATAAAAATCATATAAATTGGAAATTCAAAACGACACGCGTAAGAAGGCTGGATGCTAGCAAATATTGAGTATCGTACATCACTGGCATTCACGCCAGCATAAATGATTTTGACAACAGCATGCTCTGGTTTTATAGGCAACTTCAAATGTGTTTGGACAACTCTAGTTGCAGATCGAAAATTGTGATCAAGAGTATGGACAATTCTACAAACACAAAAGGCAATGATTAAACATAAGCAGATGTCAAACAACAAATATAACAGAATTAACAAAAATAACAAGGTTGTCAAATAATAAAAACATACAGTAGACAAAATAGCTAACACCTGAACAATAAATATGCAAAGAATTAAGTACAATTGTACCAGTTTGCCAAGATTTGCCACACAGTGCAGCCACTATATCAGTTAGAGTAAACACCAGAACAGGGACACTTAATTTTAGGTGGCTTATACGTGTCAAAACTAGGAAACAGACAATACTCGTGGCAACAACACCCACAATTGAGATGAAGTAGTATGTCTGCCTCCTACAAGTCTTGTGCAAAAATTGTATTACAAAATAGTTGTAGGTTCAAATAATAACTAATTGTCAAGATCAAATAGCTAGCATTTTGATTATCAATGTCTCAATCTGCAATACCTATGTTGTGTTTCCAAGGAAGGAGAGGAAATATAAGAGAAAAGAAGAGAGGCAAGGAAAAAAGGAAACATCCAAATTTTCCATCTCCTCCCTTTCTTATTTCTCTAAATGGAAGTGTGACCCTTGTCACAATCAACAAGAGACATGATGAGAATTAGCAAACAAGATTATATTACCAATAGATGAAACATTGTAAAGAAGAAGAACAGTTGTAAAAATCACCATTTGGGGTTTTATGTTCTCAATCTACAATGAAACAACAATGGCAATTCCCTTAGGTACTACTAGGCAGAGAGATTGTGAGGGATAGAAATGCAGTAAGAAAACAAGCTATAGGAAAGGAATGAGGAAAGATTTCTCTAATTGTGTTTCCTTGGAGGGACGAAATTAGTAGGGAAGTCTTTATGACCATTTCCTTGGAGAGAAAGAAAGAGAGGAAAATTTAAGTTTCTAAAATTGAGAACATTAAAAAAATTAACAATAAATAGAAATTAAAAAAGATTGTTCTTTTGGCAAGACTTAACTAGCATTTGATGTGAATAGTTTCTTTTCCACCAAATCAAGCAGATGAAATTTTGGTGAAAACCGGAGAAACTCTTTCCCAGCCTTTTCTTCTCTCCCACCACCTCCATCTAAGGAAATGGAGGGACTAGGCAACTAGGGAATTGTTACCCTGTCAGTATTTCAGGATTTCTCAGGTGATTTCACCATAGGAAACATGCCCTTAGAGTAGCTCACGAGACACTAACAGGTCAATAACAGAATATATATATAATTGGCTTACATTTTCTTAAAAGTATCTGGAACAATGATGTCAGAAGTTGTGGTATATTGTGATCTTCGAGATTTGTACTGATTTGATAAGTACTTTCTTTCCTCTGATTGTGAGGGCCAATACTCCATGCCTCTACGTTTCGTGATCCATAGACAAGCACCAGCTTTGCTCTCATCTTTAATAAGCTCAAGTGCCCCTAGTTAATCGGAATAGAGAAATCAAACAATTATAGAAGATATATCACGAAAATCAATGAAAGGAACAAGATTCCACTATCAAATCCGCGGCACACACCCACCCACCAAAAAAAAAAAAAACTTTTTGAGTGAACCCTGGTTGCTACACTCTGAATATATCCTATATGTAAAACTGAAAACAATATGGCTATACCAACAACATAAAAAATGCAAACTGATTCTTTGGCAGATTATGGACGTAAAGCCCGTGTAGAAATTATATAGAAAATACCATTAACAACTTCTTCCATTGACAAAAAGCCACCAACAGCATTGATTAATTTGGGGTTCACCGTCATTGCCAGCTCAGTTTGAATAAACTACACCAAATCAAACAGCAGGACAAGCAAAATATTAGTCGTTTTTACTAGAAAATGAATGAGAAGTTGATTTAACTGTGTTGATGACAACCTTAGATATTTGACTTTTACTGTTATAGAATCCATATGTATTCTACATACATGCCCATACTATCTTAACATACTATCAGGACTACACCAAATTGTTCAGAGTGATAGCAACTCTTCTTCATTCCTAACAACCTCACACATTAATCTCTACACCCGCACCTAGTTTCAGCTAACAAAATTTTGCATGTTGTTTCTCAGCTGCTCATTATCATAGTATGACCAACTTATTACATTTTTCTTTACTCAATGCATGATTGATAATACAACTCTCTGTAATACTCTAAACATAAATTGCTTTATCAATCTCTCTTGTGTTAAGTAAGATTCAGGATAGCTAAAACTCTAGTTATAAAACCATTCCTGTCCTCCCATCTTAACTAATGTCTAAACTTTTCATTATTGGTGAAAGTTAAAACTAAAATTTGCAGATCTATCTAAGTCTGAGTATCCTTCAATTTTTTCAGGAAATGTATTCTGCAATTCAAGTTTTTACACACTGCATGATAAGGTTTTCCCAAGTAAATAGTCAATGTGAATTTTCTTTCTTCATATACTTTTATTAGTTTTGGTATTATGGTTCAATGTCTATACCAAACCAAATTAATTCTCAGAAGTTTTTATTTCACCTTGGATTGTCCCGTCAAGTATCTTTTACGATGTTTTCATAATGTGTTTCATTAATCAGACCTATTTTGTTATAGCTAGCAATGGAAAAACTTCTCATAAAATCATTAATAACGATAAAAAGCAACCCGGTGCACGAAGCTCCCACCATGTGGGGTTCCGAAGAAGGATCCATTGTACGCAGTCTTACCTTATTTTTTTACAAGAGACTATTTCCAGAATTTGAACCCGTGACCTCTTGGTCACAAGACAGCAACCTTACCGTTGCGCCAAGGCTCCCCTCTTTCATTAATAACGATACAAATCTCAATTTTTGTTGAATAAGATATCTCAAGCATTCCATCTCAATATGGATCAAGAAGTAGACTCTCTTTATATGCCACCCAAAATGAGCAACACTTATGAGAATCTAGTTGCACCAGACATAGGCGAACTCTTCTTGATTGGTGCTGGCCAACACCAACTTGTACCAACAGTTTGGCACATGGTACAAAAATTGGCACATGAGCCTGCCTGTCCAGTCGCCAGTACTTGGCACCAGAATGATATTTTACTATGATACGGATAGCTTAACCTGCATAACCTACAACCTATCCATTTCATTCCCCTATAATCTCCCTTATTTGATTTGATTCTATAGATAAATCATTGATCTGTAAACTTGCCACTATTTTGTATTTATTGATAGATATATCATATATAGAGTTTTATGAAAAGAAAAAGGAAAGATTCTAACCATCTTAATATCCTCTTTGTTGTCAGCAGAACTTTTCTTTTCAACTTTTACATATAAAAAATTGCTGAAATAAGAACTTCTGTTTCCTGGATTTGCAATCCAATCGATAACATTTCCTTATTCTTCAAATCTAATTTTTCATAGATTTTCTATTTACATATGCATTCAACTTATGGGGCCTCACTTTTAGCTAACTAAAACTATTTAAGTACTCACCATGTTTACAACTTTGTCAATTGATAAGTACGTTTTGTACATGTTGAGAACCAAAGTGGTGTCCAAGGGAGATCACAGTGGTATGGAGGTAATAGCAGTGAAAATAAGGCATTGATAAAATAGGATGTTGAGAAATTTATCGTCCAGCTTATGTTATTACAAAGGAAGATGCAAAGAAGCGGAGGAGATACTGTAGAAAAGAAAATTGCATATACAGATGGAGGTATATGTAGCCCAAGATTGCTATACACATTATTGCTGGAAACAAAGAAAATGACAGGATCAATTTGTTAAATTATTGGAAGATTGGAGCTGAAAGTGCATTACTTAAACAGGGTCACAGAAACCAAATGTTCTGGTTTTTTTATAGCATATCTTTGTCATTAACCAATCAAATAATAGTGAGAGAAAAAATTAATTGAACATCACTCTAAGCTTGCAAAGAAGAACCCAGAGAAAATAAACCAGCTAACTTCATTATATACCTCAGGGCAAAGCACATTTACTCGAATTCCCTCACGTTTCAGGGGAGCAAGGGATCTAGTGAAAAGAACCACACCACCTGCACAAATAACAAGAAAAATATTCTTTTGCTCTGAAATGTTTTTTATCGGAGTAAAATTTCCAAACATTTTGGGACAAACCAATAAAAGCTAGAAAACGTGGTGTATTTGGGTCGAAGTAAAATTAGGCTACCATTGAGTACTACAAGAAACATATTTCAACTTGATTTTAATTTTACTTGGTTTAATTTTAATATTTCTAGCAAATTGGTTCAATTGTGCCCATCTTATGAGAACAAGTTTGTTGTAAAGCCTATAAAAGAGACTCACACTATTTCCACCAAGCAATAACTCATAGTTCTGCTTTGAAAGTTGTCAGAGTTTCAACTAAACCTTGGGTGAGATGTGCGGGATGGACCACATCCATTGCTCTTTTATTTTGCCTTTTTCTTATTTTTACAAATGTGTCAACCCAGCCTTCTATGACACTCATGTACACATTGCATCACTCCTCATCTTGTGGAAGCTGTTGTTGGTCCATTGCATCCCATGTACATCATCCACAGCTCTCACCAAGAAATTAATGGTGCTCACTTTCCAGCACCAGGTATGGTCAAAAGAACACAGTCAAAGCACGGTCAACACCAACATCTTCCTCGACTCAAACACCAGTGCCAACAATAGAGGGCAGATAGGGGAGGAAGTGACAAAGAATGGAGGAAGACATGCCACAGACGAAGGGAACGAGGATGGGAATACATGGAGGAAGGTGACCTGTATAGAGAAGGTCAGGCTGATCAGGGAGCAAAAGTGAAGGGTATTGAAGTCTGGAGAAGCAGGGAAGTAATGAAAAGGAGTGAACTAGGACGTGGATGCTGCCACAGCCATGGATTGAGCTTTCGAGAAGGCACGAGCATGGTGGCAACTTCTTGCTTAGCTTAAGTTTGACGTTTTGCATCGCTGTGGATTATTAGTGACTGCTTTGTGCTTGCACTGGTTAGAGGTTGCTCAAAAACACTCTATCCCTGCAGTTTACAACACTTTCTGCACCGCATTAGAAAACACTGGCTCTGCTGCATGACCAATATGGAAATTTAGGCTTCATTAACCTTTGTGACAACAGCATAAGCAGATGAGCAGCAACAAATTGTCTCCCAGCCATCTGAGGTTGGCTAAATGGGTCTTTTCCCTCCATTAAATTTTGTGTAAAGTTATATTACTAATTATATTTGGGCCAGTTATACAGAATAAAGGCGAGAGTTATCACAAAATATATTTCATCTGCAATGCAGAAATCAGAAAAACCTAACCTTTTGTGCCGGAATATATAGGATCTGCATACATAGGATAAAGACCCGAAGCTGAGCCCATGTTTATTATAACACCAGGCTTCTTTCTTGACCTCATTATTTCTATCTGTAATCAATAAATGAACAGCCAGAAAATTTACTACTACATTAAAGAAGCAGTGAGAGATCCACCACACAAAGTAACAGGCAAATAAGCCAAGCATCAGAACCATTTTAAAGTATGGAGTTTCTGTAATCAAACGTAGCTATCAAATTTTTATTAATCTGTGCATGCCACGCAATATTATCCTGTCAAAATACAAGTGTCAGGAGTGTGACAACAGACAGAGTTTTAGGTTTGATCTTTACTCTAAATATCATTTATAGAAAGAGTTGAATTTTCTCTATTAGCTTTTCCTATAAGACTAACAGTTGTCCGCCTGGCATCCACATGGCACCTATAAGATATCCATGGTAACATAGGCACAGAAGACATCCATGCATTGCTAGCATAGCTGCTGCTTAAAATCTTACTGATGTTTCGCAAGGTTATGAGATCAAATGCTGCCTTTAGACTATCTCTAAACCAACAAGAATAAGCATGATTCACTGGAAGTCACTTGAAGTAAATAAAGAACGTATTATTGCATTGATGGCACAAAGGATATAATGCCATGGTTGTGAAAGAAAAAACTAGACTGAATTTGCAAAGCCTCATAAATGCCTAGTTGAGAAGACTGAGAAAGGTGCATCCTTGAGCAAAGGACCAAAAGAACTTTGAGTGAGTCAAAAAAAGCTAGGTCAGTACTGAAACAAACAAACACAAGAAAAACTGCTATTTACTGAACAAACTGTATAACCATCGGCCAGACAAGCAATGCCACAAGCATTGAAGTCATGGAACAAATGTGGCAAACAATAACAAATACACTTGTACTAAGTTTGAAGTAAGAATAAATTAAGATCAAGTGAATGGTAGATCTCTGTACTTGAATAAAACACTTGTTAACGTACAAAAGGCAAGTTTAAAGTAAATCATTGATCTTGGCAGAAATCCCAAAACATAGAACTGAATTATACTAAGATATCACGTTGTGCAACCTTGAATATTTTCGGTCAACAAATTGCTATTAAATGAATCGGCATATACTAAAAAGCTTAAAGAATAGAGAAAGAGTATTGCAAATTCATTCGACCCAGCATGTGATGGGAACTTTGTAGTTTAGCCATACTTTCTCATGCAAAATCATCTAAAGAAAACTTACCCAAACAGGCTGTTAAATATAACTCATACAAATTTAGAGTAAACAAGTTAAGCATACTGCAATGCGGGTGCAGTCAACAACAGCAGTCAAGTTCACATTGATAGTGCGCCTCCATGTACCACTTCCATCTGTTGTATCTTTATGAAATAGTATAGGAGTAGTTATGCCAGCATTGTTGATACAGATATCCAGTCCTCCATATACCTCCAAATGCTTCTTGAAAGCAGCAGCTAGGTCATCTAGGCAATGAAATTTTTTACTAAAAAGTAAAGAAAAGTTGCACATGAATCAAATAATCTTTTATCATGGAGCCAAAATGCATCTCAAACAAATAAAGAGTAAACAAAGTTCATTGTTAAAAAAAAAAAATACATATCATGATAACATACTCACAAATGAGTCAAAATAAAATCTTGATTTTCCTTAGAATCATCTAACTGGTGGACAGAATAAGTCTAGAAAGAAAACATCCTTTACATATCCAATTAGCATTACAACAGGAGCTCATGGAAAATTGTTCTAATCACAAATCAGATATATATACATATCAGATCTGGTGATGATAAAAATATTATTTACTTCCAATAATTGCAAAAGGCATAGTAATGATATAGCATTTATGGCATATCCAAAATTCCAGTGTCTTCCTGCCTATGGGCAAGGCATCAAATTTTGCTCCCATATAGAGATGTGGCATGGCAGTGGAACAAGGCACCCATAAGAGTAGGACACCTCCTTTCATGTCATCAGTAGCAATCCAACAGCATGATCAACAAGGAAGAATAGATGAAGGGCTCATGGTCAGCAAAACATTTTGGTGGATAAGAACGATGGGGGGCTTCTTCTCCAGCAAACCTAGCTACAAAGGCATTGTGGCAACAAGACCCATCTCGGATACTAGATGTGATCTTTTTAAAATGAGGACTTACAGACTTGTTAAAAAAAGGTCCAAATTTAGGATATAGATATAGAGACACTAACATTTAAATACATATATTATTAGGACCGGCATGCGCTAAAGGAAGGGTGAATAGCGTCCCGATCGTCGATTGCTTTTTCTCTTATTCGCGTCGTGCTTATCTACAAAACGTTATAGCAGCAGAAAACAAAACATAAACAAAAATAACAGACAAAATCACAACACTTGGATTTTACATTGTTCAAAATCTCCGATTCCTACTCCACGGCCTAGCTCTACGATAGTCCCACTATCTCTTTCTCCTTCTCGGAAACGTCCGGAGGTGGAGAAACCTCTTACAACCTGAGCTTACAATAAATGCAACCAAAACAAGGATGAAGAACATAAAGTGAAATACAATACAAAAAACACTTTACACAAGAACATTTTTGCTTAATTGCTCTTTGTTTTCCTTGGAAAGACTCTTGAAGATCTAGAATGCAACAACAACTCCTCTTCAAACTCTCCAAGAATCGGCCCTGAAAACTTCGCCAAATCCTCCTTTTATAAGCACGGCATCGACTAATCTCCGTCTACCAGTCAACTGGTCTTACCCAGTCGCATCGTTACTCAATCAAGCATTTCACACATCACAAATAGCCTCCTTCCACGCCGGATTTCAATCGACAATGACTACTCGCCCAACAAACGAATCGCCAATTAATTCCCGTAAGGTCTATGTTCGCCTCGACCACTAAGCTTAGTCGACTACTTCACCACAACAAGATTGTTAAGGCCATAGCTTCGAGCACCCGATTTCATCCCGAAGCCCGCGGCTACCCGAAAGCACTCAAGTCCTCGACTTCTTCTTCACCTACCAATCGCTTCACCATAGCAGTCGACTTCTTCGTCAGAGCTATCCCAAGCACTCCATTTCTCATTTTCCCGAGCACCACCGTCGCCCGAGATCCGTTCCTCGCCCTGAGCACGAGCGCTGAGCACCGCTCGGGACTTCCCGAGCACCGCTTGGAACAGACTTCCTGAGCCCCACTTGAGACTTCCCCAGCGTGTCCCGAGCGACCATCGCCCGAGCACCTCTTCCTCCGTTCCTCAGCACCTGAGCACCAGCCCAGACGACTGGTCAAGATCACCAATCAACTGCCCGAGTACTAATCCCTGAGTACGCGACTCAGGTCATGCTCCCAAGCGCCCTATGATGTATCAGTCGATTAGTAACTATCTCTAGTCAACTGATGTCTTAGTTAATCTCATTTCCAAGCTAATTCTTACTTCACTTAGTATCTGGTTGACCTCAACCTACTAGGAATTCTCATCCGGCATCCGATCACTCTTAATCGACCAGAACCTCCTTTGCCTAGCATCCGGTCAACCGTAACCTACTAAGACTTCTCTTGCCAAGCACGATCACCTTGACCGTCCGGATCTTCACTTGCCAAGCACGGTCATCCTGGCCTGCCAGGACTTCACCCATCAAGGACGATCACCCTAACCTATCAAGACTTCACCTGCCAAGCACGATCGCCCTAATCTGTAAGGACTTCACTTGCCAAGCACGATCACCTTGATACGTCAGGACTTCACTTATCAAGCACGGTCACCTTTACCTGTTAGGACTTCACCTACCTAGTCATCCAATCGCTTTGACCTACCAGGACTTCCCTTACCTAGTTATCCGATCACTTTGGTCTGTCAGAACTTCACTTGCCTAGTCATCCGGTCACCTTGATCTGCCAGGACTTCACTTGCCTAGTCATCCGATCACTTTGAGGACTTCCGATCACCAAACATCTGGTCCTCCTTGACCTATTTGGACTTTCCTTGCCTTGCATCCGGTCTCCAAACCTATAAGGGCATTTCCAACACCAAGCATCCGATCCTGCTTGACCTACTTAGACTTTCCTGGCCTTGCATCCGATCTCTAGGCCTGCAAGGGCTTTTCCGACACCAAGCATCTGATCCTTCTTAGACTTTCCTCTATGTGTCAAGTGTCCAATCAACCTTGACCTACCTGGACTTCACACTTGCCAACTCCCAGTTGGACTTTCCATCACCAAGTGTCCGGTCTCCCTTAACTGACTTAGATTTCTCACTCGCCAAGTCTCTAGTCAACCTGACCTACTTGACTTATCATCATGGTCATTCTGACCCAATGACGATTGCACCAATACTCTCATCTATATAACTATGGATGTCTCATACCATCCTATAGTCATATCCTCAACCATATTGCCAAATATCGAAACTCAACTCCAACTCAAGTCTCACTCGAGCTTGGTCAACTTTGAGTTGAGGTTGATTGCACCAATAATTTCCTCCTAAAAATCTCTCCCTTTTTGATGTTTAACAATATCTTTAAATTAAGCTAACCCATAAGACCAACTTACTTCTTCTTATGCTAAAGCATAATGAAAGTTTCCTAACTTAAACTTGTCATTCTTCCCCTTTAACATACATCAAAAAGTCTCTCCTTACTTGACTCATTCTCCCTTTTTTCCTTCATCTTCAACCCTTCATTCTCCTTAGTGATAAAACTCTTATCACACGATGAAAGACAACCTCTTCACAATTTTTCATTCTCTCCCTTTTCAAAATTCATCCATCATATCTTAATGGACAACCTTCCCCTAAAGGTTTGCTCCCCCTTAACCATTACACCAACAATATCTTGGAAGAGGTTCTAAGCCTATAGAAATTCTAAACTTTAAAAATAGGGGCAAAAGTTCAACCTTGAACTTTAACATCCCTTAACATTCGATTCTTACCCTAATTAACTCTCCTATCCATTTTCACTGAAAATATTACCCTTTCAATGTTTATCTAAGCATATTAGAGAGTTAGGAGTAGTTAAACAACCAAGGATTATGGTTAAATGACCAATCTGAACCTAATCAGCCAAAAATCAATCTAACAGTCGACTGATTTCAGTAATCAGTCGACTAAACCCAGTACCAGTCGACTGTTTCATAGAGCCATCAATTGGTTTCTAAATTTTCAGAAATCAAGATTTTCAGTCAAATTTCAAAAATGCATAAGTAATTCTATGTTTATCGAAAAATCTTAAAACTTCATACACGCATTACTGGTGTCAAATACTATGGGAAAAAAATAAATTTATGTGAAAATACTCATTATTTTTCAAGAATGATATAAAGTTAAAAATCATTAAAACCTTCAATGTTTTAAGCAACTTTGTTTCAATTTTATCATGGGTGATTCCTATTAACAAATAGACTTTACTAAGTTTTTCTAAAATGATTTTTAAAATATCTTCAAAACTTTATTTTCAATCATGATCTATAAGTCAAGTGTACATGACTTATTCATTGGCTTTCCTCATATTTATCATTGGTGATCTTTATCATTTAAAGAGTTTAAGTTCATTTTGATGCAACATATAAGCACCTTGAACTTAACTCATTATCTTAACATCTCACATGTATGAGTGTTTCAATACACACACATGTCATCCTATAATCTGAGAGATATAAATTGATTTTTCCCTACACTAAGGGATTATACATTTCTATTTAGGCATTCTAATTTAATCATCCTACCTAAGATATTAATTAATGTCAATTTTCCTTAATCTCAATTGAGTAAATGCATAAATATGATTATGACATACATTAATTTCATAATTTTCAAAAGAAAATCTAACAAGCCTAAATGATGCATGATGTCATGACAAGGCATCAATAATTATAAGTATCAAGATGACATGTTTCATATATTCAAATGATACATGATGTCACGACATGAAGTATGACAAATAAAATATGATAAATGTGTAAAATAAAAAGGTATAAAGATACCTAAGTCTAATCATCATTTTCTACAATTATGTCAAATACCATATTTAACATAACAACGTATTGACTCCCTCGAGTGTATCAAAACCTCAAACTTGGCACGTTATTAACATTAATCGAATTGTGTCAATTATGATCAATTTTCAAACTTCTATTTCCATTGGCACCTCTTAAAATCTTTTAGGATATCATTCTAATTTTATTTTCAAGATAAAACTATACCTTGAAAATGCTTTAGAATGTCAACTCCAATATGGTTAGGTTAACTACCTTTTCATTCTAAGTTGACACACTCTATACTCATCTAGTGTAAAAGGATCACACTCTTAGAAACTCAATACCTATTGGAACTCCTTGATTATTCTAGATATTCACTAGGAATAATCTCCCTTGATACTTTCTTAATGACTCGCCTAGGATTTTTAGAAGCCTTAGTCATTTGACTCTCATCACGGTCAACTTTACGGATGACTTCCCTTGTAACCTTGACTTTCCTAGACCTATAATTAGTTCCATAACTATATGGAACCTTATGGTAAGATGCTATATTTTCCTTGGAGTTAGGTTTGTATCTCAAACTCTTCTTATCCTTAATTGATTCTTCTCTACCAAGACCTAGATGTTGTCCATCAGACCCTTTAAATGTATTATGTTGGTGCAATCAGCCCCAAGTCAATGTTGACCAAGCTCGAGTGGAACTCAAGTAGAATTTTGATGTTTGACAATGAGTTTAACAATACATTTGATATACATATTGAGAGAGATTGTTATGAGGGAGATTGTTAAAGCAAATCAACCTCAGGTTAAGATTGACCAAGCTCGAGTGAGACTCGAGTGCAAGTTCAAGAATGGATTCTTGACAATGGAGAAGTCCAAGGATGGATACTTGGGCAAGGAAAAGTCCAAGGGTGGAGTCTTGGTAAGGGAAAATCCAAATATGGATATTTGACAAAGGAAAAAGTCTAAATGTGAAGTCTTGGTTGTGTAACTCCAAGTGTACAGTCTTGGCGGTGTAAATCCAATTATAGATGTTTGGCAAAGGGAAAGTCCAAGAGTGTAGTCTTAACCGTGTAAGTCCAAGGGTGTATAGTCTTGGCGGCGAAAGTCCAAGTTTAGAGACTTGACAATGGAAGTCCCGGAGGCACAGCCTCTTGGCAAAGGCAAACCCGATAACATGATAAAGCTGACGGAAGCACTTGAAGGCGAGCACCAAGAATGAGGAGTCGTGGAATCGAACCAAAGACATGAGACTGATGGAAGTGACTTGAAGAGTTAGGTCTAGGCTAAGGGTACCTAATGGCATGACGAAGCCGATGGAAGTACTTGAAGGCTAACGTGAAGGGTGAAGGAGTCATAAAGGACTTGGATGAACCCTAAGGGCGTAAGGTTGATGGAAGTGGCTTAAAGGCTTAGGTCTAGGCCAAGGGTGAGTATCAAGTATGAGAGGATCATACTTAGGCTAAACCTCCGCTTTAAGGTTTACCAATCGACTAGTGGTATTAACCAGTCGACTAGTCGAGTGCTCGGCACTCGATGGGCTTAGTTGGTGTTAGAATATTGTAAATATGGCTAGGGATAATTTGTTATCCCTAAATATGGTTAGGGATAATTATTTTCTAGGATAAAGTTTGATTTATTCCTTTGAATAAGTCCTAACTTTGTATATAAATAGGACTTCTTCCATGTAATAGTTGTAGTTCTTTTTTTATAAAATAACATGGTATCAGATTAGGTTTCCACGCCACCTCCGCCTCTTTTGGGACTTCTTTCTTCCTCGGGGCACACCTTGTCTCCAGCGCCCTCGCGGACGTGGCCTCCTCGTCAAGAGCAGCCTTCTTTCTTCCTCGCAGAAGCTTCATCTCCCTCGTGCACCGCGTCGCACGCCACCGCATCGAGTCGGATTCCGGTTCTCTCTCCTTTCTCCCGAACACGCGTCGAGCATCTTCTCCCTCGCATACAGCGTCGAGCGCCACCACATAGCACAGCATCTTCTCTCACAAGACGCGTGATCGCCGCCACCGCGAACCACCGCCGACACCTTCTCCTCAAGATCGCAGACCGTGATCAAGCACCACCGGGTGCAGCATTTCCGCTTCCGCTGCCGCCTCTCTCATATCCTCATTCACCGCTCACCGCCTTCCTAGTGCCCAGCTTGGTCTCGTCGCCAGTCTCTCTCCCAAGCGTGCCCGTCGTCGAGATCGAGACCAACAGTGTCTCCATCATCGCAGTCTGCTACGCCGACCACCTAGTCTCGTCTTGGCCACAAGCAACATCTCTGTCGTCGCCGGACTCCCGCAAAGAAGTAGCTTCGGTTTGAGAAAGGCCTCCTCGCTGCCGCCGCACGCTTGACGGCCACGGCAGACACGCCACTTAGGCTAAGGCGTGCCTTGCCGCCATCGCTTATCATTCGCCACATACGCACATCCGTCGGGCAACCTCCGGCACTTCGAAGTCGGATTTTTCAATTTTTTACTAACCACATCACGGCACCGCCCTCGTCTGAGCTATTGGATGGTGAGAACTACTCCTCTTGGACTTCTCACGTTGAGCTTTGGCTTGTTGGACAGGGTTATGAGACACATCTCACTCAAATCAAAGAGGATATTCAAGTCGCCGATCGTCCTTTGTGGAAAAAGATTGATGCTCAGTTGTGTTGTATTATCCAAGTCACCATCCATCCATCTCTTAGGGATGTATTCCGCACTCACAAGACCTACAAGGATGTTTGGACACAAACTCAACAACTTTTTACAAACACCTCTCGGCGACTCTATCAAGTTTGTGAAGACCTCATGAACATCCTTAGTGCCCATCAGATCAAGGATTCTATGTCAACTTATCCGGATCGCCTCTAGCCTTACGTGAATTGACTGCTCCCACCTGCGGCCACTCCTGTTGCAGAGCTTGAAAATTGGAAGAAATTTTTTATATCTCTAGTCTTATATGGTCTGCCCATATATTACTCTCATATTCGTGATCAAATCCTAGACAGCCTTATAGAGGCCACCATGGACTCTACCTGAGCGACTCTCCTCCGTGTCCCTGCTAAAGTTTTGACAGTGTCATCTTCCATTCCGGTTGACTCTTCAGCTTTGGTCTCTCGAAACAACAATAGACCTCCACCTCGTAAGGGTGGCAAAGGACGTCCTTGGTGTGATCATTGTCACCGACCAAGATACACGATTGATAAATATTGGAGTCTCCATGGTCAACCTCCTCTTGCTGCTCAGATCGCCCAGAGTTCTGTCACTTCTTCAGCCTCCACTTCACAGTTGACACCGAATCCGACTCCACCGCCTTCCTATGATGACTTTCTGAAAAGGTATGAGAATCGATGGGATTCTAATTCCCCTGCTGCCGTTACACAAGCTGGTAATTCCTTTGCTGGGATATCTCGTTCTTCGGGTCCTTGGGTATTTGACTGGGGCCAACGATCATATCACTGATAATAGATCTCTTTTTTCTTCACTATCTACTTTCGGTTATTTACCCTATGTCACCATGACAAATGGTTCTCAAACTCAGTCCCAAAGTGTTTGTATTGTTCATCCTTCTACATCTCTTTCCATTCATAATATTCTTTATGTTCCCGGAGCTCCCTTTAATTTGTTATCAATAAGTCAGCTTACTCGGTCTCTTAATTTTGTCATCTCATTTACTAAATCTTCTGTTTCCTTATAGGACCGGAGCAAGGGGAGGATGATTAGCTTCGGATGTGAGTCTCATGGCCTATATCGGCTTCACCAACCCTCTCTTGTTGGTTCGGCGGCGGCATCTCCACTTGTTATTCATGCTCAGTTAGGACATCCTGATTTTGATAAGTTAAAACAATTATATCCTAGTCTTTCTCACTTAGAGTCTTCTGGTCTTGTGTGTTGCTTGCGAAAATCTTTATATGGTCTTAAGCAGTCACCCAGAGCATGGTTCAGTAGATTCAGTATTGTAATTCAACAGTTCGGTATGACTCGAAGCGAGGCTAACCATTCTGTCTTTTATCGCCACTCATCTACTGGTTGCATCTACCTAGTGGTTTATATTGATGATATTGTAATCACAAGTAGTGATCATCTCGGGATCTCACAGGTGAAACATCTTTTCAAATATTTTCAGACAAAGGATCTTGGCAGACTCAAATATTTCTTGGGGATAGAAGTAGCACAGTCTAGAAATGGGATCATTATATCCCAAAAGAAATATGCAATGGATATTCTAAAAGAAATAGGAATGTTAAACTCAAAGACAGTTGACAACCCTATGGATCCTAATGTCAAGCTCCTGCCAAATCAGGGGGAGCCTCTACTAGATCCTAAACGATACAGGCGATTAGTAAGGAGACTAAGTTACTCCATCGCATTACTCGCCCGTATATCTCATTCGCAATAAACGTAGTAAGTCGGTTTCAACTCTCCGTAAAAACATTGACGCCAGTGATTCGTGATTGCTCGATATATCGAGGCGCCCAGAAAGCGGTCTCAGACGAAGACAAAGGACATACTCGAATCATAGGGTATTCTGATACAGATTGAGCAGGATCTCCCATTAATAGGAGATCTACTTCTGGTTTTTGTATATTTATCGGAGATAACCTTGTTTCTTGGAAAAGCAAAAAGCAAAATGTTGTAGCAAGATCCAATGCAGAGGCAGAGTATCGAGCTATGGTCATAGTCAGTCAAGAGCTTATATGGCTCAAACAGTTGCTTCAGGAGCTAAGGTTTGAAGATGTTACACAAATGTCACTTATATGTGATAACCAGGTCGTCATGCATATCGCCTCAAATTCAATTTTTCATGAGAGGACAAAGCATATTGAAGTCGACTGCCACTTTATCAGAGAGAAAGTCATATTTGGAGAAATATCTACTAGTTTTGTTAACTCACATGATCAACTAGCAAATATATTTACTAAGTCACTGAGAGGTCCCCGAATTGACTATATATGTAACAAACTGGGTGCATATAATTTATATTCCTCAGCTTGAGAGGGAGTGTTAGAATATTGTAAATATGGCTAAGGATAATTTGTTATCCCTAAATATGGTTAGGGATAATTATTTTCTATGATAGAGTTTGATTTATTCCTTATGATAGGATTTGATTTATTCTTTTGAATAGGTCTTAACTTTGCATATAAATAGGGCTTCTTCCATGTAATAGTTGTGGTTCTTTTTTTATAAAATAACAGTTGGCTCAGGCCCAGTCGACTAGTCGTGTAGTCGACTGAGACTCGATTGCTGACTGTGGCTCTGGCAGTCAACTAGCGACTAAAAGTCAACTGCTAGGGATGGCAATCGATTGGAATTAAGTGAACAAGGCACGCGAGTGTTTCGAGTCGATCAATGGCCCACGATATGATCACGGATCATGTCAATCACGATCGTCAATCGAATGATCGAGCACTTTCTGATGCGGATTAGTCTGTTGTGAGACAACGGATAAGTGGACAGTCAACTAGTTAGTAAGAGCAGTCGACTGCTAGGCGGAAATTAGCCCGAGCTGGAGATTTAAAAGGAGACTTCGTGAAGAGGAGAAGATTGTAGTTCTTAATGATCTTGAAGGCAATAAGTTGTTGCTTTCCATACCTTCCTAGCCATCCAAAGCAACCAAAAGAGCGTTCAAGCAAAGATTTATTGTGTAAAGTGTTCTTTACTTGCATTTGTTTTGTATTTCGTTTTTTGTTGTATTCTTTTTGTAAACTCATTGTAAGTGGTTTTTCCACCTCCGGATTATTTCCAAGAAGAAGAAGATTTAGCAGTGGTGTGCATCATTAGAGCTCCACTATGGCTCGGTCGTGGAGTAGGAACTAGGGTTCTGAACTATGTAAAATCTTGTCTTGTGTTTGTGTTGTATATTTGCATTTGTAGTTATATTCCGTTGCATATAACACTTTGTCTCTAATGCCACCAAACGTTCCTAACAAGTGGTATCAGAGCCAGGTTGCTCTTCAAGGGCTAACTGCCACGAGAGCAAGCGCTAGAGGAGTAGAAGAATGAAGCCAAGTGACGGATTCAACTATGACACCCGAATTCCTCCACTATTCAACTGAGAAGATTTTTCGGCATGGAACGCGAGGATGGAGACGATCCTTGTGATGGACATCGAGCAATGGTTCATTCTAATGAACGGTTTCGAAGCTCCTACAAATGAAAAGGGCAAGCTCATCAAGAGGAAGAGATGGACCGAAAAATAATTCCAAGCCTTCGAGATGAATGAAAGGGTAACGAAAACCATAATTAATTTAATCTCTAATGATATTTTGTGTCAATTTGATGATTATAAAGATGTCAAGGAGCTATGGAACAAATTCACAAAATTTTATAAATAACCCTCACCAGTTCAAATCCCAAAGTAAAGAAGATGACAATCCTGAAAAAGAATCAAGTTCTTCATCTCAAGAGCTTAAGGAATCGGAAGTTGAGAGATGCTCAACATCTGAGGAAGAAGAGGTCTTGGAAGTCTCCACCTCTGGGATTGAGGGGGAGGAGAGACAATCGATACCAGAGCAAAAGGAAACCTTTACCTCTAGAAGAAATGAAGAACCTTCCCAAGCATCCTCTACACATAAGGAAAGTAACTCAAGCATAGATATTAAAAATAAAAATCATATAACATACTATGAATATAGAGAAGTAAGACATTATAAGAGCAAATATCCAAGAAAAATCAAGGAAAAAGCTAAAGTGGCACCCAAGACCAAGGTGAAGACCAAGGATACCGAAGCCCGAATTCGCAAAGGTAAGGAGCATATAGTAAGCTTCCGATGCAATCAAAACGGGCACTACCAGGGTCAATGTCTGAGGGAGAGTAACCCTAAGAAGGACATAAGAGGAGCTTCATATGTAGGGGGAGCTAAGACAAACCCTAAGGTATATTTTAATAATACTCTTCCTTTATGTCATGATAAAAGGCATGGTAGTAATAAAGTTTATTGTCTAAATGCTAGATATCATGAAAGTAAGCTTAAGGACCAATTTAGAAATAAATATTTTTGTTTAGGTGTTAAACATCGTGAATTTAGGATTAAGGACAAGTCAACATCTAAGGAGAACCTTAGAGATAACTATGATAAGAATAATTTAGACATTAACTCTAAAAATGATAGGCACATGCCTAGAATAAAGAAATATATCCCAAAGATAAATGAAAAATCAAGATTGGATAAGTTAGAGGTAGAAAATCATACAATCTTATCATAGTGTTTCATTTAACTATGGAACTAGCTCTAGATCTAAGAAAGCTAAGGTCACAAGGGAAGTCATCCCTAGAGTTAACCATGGTAAGAGTCAAGCAACTAAGATTTCGAAGAAGTCTAGGAAAGTCACCAAGAATGTCACAAGGGAAGATATCCCTAGGGTTGACCTTAATGAGACCACAATGATCAAGGCTTCCAAGCCTAGGAGAGTCATTAGAAAGGTACTAAAAGAGATTATCCCTAATGAGTACCTTATAAATCCAAAGAGCTCCAATAGGTATTGGATTCCTATGAGTATGATCCCTTCGCACTAAATAGGTTTAAGATGTGTCAACCTTGAATTGATGGGTAGTTAACCTAACCATGGTAGAGTTGACACTTTATGACTTTTTCAAGATAATATGATACCTTGGAAATGAGATAAGAAATATATCCTAAAAGACTTTAGAATATGCCAATAAATTTAATAGAAGATAAAAAATTGATCAAAATTGACACAATTATATTAGATGTATGGTGTGCCAAAATTTAAGGATTGGACACATTCATAGGAGTTAGGTATCATTATGGCAAAATGGCATTTGATAAAAAATGGCAATTAGGTTCAAAACTTAGGTATTCCTATACAATTGTATTTTATACACTTATCATGTTTTGTTTGTCATAATCCATGTCATGATATCATACTTCATATGATTATTTAAAATATCATGATAAATACTTAGATTGGTTAATGTCATGTTGATACTTAGGTTATATTTATTATGCCATGATATCATAAATCATGGGTAAATGTTTTTAAATTATGTAAATCATTTATATCATGATCATAATTCATGCATTTAAGTTATCAGATTGAAATTAAGAACGAATGACATTATTTGATGTCATAGATAAGAGAATCAAATTGAAATGCCTAGATAAATTCATAAACTCTTAGTTTAGGAAAAAAATCAAATCCACATCTCACAGAGACTTTAGGAAGACATGTGTGTGTATTGATATACTCTAGGCACATGTGAGATGTTAGGAATATGAGTTAAGTTTAATGTGCTTATATGGTCAATCATAGGAATAAATCATGAGAAAAATTAGTGTACAAGTCATGTATACTTAGCCCATAGACCATGATTGAAAATAGATTTTGAAAAACATTTTAAAATCACTTTAGAAAATCTTGATAAAGTATATCTTTTGATAGCAATTACCATTGAAGATATTAATACAAGTTAGGCAAAAACATTGAAGTTTTCAATGGTTTTAAACTTTGTATCAATCTTTCAAATTAATAGGTATTTTAATATAAAATTATTTTTCACCCATAATGTTTGACATAAGTATTATACGTATAAAGTTTCAAGATTTTTTGAATAACGTATAATAACTTATGTTTTTTCAAAATCCGAACTGAAAGTCTGATTTCTAGAAAATCGGACTCCAGTCGACGTTGCATGTAGTCAGTCGACTGGTGGTAGTGTCAGTCAACTGGTCACTGACGCAGTAGACTGCTGTGTCTGATTTTGATTAAACAAATTTGTTTAGCTCATTATCAGCAATCGTTAAATACCCTAACCACTCCTAACCCTGTGATATGCTTAGAGAAGCATTGGAAGGGCGAAATGTTCATTAAAAATGAATATGAGAGTTGATTAGGGTGAGGATCAAAATTTAAGGGAGGTTAAAGTTCAAATTTGAGCTTTTACCCTTATTTTTGATGGTTTAGATTTCCTATAAGCTTAAGAACTCTCCAAGAACATTGTTGGTGCAATGGTCAAGAGGGAGTAAGCTTTTAGGGGGAGTTTGTCTATCAAGGGATGATGGATGAAGGTTAAAAGGGGGGAGAGTGAAGAATTGTCTTTCATTAGAATGAATGCATTTATGATGAGTCTTGGATCAAGGGGGAGAATGAAGGATCTTATTAAAAGATTAGACATGAAAAACTTTGGTAGACTTTTTGATGTTTGTCAAAGGGGGAGAAATGAAGAATGTAAGTTAGGAAACCTTCATTATGCCTTGGCATAAGAAAATGCATAGTTGGGTTTATGGGTTAGCCTAACTTAAAGATATTGTCAAACATAAAAAAGGAGGAGATTGTTGGTGCAATCGGGCCCAGGCTAATGTTAACGAAGCTCGAGTGGGACTCGAATAGGATTTTGATGTTTGACAATGGGTTTAACAATACATTTGATATACATATTGAGAGAGATTAATGGAGCAATCAACCTCAAGTCAAGATTGACCAAGCTCGAGTGAGACTCGAGTGGAAGTCCAAGAATGAATTCTTGACAATGAAGAAGTCTAAGTATGGATACTTGGCAAGGAAAAGTCCAAGGACGGAGTTTTGGCAAGGGAAAGTCCAAATATGGATATTTGGCAAAGGGAAAAGCTCAAGTGTGTAGTCTTGGTCGTGTAAGTCCAAGTGTGCAATCTTACCCGTGTAAGTCCAAGTGTGTAGTCTTGTGCATATAAGTCCAAGTGTGTAGTCTTGGTAGCGTAAGGCCCAGTATGCAAAGGGAAAGTCCAAGGGTGTAGTTTTGGTCGTATAAGTCCAAGGGTGTAGTCTTGGTCGTATAAGTCCAAGGGTATAGTTTTGGCGGCGAAAGTCCAAGGCACAGCCTCTTGGCAAAGGTAGACCTGATAGTATGACAAAACTAATGGAAGCACTTGAAGGCTAGCACCAAGGGTGAAGAGTCGTGGACTCGAACCATAAAGTGAGGTCGATAGAGTGACTCAAGACTTAGGTCTGCTTGCATCTACCAATGGCTGACGGATGGAAGCACTTGAAGGCAAAGGGCGAAGTAGTCATGGAGGACTCGTATAGACCCCGAGGGCGTGAGGTTGATGGAAGTGACTTGAAAATTTAGGTTTAGGCCAAGGGTAAGTATCAAGTATGAGGGGATTATACTTTGGTTAAACCTCAGCTTTGAGGTTCACCAATGACGGTATTTACTGCCGACCGATCGAGTGCTCTGTGACTCAGGCTTAGTTAACTCGGACAATGACTAGGGTTACGACTCCGACCGGGCCGCCAGAGTCGATCGAGGCTCAACTGCTGATGTCAGGACCGGTGGGTTAATTGCGACGGTCGTGGGTTGCACTGATTAAGGTTGTTGACCGATCGGTCTTAAGTGGACAAGATACTGAGAATGTTTCGAGTCGAATGATGGCTTAAAGATAATCACGGGTCGTGATCGACCGAGCACTTTCGTACGGATGAGTCGATCGAGACAACGGATATGGGCAATGAGGTGGGTAAGAGCAATGATCGTTAAAGCGGAAATTGCGTGCCGGGCTTTAAAGAAGACTTCATGAAGAGGAGAAGATGTTGGTTCTTGGTGATCTTGAAGGGGATAAGTTAATGCTTTCCATATCTTCCTAGCCATCCAAAGCAACCAAAAGAGCGCTCAAGCGAATATTTGTTGTGTAAAGTGTTCTTTACTTGTATTTGCTTTTGTATTTCGTTTTTAGTTGTATTCTTCTTGTAAACTTATTGTAAGAGGTTTCTCCACCTCCGAATTGTTTCCGAGAATAAGTAGATTTAGTGGTGGTGTGCATCACTAGAGCTCGATCGTTGAGTAAGAGTTAGGGTTCCGAACCATGTAAAATCTTGTCTTGTGCTTGCATGTTGTATATTTGTATTTGTATTTCCCTGCACATAACACTTTGTAAACAAGCACGATCGAAAACGAAATCGAAGAAACGCTACTCACTCCCTCCTCTAGCGCCACCAAACATTCCTAATATATTGTTCACCTTTTTTTTCCTCTAATGTCTCAAGTTTTGTTTTTCCATTATATCTTTAAACATTCTTTCTCTTAGGCATATGTCTAATTTTCTTTGGGTTATTGCCTTGATTTTTCTTATCCTTATGTAAACTAGGCCTACCTCTAAAGGTACTATTGTTTTCCTTAGGTAGGGTAATTCTTAAGCTAATTGATCTAGAATTGTCTTTAGTCCTATTTTCATGATGTTGAACACCAAAATGATAAAACCTATTGCTAACATGCTTTTTATCATGAAAAATTAAAATTGTGTTAAGTAAAGATATCTTAGGTCTTATCTTAGGAACTTCCCCTACACTTGAGTTCTCTACCTTGTCCTTCATAGGGTGTCTTTCCCTCGGACATTGATTGTGGTAGTGCTCATTTTGGTTGCATGAGAAATACACTATGTGCTCCTTTTTTTTGCGTATTGAGGCTCTAGCCTCCTTGGGCTTTTCCTTTGCCTTTGGCGCCCCTTGAACCTTCTTATTGATTCTACTTGGACACTTACTCTTGTAATATCCCTTCTTCCTACACTCAAAGCATATTATATGATATTTATTTTTAATGATTAGGCTTGAGTTAACTTACTTAGCGGTACGGGGAAACACTTGAAGGTTCATCATTGGCTCCGAATGTAGAGGTCTCCTCTTGCTCCGGTGTCGATTGTCTATCCTCCCCCTCAATTCTAGAGGTGGAGACTTCTACAATCTCTTCTACTTCGGATGTTGATCACCTCTCAACTTCTGAATCTTCAAGCTCTTGAGATGATGAGCTTTTCTTCCTTGGATTCCTCCTCATCTTGTACTAATGAGGATTCTTCATAGAGCTTGAAAAAATCATTCCATAACTCCTTGGCGTCCTTATGTTTCCTAACTTACACAAAATGTCATTAGGTATTAAATTTACTAAAATTTTGGTTACCTTATCATTTGCCTCGGATCTCTAGACTCTTTCGTCGGTCAATTTGCACCTTTTCAGAGGTTTCCCTTCCTTGTCCCTTGGAGCCTCAAAACCCTCTGTTAGGGTGAATCACTCTTCGATATTCATTTGAAAGAACATTTCCATTCTTTCCCTCCATTGATTGAACCCTCCTAGTCCGTAAGGAGAGGGAAATCTGGTGTCGAGTCCAAAACCATCTTGAAATTCCATGTCCTCTAGTTTTTGTGCTCCCTCGGCGATCAATCCATAGAAGAGCGATCTCGCTCTGATACCACTTGTTATGACTAGCATGAGCTAAAGGGGAGGTGAATAGCATCCCGATCGTCAATTGCCTTTTCTCTCGTTCGTGTTGTGCTTGTCTACAAAACGTTATAGCAGCGGAAAACAAAACATAAATAGAAATAACAGACACAATCACAACACCTGGGTTTTACGTGCTTCGGAATCCCCTATTCCTACTCCATGGTCTAACTCTACGATAGTCCCACTATCTCCTTCTCCTTCCCGAAAACTTTTGGAGGTAGAGAAACCTCTTACAACCTGAGCTTACAATAAATGCAACCAAAACAAGGATGAAGAATATAAAGAAAAATACAATACAAAAAATACTTTACACAAGAACGTTTTTGCTTGATTGCTCTTTGGGTGCCTTGAAAAGACTCTTGAAGATATAGAATACAACAGCAACTCCTCTTCAAACTCTTCAAGAACCAACCCTAAAAACTTCACCAAGTCCTCCTTTTATAAGCTCGACATTGGCTGATCTCCACTTACCAATCAACTGGCTTTACTCCCAGTCGACTGATCACTCGACCGTTTACTCACAATAGCTCCTTCCACGTCGGATTTCAGTCGATCAGTCAACTGCACTACGCCATAAGTCGACTGCTTGTCCAACAATTGAACTGGTCAGTCGATTCAAAAGGTTTCTATTCGCCTGACCACTAAGTCAATCAACCGCTTCACTACAATAGTCGACTGTTGCATCGTAGCTTTCCCGAGCACCTGGTTTCCCATCCCGAATACTCGGTTTCCCGAGCACTCGAGCCCCCAACTCTTCCCTTCAGTCAGTCGACTACTTCACCACAGTAGTCAGTTGCTTTGTCGGAGCTATTCTGAGCACTCCATTTCTCATTTTCCCAAACACCATAGTCGCTTAAGATTCGTTCCTCACCCCGAGCACGAGCGTCGAGCGCCACTCGGGACTTCCTGAGCACCGCTCGCGACAGACTTCCTAAGCACCGCTCAGGACAAACTTCCCGAGCCTCGCTCGGGACTTCCCTAGCGCGTCCCGAGCGACCGTCGCCCGAGCACCTCTTCCTTCGTTTATCAACGCCCAAGCACCAGCTCAGATAACTGGTCAAAATCACCAGTCGATTGCTCAAGTACTCATCCCCGAGTACGCGACTCGAGCCATGCTCCTGAGCGCCCTATGATGTATCAGTCGACTGGAAACCATCTTTAGTCGACTGATGCCTTAGTTAGCCTCAATCTACCAAGACTTTTCTCATTTAGCATTCGATCACTCTTGATCTGTCGAAACCTCCTTTGCCTAGCATTCGGTCAACCGTGAACTACTAATACTTCTCTTGCCAAGCAAGGTCACTTTGACCGGTCGGGTCTTCACTTGCCAAGCAAAGTCGTCCTAACCTATCGGGATTTCACCTGTCAAGTACAATCACCCTAACTTGCCAGGACTTTACCGGCCAAGCACGATCACCTTGATTTGTCGAGACTTCACTTGTCAAACACGATCACCCTGATCTGTCGGGACTTCACTTGCCAAGCACAGTCACTCTGACCTGTTGGGACTTTCATTTACCTAGTCATCCGGTCACCTTAACTTGCCAAGACTTCCCTTGCCTAGTCATTCGGCCACCTTAACCTGCCAAGACTTTACTTGCCTAATCATCCGGTCACTTTGACCTACCAAGATTTCACTTGTCTAGTCATCTGGCCACTTTGACCTGTCAGGACTTCCTATCACCAAACATCTTGTCCTCCTTGACCTATTTAAACTTTCCTTGCCTTGCATCAGATCTCCAGACCTACAAGAACTTTTTCGACACCAAACATCTTGTCCTGCTTGAACTTTCCTTATCTTGCATCCGGTCTTTAGACCTACAAGGGCTTTTCCGACACTAAGCATTTGGTCCTACTTGATCTGTTTGGACTTTCCTCTTTGTGTCAAGTGTCCGATCAACCTTGACCTACCTGGACTTCACACTTGCCAACTCCCAGTTGGACTTTCCATCACCAAGTGTCCGATCTCTCTTGACCGACTTGGATTTCTCACTCGTCAAGTCTCTAGTCAACCTGACTTACTTGACTTCTCATCATCATGGTCATCCTAACCCAATGACAATTGCACCAATACTCTCATCTATATAATTACGAATGTCTCATACGATCCTATAGTCATATCCTTAATCATATTGTTATATTGTCAAACGTCGAAATTTAACCCCAACTCGAGTCTCACTCGAGTTTGGTCAACCTTGAGCTGAGATTGATTGCACCAACAATCTCCTCCTAACATATATTTGGTCAAATATAAAAAAAAATCATCTATAAACCTAACATATTATAGTAATTTATAATATAGTCAATAATAGAATATTTAGTCATATTTAAAAGTGGAAATAATAAGTCACAAATTGACTTTCTCATTGTGAGGAAGAAGGATAGAAAGATATGTAAATATTGTAAGATCATTTCTGGAGAAAACTTAACTATCCAATAGAGGTTGATAGTGTTGGATATGCGTCATATACATAGTATTAAAAGAAGAAAAAAATGCATAACTCTTAGAATTAAATTGTGGAAGTTCAAAGACGAGAATCAAAACATAATTAAAGAGAGGGTAGGAGGATTAGTATTAAAAGGAATATATGATGACTCAAATATGACATGGGATAAGATGATATTAAATTTAAAAATGATAGTCAAAGGTGCATTCAGTAAGTCAAAGAGATGTACAATTTCAAAATAAAGAATCTTGATAGTGGAATGAAAAAATATAGGAGAAAGTGAAGAAAAAACAATAAGCCTACAAGATATTATACACTTGTAAAAATGAGAAAAACTTAAAAAAATCATATAGTAGCCAAGAAAGAGACTAAGAAAGTAGTAAATGAAGCTAAGAATGAAACTTTTGAACACTTATATCGATAATTTGATACAAAAGAAGGGGAAAGAGATATTTATAGAATAGCTAAAACTATAGAGAGAAAGACTAGAAATCTTACCTAAATAAGATGCATTAAAGATGAATGCAATAGGATACTATTGGGCAATGAAAAAATAAAAGAACGATGAAAGAGGTATTTTCATCTACTTTTTAGTTAAGGTTTAGATGATCAATTTAGCTTAGGTAATTTAAGTAGATTGAGTATGAAATTTTAAATTTTTATCGTAGAATTTTACCTTCATAAGTAGAACAGAATTTAAAATGAATATAAAATAGAAAAATAGTTGGACCAGATGATATTTCGATAAAGTATAGAAGTGCCTAGGTAAGCGAGTTATTAAATGACATATAAAGTTATTCAACTTGATATTAAAAACGAAAAAAAAAATGAGGATAAGTACTCTAGTTCTTTTATATAAAAACAAAAGTGACATACAAAATTGTGCAAATTATAGGAATATTAAACTAATGAGTCATACTATGAAATTATGAAAAAAAAAAAGTAAAAAAAAAAGACTCACCTCATGTTTACTCCAAAAGACGGGTTTAGAAAGGAAACGAATTTCAAATGAAAAAAAAAATCCCTAGGGAAAGGGAAGAGAAAAGAAAGAAATTCTTTGAAGAAGAGAAAAAAATTCTCAAGGAAATAAGAAAATGACGGAAAGAGAAGAGAAAAAAAAATAAAAAATTTATCCGCCCACGATCGCATAACCCATGACGACTGTGTCGAGTGGCGATGGTTAAGCGGCCCAAGCGATGTGCATCGGCATGAATCGCAACGTGATGACGACCGACAATCGACGGCGTATCGACTACGCACAAAGTGAAAGTAAGCGAGAGGTCGAGATCGGCGTGACGGCGAATAGCCGCAAGAGTAAATTTTTATTAACAAAAAAAAATCAAGAGGAAAGGAAAGGTTTTCTGTCCAATTTGAGCAAAAAAATATATATATAACTAAAGGAAGAAAACTAATCCATCAAAGGATGGAATCTTAAATTCGTCCACCCATGAAGTAAACATATGAAAGAAAAATAGTTCCTCTTTTTTTCCCGAAGTAAATACAAAAGACTACTTAGGGAAATTTACCTCTAAAACAACTACCAGCACATTTCTAGGATATTCAACCACTAGTAAAGCCTATAGGGTATATAACAATGAAAAGGAAGATTTTTCACTATGGAAAGTTTTCCACAGTTTTTATTTCCTTCCTCCTAAGTAAACAAAGCATAAGGAGACCATAGTAACCAAAAATAAATTTAGATTTATGTTGAGAAGTCGACAATAGAAGTTATACATCTTAGACAACTAATTAAAAAGTATCGAGAACACAAGCAAAACTTACACATGGTATTTATTGACCTTGAAAAAAATTATTATGTAGAATTCTAGAAAAGAAAAGTGTTAGTTAGTGTGTATTGAAATAATAAAAAATATGTATGAGGATGTAATAACAAGAGTAAAAATGTTAAGAGGATTAACCAAAGTATTTCCCATAAAGATAGGATTACAATTACATTAAAGATTTGTTTTAGGTATCTATCTTTTTACACTAATCATGAATGAACTCACTAGACACATCCAAGACATGGAATCATGGTGCATGTTATTTACAGATGATATTATTTTAGTATATGAGGCACGTGAAAGAGTAAATGCTAAATTTGAATCTTAGAGGGAAACACTAGAAGTGAAAGGCCTTAGACTTAGTAGAGTACAGACAGAATATATGAAATTTAAATTTAGCAATGTTAGATACAATGAGATAATTATTAAGTTAGGAGACAACGAATTCTCTGTAACTGAAAGTTTAAATATTTAAGATCATTTTTGGAAAAGAATGGAGGGATTGAAAGAGATATCTTACATAAAATACAAATAAGATGGTTGAAATACAGGAGAGCATCGGATGTTCTTTGTGATCATAAAGTACATTTAAAATTTAAAGGGAAGTTTTACAAAATGACAGTTAGATCTGTTATGTTACATGAAGTTGAATATTGGACTATAACCTGAGCACATAAACAGAAAAAAGATTTATAGAGATAAGGATGTTACGATTGATGTGTAGACATACGAAATGGATAAAATAAGAAATGAGAATATTAAAGTGAAAGTTGAGATTGCACTTATTAAGGAAAAACTCCAGGAGATATGTTTAAGACAGTACGAACATAAATTTAGACGACCAATAAATATTGCAGTTCGACGATATGAAACTATTGCAAATATGTAAATCAAACGAGAAAGAGGAAGACCTAAGAAGATTTGGTTAGCAATGATAAAAGAAGATAAAAATTATTTAAATATAGATGATAATATAGTAGGGAATAGAGTCCAATGACACGGGACGATTCATATAATCAACCTCACCTAGTAGGATAAGACTTAGTTGGTGTTGTTGTATAATATAGTCAATAGTTTATATGATATAGAATGTTAGAAGTATACAATATTACAATATATATATATATATATATATATATATATATATATATATATATATATATATATATATTATTAAAATGTACGTATATATATTATATTTATAATTTAGAGGCCATTTTAAAAAGGATAAAGGTTTTAAGGGCCTTTTAAAATGATCTCTATCATAAATAATGATATGCCCCCACTTTACTTATTCTAACCTACCCTTCCTATTCTTGTGAATTGCAAGTCATGATTCTCTTGTTGTCTCTTCACTTTACCCAGAACTCCTCTTTCGCAATAGCTTTAGCAGCTTGCCCACCAACTCAGTTCGTTCTTGTGATAGCTTCTCCACTTGGCACTAGGGCTTAATTGCATATTAGGTATTTTCTTCCTCAGCTTCTTCCCCCTCTATTTCTTCTTTCCCTTATTCCCTTCTTCGTTGTTTCTTCTTCAATACAATTTCCTTGATTTTCTTTTAAGAAAACAACAAGTCCGATGACTAGGATTTGTGTTTCTTATCAATACCCATGTTGTGTTGTGACTTGTGATGACATAGGTATGAGAGGATAACCAATGAGCTTGAGTAACAAAGCAACAAGTATGCTCCTCCTCCTTCCTCCCCTGCTTCTTTCTCCTTTTCTTCTACTGCTAAATCTACATCTCTATCATGGGTGCTAGTTGACATATGTCGCACCAGGTCTTGACGCCAATAAGCATTAGTAAAGAACAATTCCATTCTAAGACCAAACTAGATCTGGTAGAGAACAGGTTTTGATGCTGAAATTTTGATGGTGCATTCACATTAACCTCAGCCTATGCTGCACTTGTTCACACAAGAATCATAGGCTATCATGATTCATGACAGCTTTGTGTGGCACTTTTTCGCTCTCAGAAAGGTTCAGCTATTAATGTGGTTGGCACTGCATGTGAGGGTTAATACTAAGGCTAAGTTGGCTTGGCAGTGCTGTGATTGAGGATGACAATTGTGTTTTCTACTCTTCTCATGAGGTAGAAATGGTAAGGCATCTATTTAACAGCGACTCAACAAAAAACATGGGTTGGAATCTCATTTTAAGAAGGCTGAGGTGGAGGACCCTCCAATTCTTAGTTTCTAAATGGTGATCTTGGTGAACACGGGAGAACAGGAAGGTAGGTTGTGAAACCCACTAATTCATGGATGGATACATACAGTGTGACTGGCAAGATGTAAAGTGATCCTCAAAACTGTTCTGGTCGGTTGTTGTATTTGTGCTCTGAATAACTGCAATTTGGATTTTAAAAAATGGTAGCTCTCTGAACCTCACTTTACATAGCAATTGCAGGATAAATCCCTTAGCAGATTCTTAATTGAAGGATACACCATCAAAAATAAGAAAAGGTTAATGTTTCGTCATCTTATTTTAAGATAGACAGCCCTTTAAATTTAGTTTAAGTGCAGTAACAGTCGATTCTATACCTAAACCATCCAGATTATGCTTCAAAAGGAGCACTCATCAATCCAAGGACGGTCATAACTCACTATGTAAAACCTACCCCTGACTACTTAAGATAATTGGTCACAAACTATCAATGAGTCCTCAACCAATCAGGGGACCTCATATTTTCTATCCTCTTCTACCTGAATTTAGATGGAACAAAATTATATGGTTTGCCACCTCTCTCTGCTCTCACTTCTTTCTTTCAACTAATAATTTGTTTTCATTTTCTGTCTTCCCTTCCCTTTGTCTATTCTGATGAGCACCCTATCACTGGAATAGTTCATCAACCTAAGAACACAAAAACAAGTAACTTGCAACCAAAGATGTTTGGCTTGGAGATAGGACCCACTTCGAGCAAAAGAAAGGTTTAGGTACAGAAGGAAGTCTCTTGGATATGCACTAGTACTCTGGGACTTTGATTGCAATGTGAGATTTATAACTTTACACAAAAGTAAGCCATAGAATGCTGTGGCAATGCATTAAGTAGAAGATCAAGGTCAGAAGTCAAGCTCTCTCATCATGCTTATTTTGCAGTCCAACTGTATAGTTTCTTTGATAATTTTATCGTAAACAGATGATATTCCCTTGTCTATGTTACAAGGTTAGAGGCCAATCATAATAGTTGCAGAGACTAAAGCACAGAAAAATTTTAGTTATTATTATCCTTAAGAGAAGCATGGAAAGGCTTACTTGCATCTGTAACGTCACACTTAACAAATATTGCAGATGGGACTTGAAGTTCTGAAGGAAGCTTTGCATTCTCCTTCTCAATCAGAAAAGCCACTTCTTTTCCTTTTTCAGAAAGGTCAGCAACAGTTACAAAGATTCCCTTCCGTGCAAGAGCTAAGCAAAGTGCTTTACCTATATAGGATCATTAATATAAATATTAGAAAAGGTTTCAATGTCTATTCTAGAGCAAAAGGAAACAGAAGATACAGAACGGGTGATGCTGCCAAGTATATGATACTTCTTTTCAAAATGTATCTGAGGAAACGTTAATTGTGGATTAATCTTTTAACTCTTTATTCGACCATTATTAGTGGGATCAAACAGCAATTCCATTAAGTTTGTTTTATAATGGTACAAAAATATAATCAACAGATTGTTGTAGTTACTAAATGAACAAAGTCAATATCCAAGTTAAGTCTGATTAAATAAGACCCGAGTGCATAGAAGTAATCATTTTTAGGTCATTATTATTGGTGGCGGCTATGATCAATATTCTAAACATCTCTTTATCAAATAAAGAATATTTCAATTACAAATAATCTGGAAGAACAAGAAAAAACCTGACATACACGAGAAGGCATCAGTTTATCAGCAAAATGATGTATGAAATACATGTGCGCTTTAATTTGACGTTTGTAGTAGGAAAATATTTTAGAAACCTTTCCCGGGATAGAGATGCACAAAGAAACAAAAGACACTAATAGACCTCACTATCATGATTGTTGAATAATGTTAAATTTCATAGGGCGCAGACTTGTTCTCCAATACATCCCTATAAATATGAAAATATGGAAAGAGTCACCTATATGTGGAGCCTAATTATTCTAAGGGACATTTTAGGCATCTGACACATTATTTATAGCCCTAACCTTAATTTACTTATAATTGTGGGCAGCCGTTATTAAGAGATTATCATTCATTTATTCACAGAGAGAGTACAAGAAAAATAGTTCTTAGAGAACAAGTTCTTGTAATTCTCTTTGAAATCTTGATTTCGATATAGCGGAAATTTGCAGTGGTGGCAAGTGGACATAGCTCTCAAATCGAGGGGGTGAACTACTATAAATCTTGTATGCTCTTTGTGTTTATTCTTAGTCAATTTCTTTTTATCACTTTCGACTATTAGGATTGGTGCTTTAATCTTGATAACTGGTATCAAATCTTCAAGTTGAATTCAAAAGCAATGGCTAGTGAAGAAGGTTTGGCACATGGGATTGGAAAATTCGATATTAACAATTTTGCTTTCTGGAGAATGCAGATTGAGGATTATCTCTATAGTAAAAAGCTACATATATTGCTTGAGGGGAAGAAATCAAAAGGTACATAGACAACTATTGGAATCTCCTTGATAGGCAAGTGTTGGTGGTTATTTGATTGACACTGTCAAAGAACGAGGCTCATAATGTTGCAAAGGAGAAATCAATTGTGGGTTTGACGAAGGTTTTGTAAGATATATATGAGAAGCCTTTCACAAATAATAAGGTATTTCTTATGAAAAGACTTTTTTCATCTGAAGATGACAGAAGAGGCTTATGTTGCAACACATCTGAATTAGTTTAACACAATTGTCACTTAATTTTCTATTCAAATTAATTTTAATGATGAAATTTGTGCTTTAATACTCTTGGCGTCCCTACCAAATAGTTGGGAACCAATGCGGGCTAGGATAATAATTCCGTTGACAGTGCAAAACCTAATTGTAGTGATGTTAGAGATTGAATAATTGCAAAGGAGGTTCACAGAATTGATTCTGGTGAAAGAGTGATAGCAAATTTTGCTCTAAATATTAAAAATAAAAAAGTTAGAGGGAAAAGAAAAAAGTATAATCAGAACAAAAGTAAATCAAAATCAAGGAATAGTAAAAGTTATTCCAGATCTGGGAGATATGGAGTATTGGAACGATGGGGGAGAAGGCTATATGAAAAGGGATTGTACAAAAATAAAGGCAAAGTTGCAAATGTCGTAACAGATGTGATTTAAGATGTGTTACTTTTGTCCTATTGATTCTTGAGTTTTAGACTCAGGGGTCTCTTTTCACACTACTATTCATCATGAAATTGTGAAAAATTATATTGCTGAATTATGGAAAGATATATCTGGTTGATGGAGAACCTTTGAATATTGTGGGTATTGGAGATATTTGTTAGAATATGTCAAATGAAGTTGCATGGAAAATACAAAGGTGAGACATGTACGAAAGTTGATGTGAAATTTAATTTCAGCAAGACAGCTTGTTGATGAAGGGCATCACAGCTTGTTGATGAAGGGCATCACAGCTTTTGTGGCGATGCAAGGAAATTTACAAAAGGCTTTATTGTTGTTGCATGGGGCAATAAAACTGGAACTTTTTATATGACTTCCAATTGCAAGGATATGATTATTATTGTTCATAGCTGTGCCAAGTCAGATTTACGGCATTGTGTCAAATAGTAAAATATCACAAATGAAACTTGTTGATCTCCAATTATTTGAAAGTTGTGTCCTTGGAAAGCAAAAAAGAGTTAGCTTTTCTAAATCCGGAAAAGATTTGAGAGAAGGCAAATTGGAGTTGGTACATACTAAGGTTTAGGGGCCTACAATTGTGAGTTCTCTTGGAGGATCCAACTACAATGTAACATTCATTGATGATTCTACAAGAAGGTACCGGTTCATTTTATTAAAAAAAAAAAATCTGATATGTTCAATACTTTTAAAAAGTGGAATCATGGAAGAAAATGAAGCAAATTTAAAAGTAGAGTGTCTGAAATCTGATAATGGGGGTGAATACATTACTGTTGACATTGTGCTGAGGATGGGATTAAGATGATAAAAATTGTACCTAGAAATCCTCAACAAAATAGTGTGGCTAAAAGGATGAATAAGACCCTAAATAAAGGCGTAAGGAGCATGCAGATTCATGTAGGATTTCCTAAGGCATTTGGAGTTGATGCAAACAGCTTATTTGATTGATAGAACTCCTTTAGTGCCTTTAAATTATAGCATGCCAAAGGAGGTTTATGGTGGCAAAACCATAAATTATTCCTTCTTGAAAGTGTTTAATTGTCTCTCTTATGTTCATGTTGATGCTTCTGCTAGAAATAAACTTATCTAAAATCCAAGAAATTTCTTCAAGAGTAGGGATATAATTTTAGATAAACAAGTATTGTGCAATGACAGATTGGGTAAAAATTCAAAAAATACAAATTCTGAATTAAGAGTTCCGAGGTAATTTACTTCAAAAAATTTCCCGTGAACAATTTACAACAAGATACTCCAAGGAATATAATAGACAAAGAGATTGTCAGTCCAGAAACTACTTCTATGCCAGAATTAAGGAGATCTTCTAGAACTGTCGGACCATTGAGATTTCTCCATCACTTAATTTGATTTTGTTGACTGATAGAGATGAACTAGAGAGTTGGGAGGAGGCAATCCAGGTTAATGAATTAATCAAGTGGGAGTCAGCCATGCAAGATGAGATGAATTCTTTGATGTGTAATCAAATATGACAGTTAACAGAGTTACTATGTGGGAAAAAGGCATTGCAGAATAAGTGGGTTTACTGAATAAAAGAAAAACATGATGGTAGCAAGTGCTATAAAGCAAGATTGGTGGTCAAATATTTTCAGCAAAAAGGAGTTGATTACACTGAAATTTTCTCTATAATGGTTAAGTTAACCACGGTGAGAATGATTCTTGGGTTAGTGGCAAAGGGAAATTTGCATCTTCAACAAATGAATGTAAAAATTGTCTTTCTTCATGGTGACTTAGAGGAAGAAATTTACGTGCAGAAACCATATGATTTTGAGGTACAAGGAAAAGAGAAAATGGTGTATAAGCTTCAAAAAAACACCTAGATAATGGTATAAAAAGTTAAATAATTTTATGAGCAATAACAACTTTTTGAAATGTTAAGCAGATCACCGTTGTTATATCAAAAGGTTTAATAGCTCATATATCATGTTATTACTGTATGTTAATGATATGTTAATTGCTAGAGCTAATATATTGAAGATTGACAAGCTGAAAAAGAAAATCTCAGAGGGATTTGCGATGAAGGATTTGGGTACTACATAGATTCAATATTGATAGAGCAAAGTGGGTAAACACACCTTTAGTCTATCTAAGAATCAGTCACCTTTGTCTGAGGAGCAGGCCTACATAGACAAGGTACCCTAAGCTTCTATCGTTGGTTGTCTCATGCATGTAGGACCAGACATAGCATATGTAATGGGAGTTGTGAGCAAGTTTACGAGTAATCTAGGAAAACAACATTGGGAGGCAGTGAAATCGATTTTTAGGTATCTGAATTCTGAAAGGTACAGAAAACTTCACTCTATGATTTAGAAAATATGGCTGGTGATGTAGATGGCAGAAAGAGTACTACTGTTTCAAAATTGTAGAGTAACAGAGGTTAGTAAAGAGATGATTGCAATCTTTTCTGAGTTGGGTCACAAATATGAAAAAGGTGTGTTATATTGTGACAATATGAATGTCATTCGTTTGGCTAAGAATCTTGTTTATCATGCTAAGACAAAGTATACATAGGTTCGATATCACTTTATAAGATCAGCTTTAGAAGATGAAATTCTAACTCTTGAGAAGATACAAGGAAGTCCTAATCTAACTAATATGTTGACTAAGACTGTGATAGTTGAGAAACTAAGGTTATGTACAACTTCAGTTGGACTTCTGACGCAGGCGGATAGCGGAATGGGCGCTAATTGTGCGTAGTTAGAAAAGAGGAAGAGCGAAAGAGTCGTAAGAGGAGGAGTTTCACTAACAAAGAGGGACACCTCTTAGTTTAAACGAAAAGAAATATTATTAATCAAAAATTAAATGACTTAGCCTAAATCTATGTTTAAATAGACTTAGAGAAAGAGAAAGTTTCTTAAAAATTAAAATAAACTAACTTTAACAGAAATTTCTTAACAAACAAGAAAGTAAAAAAAATAAAGAAATAAACAAACTTTAATATATAAATTAGATGCCCCTGCATCAACTTCTCCATTGGGCTGAGGAGCTATCGCCATTGTAGATAGAAACGATTGTTGATATATGTATGGAGCATTTCTAATATATGCATGGAGCCTAATTATTCTATGTAAACGACATTCTAAGAATTTGACCCATATTATTTATAGCCCCTATAGCCCTAACAAAAGGCACATACTTGTAGATGGTCACGTTGAAAGGAAAGTCACACACGCAAAGTGAATGGCATAAAAAAAGGTAGGATTATTACATTTGCTCAGTTGTCCAATCCACATAGTTTCTGTTCAGAGGTGAGTAGAGGAGATGCTCCCTGGTTGTTCATTTGTAGTCATCTGCCACACCATCTGAGTCTTTGGACAAGACCAGATAATGGACAACCTCTGGGTTGGAAACATTGGATACACAAAATGGAGACATCGAGAGGATAGGTTATACACAATGGGCAAGTCAGACAATTCTTTGCTGGGACACTTTGCAGGAAGAGCAGCAAGCAAAAATATTGCATCTTCAGAGGAGTTTCCAATTTGAACAAGGATTGCACAACTCCAACGTTAATCCTCGCTTCGTTTGAGGTTCCAAGATCAGCTCACAGAAAAAAGTTCAGTTGATGTCCATCTCTAGAAACGTTAAGGTCCTCTGCAGTAGGTTAGGGTTGGGACCTTTAGGCAATGAAATTAAGAGAACTCCACAGCCTACCATGTTAACTAGGATTACCAATTGTAAAGTTTCGATCACACCAGTTATGCCAAAAGAGCAAGATACTCTCATGAAGTACCTTCGGGAACCCTATTGACGTCTACTTAAAAGGACGGTTCTCTTAGCAAGTTCCTCACAAATAGCTGCAAAACTAAGAAGGCCAGTGTATGGGGTACACGGTCTTCTCAGCTCGACGATTTTTTTTTCTCACAAAACAGTCTCCGCGCCAAGGTGAAGACGAAGGCGAAAAATAAAATATAACAATTGCACATGTTCAACCATCATCCAATCTCTCAACCAAGCGAGGAAATTCCACCATAGTTGCAGGGTAAAGGGAAGAAGTTACCAATTCCGGAGGCGCCACCAGTAACGATGGCGGACAATCCAGCCTTCAGTTCCATCTTGCGTCGATTCGAAGGTCGAGGGATATCAAAATTCCTATACCGGTGAAAGACTCAACCGCCAGAGGGGGTGGTGGAATTCGAAGCGCAGTTATACGGGAGAGGTTTTTCGACAGCCGGCTTATTGCCTATGACCGATCCCTTTATGCGCTAGCTCACAACCTTAGACCACTGCTGTCTACCTCCACCCTCATTGGCAAAGGCTAAACTAATTTCCAATCAACAAACAGGTACTAATCTCGGTATAATAAACAGAAATAAAACAAAGTGTGTTCATTTGGTATATCCGTCCATTCAACAATTGAAAACAAAAATCTAAATTAATATCTGTTTTAGAAATTTTTTAATGGAAGGTAAATGCATTAAATCCTTGGAAAAACTAGTAAAGCAATGATATTTAAATTGAATTGCATATCTAAATTCATATAATATCCAAAATGAATATTCAATTTTTATATTTATCGAAATAAGTAATTTTTTTCTCATTATATTCTTTCTTAATTGATCGATTGTTTTTTATATAATAGTCAAGTTAATCAATTGATTCCTAAATAATTCAATTGTTTGTTCATAATTTAATCAATGACTACTAAATTTCGTGTACTCATGGCAAAACCATTATACATGTCTCAAAATATCTAATAATTATGCTAATTTTAAAGAATTATAATTTTGTGTTTAGGTTATAAAATTCATACCTAAAGACACGGGTACAAACTTGACCCTGGGTTGAGTCCGCCTTGGACCCATAACTAGGTCAACAAGTCGATTACCCATTCGACCTGGGTTAATGAGTTGATTATGATTCAGTAGCCTAGAACCCGTTGAACTGACAGTTTGAACTGCTAGTTCCAATGACAATTTCTTCTTTTTTTTTATTAATTGTCTGATGATTTTTTATCAACACCTACAATTTAATGATTGTTATGCTCCTAACTCTCTATATAGTATGTTTATTTCATCATTTTTATATTGTATTCTCTATTTTTCTATTTGAGTTTCAAAATTTCAATCGCTTTTGATTCCCCGATTCTAATGAGAGAAGGTTCATCTCATTCTTATAATGGCAATAAAGTAAGCATTATGAATGTCAATCTTGAGTCCAAGTACGGTCAATTTATCAATGATGAACTGAAATAATTTTTTATAATTGATGTATAGAGAATTATTGAAACTTCTAAGGTTTAAAAAATTTTACCTTTAAAATCATCTATTTTTACTAGCATTTTTAAAAAAGTAGTTTTTTCCTAAGAAATACATATAAAATATAAGTATTGTAATACCTTCTATAAATTTTAATTAGGTTGTAGTTATAGGTTATTAAAGTGACACAAGCACCCGATGAATTTTAAGATCAAACATTTTCAAATGCAATTCTCCCTATTTTTATTGTCCATTGGAGGTATAAATGTAAGTTTATTTAAATATTCTGATATTAAATTTAAAAAATTATTAATTATATATGTTTATATAAAGCATCTTTCTTTTAGTTTTGAGTTTAAATGCACTTTTTAAAATTTGTACCAAGAATCTCTTAACTCATCTTCTAAACGTGTTTCACGATCTACATTTACTTACACAACTAAAAAATTAGTAAGATATAAGAAAAAGTAATTTTAATTGAAAATTTTAGTAAACTAAATAAGAAAAAGGATTTTATGTTTTGATATTTAGAGTGATCATTAGCAAATTCATCTTCTATAGGTGTAACCTACCATTAGATCGACTACTCTTAAACAAATAAAAAAAATGATTATTAGCATATCAAGTTTTTGACAAATCACATATTGTTCACAATATTTCTTAGTTATTATAATTAATTTTAAAATAATATAAATTAATTGATAAAATATTTTCAATTTCATTTGATAATACTAGTTTTAATATTATAAGTATCGATAAACTTAAATTAATCTGTTAACTTGTCATTGGCGGTGTAATTTTTATATTAACTGTGTATGTCATATTTTAAATTTATATATTCAAGATGAATTAAAAAATTTAGGAAATCAATTAAACTTTTTATTTCTTATTTATAGATGCATCCTAATACAATGAAATAATAGAGTAAAATTTGGAAATTAATAGAATAAGACTTAAAAAAATTTCAGGTGATGTACTAATACTCTGGAATTCAACGTATCAATTATTATACGATTTATTTCAATAAAAAACATTATTTTATTCATGTTTGCTTAAATTATTAATAATTCTAATATATATTTATTTCTACATCAATAGAATGTATATAATAGTATTTGCTAAATTTTAAAAATATTTAATAATACAATCAAAGATCTTTTTTATATTTATTATTCTACTTCTCATTTAATTATGATAATTTTTTATAATATAGTTTAATTTAAAATTAGTATATTAATCATAAATTTTTATCTACTTGCGTATTATTAATAAAATCAAAATGAGAACAAATATTTTTATGATATTTCTAATATTTATTTAATTGCATTTATCTTGGACTAAACTTAGATATTTTATATAAAATATTAATTGTGTATTCTGATGATTTAACTCTAATAAAAGATTATTATTATCTTAATCATGCTAATATAATTAAAAATAATAGAAATAATTTATAAAAACATAGTTTAAAATATGAATTAAAAAATATTGTAATTAAAATTTAAAATATCAACAGTAGTTGTTTGAAATGTATAGATATACAACTTTTATTAAAAGAATAGACGAAACATTAACTATAATCTTCAAATGTCAGACAAGAACTTGATAATTAGGACATCTTCAATGATAGGAGTCATTGGAGAGCTTTTTTGTAGTCCATATAATGATACATCAAAAGTAAAAAAATCTCACTCATTTCTTTACTATCAAAAAATATCCCAATAATTTTTTACCGGTCCCACTCTTTTTTATAAAAATTCATAAAATATAGTATAATATAATAAAATATATTATAATTAATAAATTATTTTTTTCAACTGTAGAATATGTTAGATCGATTCATATTTTTAAACATTTGGAATGAATAAAGATACTAGTGTGATTGAGAATATAATATTTATATAATAGAGGATTATAATTTCCTTATTTGTATATATAGCCAACTTTTTTTTTAAATAAAAAAATAGTGGTTCAACAATGACTAATTTGTAACCATTGTTTAACACCCAATTTTTAGTATTAAACAATGATCTTTTTATTATTATTTATTTTATTTTATTTTTAAGTTAAAATTCTAAAAATATTTTTTTTTAAATAAGGAGGAGTTGCTCCTATGTGGAAGGAGGGAGCTCTTTTATTTTTACATGCAATCCACAATGGGAGCCAAGGAGCTTTCATTGTGGATGCTCTTATTTGTTGACTTATTTATATTTTTGTAATATGAATAATGAAGTGAATTTTAATATTTTAGAATGGTGGTCATAAAAGACTCAAAGATTTTTTATTTTCTTCATCATCGTAAAAAAAATCTATCTTTTTCAGTGTCAACTGTCATGGTAGAATAGATATTCAATTCCGGAGATAATATAGAAGATGAATGACGATTTATTTTGTCATCTAATTCTTTGAAAACATAATTATTACTTGATGATTGGATATGAGCCGAAAAAATATAAGGAATGCAACTTTCTAAGGCGCGAAATACAAAAATTTGATATCGAAGAAATTACTACTATAGAAATAAAAAATTGAAGTAAGTAATAACGTCACTTCCTAAGATAATCAAGATAAAAATATAAGCAAACTACGTGAACTTTGATGGGTAACTTAAATGAGTACAAGGTATTTTGTATTTTGTATTTTGTATTCTTATTTTGAAAAAATATATTTAAAATATGTAAATAAATAATAATAATTTCAGACATTGTCGAACCATGAACTAAATCACGGACTGATGATTTTCAAACTGTGAATTGTAAATGTCTTGGATGGTTAAGATTAAGGATCAACCTTTAACAAACTATTGAACTATTAGTTTCAAACTATGATCAAATCTACATGGTTGCACTCAGTATGATGTAAGAAATATTAGGGCAATCAATCCATGAATGATGTATTTTGATGTGTGGCAAAGGTTTAAGTTAGGTTATTTGTGAATTTGATATGTGTGTTGAAGTCGTGCAGGACTTAGTAATTCACACATGGTTAGCTTGACAAAGCATTGGCAAGATCACCATCTCATGACTCGGTCCTTGAGTCGGTGAAGGATGACATTGCGGAAGTCATGCGCTTGGTTCATCTGAGGGACCGCCGGACGAGGAGCATTGGAGTGAAGCCAAGGAAGCAGACTTCAGGGCGAGACACGAAGGATGACATTGCGAAGTCATGCGCTTGGTGCATCCGAGGGACGTGGCCGAACGAAGAGAGCTTCGAGGCAAAGGACTCCAAGGGAGATGAGATGAGCGATTGTAACCCGGGACGGGGTAGCTCATAGGTGAACTTGGCTGAATGACTAAGTCAAGTGTCGGATGCTCAACCAAAGGTTGGTTTGAGGTTTTACCCGACATCAGTCGATTGCTATAGGTAGCAGTCAACTACTCTAGGTCGACTGGACTCGATCGGTGTTTGACTGAACCATTTCTGACCTAATAGTCGACTGTTAGGATTTGAAAGTCGACTGCTCGACCATCAGTCGACTGACAAGGGATGACAGTCGACTGATTGAGGCAAGATCGGGCACAGAAGGTTGATCAGTCAAGTGATTACTTCGGTCACTCGACTGTTGGTTCCATCAGTCGACTGATGGGGATGATCAATCGACTGATGTGGGAGTCGTTGGCTGGAAGTCGACGTGGATAAGGTCATTGCGAGGCAACAACTACAGCAGCAGTCGACTAATGACTGCATCAATCGACTGCTAGGTGCCTAACGGGAAGAATGACCTCTTCCCTATAAGAAGAGGCCTTGGGTCACTTGGGATGATTAATGCTTGACTACTAAAGTTCTCCTAAGTGCCCAACACGTTTGTACTCCTCTTCCTTGAATTTATTTCAATCATATTGTAAGAGGAGTGATTCTTGTAAAAAAGGTTACCTCCACCTAGCTTAGTGCAAAGGAGAGACCAATGGATTTGGTTAGACGTGATTCACCTGAAACGAATCGGGTCGTGGACTAGCGGCAAGGGTCGTGAACCACGTTACATCGCCTTGTTAGCATTTGTGTTTTCATTTCTCTTTTTATTTGTCCTAATTGTTTGTTTAGATTTGTTTCCGCTGCGCTAACCTAATCGCAGACAATCAAGAGATGCGGTCGAAATTCATATAAGGCTATTCACCCCCCTCTAGTCGGCCACCGATCCTCCAACAAGTGGTATCAGAGCGTGGAGCTTGTCGAGGACTAATCGCTAACACAAGTACGACAAGAGATAGTCAGCTCCAATATTCATCCACCCAAGTTCGAGGACAAATTTGCTTGGTGGAAGAAACGCATGGAGGTATATTTCAAAACCGACTTCGATATTATGTTAATAATGGAAAACGATTTCGAGATGTCTAGGGATGAAAAGGGGAGACTGCTAGAGAAGTCAATGTAAAATATTGTAAAGGAATGACTAAAGAATGAGAAAAATAAATAAATAAATAAATAAAAATAATAAAAATAACGTTTGTTAATTAGAAAATACCCTATGGAATTTTTCAGAATTTTTTAGGAATTTTCCTGAACTTAATGGAAATTTCTAAGACACTTTGCGGAGGAAGATTTGATAGGCTATAGGGTCTGGAATCCGACCCGCTTTATTGGACCTGACCCGTTTAATTGGATCCAATCGCATCAATTTAATAACGCCAGCCGTTCTCTCCATCGCCTTAATTCGCGAGGCATTTTATTCTTTCCCCGTCGCGATTCCATTTCATCGTGCCTCGCCGAACGCTCCTCCGACAACACGAGATCTCCTTCTTCCTCGCGAAGTCTACCTCGCGACAGGGAGCTTCCAGAGCCTCGACGACCTTCACAGGCGAGCGAGAGTAGTAGACGAACTAGGGGCCGGAGAGATTTGCTTCGGCAGCAGTTCGATCGGATGCTGCGATCTCTGTCAATTGTGAGGATTTCTTTGCCGGAGATCGTCGACACTAGGTAAGGGACAACTTCTCTTTGTCTGATTCCCTATAGTGATTTGGGTTGGTTGAGCCTGGATTCGTGATTTGGGCAGCAGTTGGTGTCGACGAACAGGGGATAGGAGAAGGGTTGGGTTGCCAGTGGAGTCTTCTAGGGTTGTGGTTTCTGCCGATGGAGTCCCAAGGGCAGGTAAAAACTCGAATTGTCTCCTCCTTTGAGTATGTTGTTTGTGTTGGTCGATTGATTTCGGGTGTGGTGTGAAATTCTGTCAGTTGATTGTGAGGTGATGAGTTTGGATGGTTGTGACATCCTCCATCAAGCATGGATCAGGGTTTTAGGCTACATCATTGCTGCGACGAGGAAGAAGGCTACCTCCGATTCCTAGTAATGACTCTGTGATTCCCTTGTTTACCTGAATTGTGGATTCTGGGGTTAGGGGATATGAGATTTATTGGGTACATATCTGATATAATTCTGATTGCAGGGGAGGAGACTTTAGTTGAACTGGATTTCGTCGACCTTATGTTAAATTGAAACGATTAGGTCCTACCTCTTCTTCACCGTGAGCAAAAGAAATATGGCTGGTTGCTTCTAATCTGCCTCTTAGTGTGGGTGATGAAGACATATGTGAGTAAGCTTGTCATTTCCTATTTGGATTGAGCTATTTAGCAACTGTAACTAAGTTAGGTGAGTTTGAAGCTACGTTGTGAAGTTGATGTTACATCTACAGCTAGATTACTATTGGTTAGCTGATTAATAGTAAATGGAAGAAGATGGTTAGTTATGTTTGTATGTTAAATTGCAGGACCTGAATACAGGACGGTCTTTTGGACGTGGGGACTAACAACATAGTCTACACAACATGTGGGTAATTTTTTACCCTGGTCAGGTAGATGTAATTGCATTCAGATTTTGTCGTATATATGAGTATGTTAGGTGTTCATATTATCTTGACCCTGCTCTTATTTATCTTATGCTTGATACTTGTCATTGGCTATATTTACTCAAAGGTTGATATCACATTTCCTTTATTATGATTAAGGGTTATAGATGTGATGTAAATAGGCCTAGATGTTTAGTAGGGTGTAGATATTAGAGTACGAGTGATGACCCAATTTATAAATTGGCAAAAAGGTTATCCGTGGGTAGGTAATGCCCTAAATATAGGATTTATTCCAATACCCGTATGTTGCATACTTATTACCAATCATGTGTTGTGTAATGGTTAAGTGAAGGGTGATTAGTGTGTCGCTACGGACCGGTGGTCCCAACTTGATATGATTAGTCGAGTACGACTCTCTACAGGATAGAGAGTGCATCGATCCGTTGAGTATGACTCTCTATTTGATAGAGAGTTATGATCAGTTAAGTACGACTCTCTACAGGATAGAGAGTTCATCGATCAGTTGAGTATGACTCTCTACAAGATAGAGAGTGTATTGATCAGATGGGTACACCTCTCTGTTGAACAGAGAGTCTATGGTAGATGTCTGTATGTGTGACAGTACATTCATGTCATTTGTATGCATTCTGATGACATAGTCTCCCTTGGGATTTAGAGAGTCATCAGTCATCTTGCCTCCCAGGTTGCTCCCCGAGGAGTAACCGTTGTGAGGACAGAGCATGTGTTGTGCCACACTCTACCACTATAGACGGTGGTAGTTGGAGTTGCGTGCAGTTGTCCTGGGTGCGTGGCACTCGACCACTCATTGGAAGTGTCAGTCGGAGTTGCCAGCAGCAGGGACCCCCGTTGTATAGCGAGCTCTTTACGCTCATATGCTACTTTATCATACTGCCCACTCGGCCACTCTAGAGCGGTGGTTGGTGTTGAGTTGGGATAGTTGTCATGTCGTGCCACCTAGGCCACAATGGGGTTGTGGTTGTTGGGTTTTTTGAGCCGTAAAAACCGCTTTTTGCATTGCGGAAACCTCAGAAGCCCCGACCACGGATCCGTGCGAAGTATAAAATATAAAACTAAAATGTATGTGTTTAATACCAATAGATCTACTCTAGATCTACATGATAAGAAGTTACCCTCGATGCGACGCCCTTCGCAAATCCCGCTCGTCCAAAAGGTTCGCCGGAACTCGAGAGTGTCAAGTGCACACTCCTCTATTGGTATCCATACAAGCAATAGGTGGAGAAAAAATACCTTAGAGTGTGCTAGCACCCTTTAGGAATTTCGGCCAGGGAGGTTGGGAGAGCTTGAGAGGGTGATCCAAGGAAGAAGATGAAATTGTGTAACACCCAAAATGAATTCCATCACTTGGAGTAAAGTGGCCAACCACTTTTCTTGGGGGGGGGGGGGGGGTTACATGCATGAATGTAACTCCTCTAAGAGCCAATGGCTCTTGGTCTCCCTCATGAGGTGGCACCACATGCTAAGTCAATGATGATGTGGAGCATCATCATTGGCCGGCCATGCCAAGTCATCATCATGACATGACATTTGGTCAAGTAAAACTTGACCTTTTATCTTCCCTCTCAAGTCAAGTCAAACTTGACCTCTTATCTCCCATGGTTGATCAAATCCAACCATTTTATTCAAGTCAATTTAATTTAATGAATCTCTATTCATTAATTTAAATTGATTTGATGAATCAAATCTAAATTAGACTCATTCAACACTTGAATCAAAATTGAGTCCAACTCAATTAGTCTAACTAGGATTACTCTTAATCCAATTTGGTTCATCGCATGAACCTAATCCTCGTGGTTCATCATATGAACCTAATCTCCATCTAATTGCCCTTAGTGTGTGACCCTATAGGTTCTTGTAACGTTGGCAATGTCCCTAAATCGATTTAGGAACATAAGCAATGAGCGGTATCTAGCAACACATCATTGCTACCCAAGTTACAAGAATGTTGAGCTCCAACATCACCTTTGTGACTATTAATTGTGACTCTCACAATATGTGACAATGTCCCTCTATCCTTGACATCTAGATTGACCAATTGAGACATAGATCGTATCATCCTCGATACAATCTATATCTTGAACTCCAAGTAGACTCACTCTAATCAAATGAGCTCAATATCTCATATTGACTCATTTGGGCATGACCATGCACTTCGTGGTCTCACTCTATCAAGAATATCGATGTCACCCCCGTCATATAGGAGGGATAGATCTCATCTAAATCACTCACATTCCTCCGCATAATTTGTTACATACCCAGTAATCGCCTTTATAGTCCACCCATTTACGGGTGACGTTTGACGAAGTCAAAGTATGCAACTCCTTATGTAGGGAACCATGGTGACTTCAGATCTAAGGACTAATAGTCATACTAATAGATACATGAGAAAGTATATGACACTCATATAACGATCCATGATACTTTCTCATGGCGGGTCATTCAGTATACATTCTCCAATGCATACCCATGTATCAACTTGATATCTCATATCCATGACTTGTGAGATCAAGTCATCGTGTTGACCTACATGCTAGTCTCTACGCATTAACATTGTCCCTAAATGTTAATACTCGACTAGGAATGATCAAGAGTAGTGTTCTCTATATCATCTCATTATCGATTCAACCAATCGATTGATATTGATAAGAACCTACTACTCAAGGACATTATTATATTTAGTTATTTGACACCAATACAAGTAAATATAATAACCATGTCTTTATAAATAGGAATATGATACAATAAAGTCCATACAATAATCATCACATGATTGACTCTAGGGCTTTCACTAACAATCTCCCACTAGCACTAGTGTCAATCACCATAGTATCTAATACCCAATGACCTAGTGTGACCATCATACTTTTTCTGTGCCAAAGCCTTGGTCAAGGGATCTGCGATGTTAGCCTCCGTGGGTACTCTGCAAATCTTCACATCTTCTCTATCGATAATCTCTCGAATGAGATGGAAGCGTCGTAGTATGTATTTGGTCCGCTGGTGTGAGCGAGGTTCCTTAGCTTGTGCAATCGCTCCATTGTTGTCACAATAGAGCTCTATAGGATCTGCAATGCTAGGAACCACCCCAAGCTCAGTAATGAACTTGCGGATCCAAACTGCCTCCTTTGCTGCCTCAGATGCAGCGATATACTCGGCTTCTGTTGTAGAATCAGCAACTGTGTTCTGCTTCTAACTCTTCCAGCTCACAGCGCCACTATTCAAGCAAAACACGAACCCTGACTGCGATCTATAATCATCCTGGTCAGTTTGGAAGCTAGCATCGCTGTAACCCTTTACAGCTAGCTCCTCATCGCCTCCAAATATCAAGAAATATTCTTTAGTCCTTCTCAAGTACTTAAGAATATTCTTGACTGCTATCCAATGACGCTCACCTGGATCTGACTGGTATCTACTCGTCATGCTCAAAGCATACGAGACATTAGGACGAGTACATAACATGGCGTACATGATAGATCATATAGCAGACGCATAAGGGATCTTATCCATGCGGTCTCTCTCCTCTCTAGAAGAGGGACTTTGAGTCTTCGAAAGATTCACACCATGTGACATCGACAGAAGTCCCTTCTTGGAATTCTGCATGGCAAACCGTAGTAATACCGTGTCAATGTATGTACTCTGACTTAGGCCAAGCAATCTCTTAGATCTATCTCTATAGATCTTGATGCCTAGAATACAGGCTGTTTCACCTAAGACCTTCATTGAGAAGCACGTCCCCAGCCAAGTCTTCACAGACTATAGCGAAGGGATGTCATTTCCAATGAGCAGTATATCATCCACATACAATACAAGGAAGACAACTGTATTCCCATTAACCCTTTTGTAGACACAGGGTTCATCTTCATTCTTGATGAAACCAAATTGTTTGATCGCATTATCGAATCAAAGATTTCAGCTCCGAGAGGCTTGCTTTAGCCCATAAATGGACCTTTGCAGCTTGCATACTTTCCCAGTATGCTGTGGATCTTCAAAACCCTCAGGTTGTGTCATGTACACATCCTCGAGTAAGTTTCCATTCAGAAATGCAGTTTTGACATCCATCTGCCAGATCTCATAATCGTGGTATGCTGTAATAGAAAGCAAGATCCGAATGGACTTAAACATCGCCACTGGAGAAAAGATTTCATCATAATCAGTACCATGAATTTTCTTGAAACCTTTAGCCACCAATCGGCCCTTATAGGTATGCGTAAGTCCATCCATATCAGTCTTTCTCCTAAAGACCCACTTACACCCAATGGGTTTGACCCCTTCAGGTGGATCAACCAAAGTCCATACTTGGTTGGTGTACATGAATTCCATCTCGAATCTCATGGCCTCTAGCCATTTCTCAGAATCTGGGCTCATCACAGCTTCTTGATAGGAGGTAAGCTCATTCTCAATGAGTATAACGTCATCATGGTCAGACAAGAGAAATGAGTATCTATCAGGCTGACGATGTACCCTATCATACCTGCAAAGAGGTAGGTATACCTGAACAGGTGATTGTTCCACAACCCTTTGTGCAACAATCTCATCACCCACAACACTTTGTGGTTCCTGTTCAACCTCCATCAAGACCTTAATGCTATGGTCCTTATCTTGAATTTCTTCAAGATCGAACGTACTCCCACTAGTTTTTCTAGAAATAAAATCCCTTTCTAAAAAACCCCAGTCTTTGCTATAAACACTTTGTGCTGATTGAGAATGTAGAAGTAATATCCCTTTGTATCCTTGGAATATCCAACAAAATAGCACCTATCGGATTTGGGTCCCAGTTTGTCTGAGACTTGACGTCGAACGTAAGACTCACAACCCCAAATCCTCATGAAAGACATCTTGGGATTTCTCCCTGTCCATATCGTATATAGTGTCTTTATCACAACCTTGGATGGTACATGGTTAAGGGTAAAGGCTGCTGTGTCTAGAGCATATCCCCAAAAGGATATAGGAAGATCTGTGTGACTCATCATAGATCGTACCATATCTAATAGGGTACAATTCCTCCTTTCGGATACACCATTCCACTGTGGTGTTCCAGGAGGAGTGAGTTGGGATAGAATCTCACACTCAGCTAGATAGTCACGAAACTCATGGCTAAGGTATTCACCACCTCGATCTGATTGAAGTATCTTAATACTCTTGCCAAGCTGGTTTTGTACTTCATTCTTGAATTCTTTGAACTTTTCAAAGGATTCTGATTTATGTGTCATAAGATACACATAACCATATCTACTAAAGTCATCAGTAAATGTAATGAAGTACCTGTAACCACCTCTAGTAGCAACATTGAAAGGACCACATACATCACTATGTATAAGTCCTAACAAATCTGTTGCTCTTTCGCTGTGTCCACTAAAGGGAGTCTTGGTCATCTTGCCTAAAAGGCAAGACTCGCATGTCTCATATGATTCAAAATCAAATGAGTCTAGCAACCCATCCTTATGGAGCTGAGATAAGCGACTCTCATTTATGTGACCTAAGCGACAATGCCAGAGATAGGTTTGGTTCAACTCATTTGACTTGAACCTTTTGGTACTTATGTTATAGATAGAGCTCTCTAAGTCTAGAAAGTAGAGTCCGTTCATTAGAGGTGCACTACAATAGAACATATCATTTAAATAAACTGAACAACATTTGTTCTTTATTATAAATGTAAATCCTTTTTTGTCCAAACAAGAAACCAAAATTATGTTCTTAGTAAAAGCAAACACATAACAACATTCATCTAATTCTAGTACAAGCCCAGAGGGCAGAGATAGATCATAAGTTCCTACAGCAACAGCAGCAACCCTTGCTCCATTGCCTACTCGTAGGTCCACCTCGCCCTTTGTCAATGCCCTATTATTTCTCAGCGCCTGCACATTGGTACAAATGTGAGATGCACATCCGATATATAATACCCATGATGAAGAAATAGATAGATTGACTTCTATAACATTTATACCTGAAGTAGAAGACTCACTTCTCTTCTTCTTAAGATCTTCCAGGTATTCCTTGCAGTTGCGTTTCCAGTATCCAGCTTCCTTGTAGTGGAAGCAAACCCCTTCCTTGGCCACCCCTCCTTTGGGTTTAAGTTCCTTGCCTTTGCTCTTGGCTTGGGACTTTCCCTTACCTTTAGGCTTGCCCTTGCCTTTCTTCTTTTGCACCATCAACATGGTGTCAGATTTTCCCTTCTTAAGGTTAAGCTCAACAGTTCTCAACATGCTGAGCATCTCAGGCAGTGGCTTATCAATTTCATTCATGTTATAATTCATGACAAATTGATTGTAGGCTTGTGGCAAAGATTGCAACATCATGTCAGTGGCCAGCTCTTAGCCAAGTGGGAATCCCAGCCTTTGTAGGTTTTCTACGTACCCAATCATCTTGAGTACATATGGACCTACGGGAGTCCCATCTTGCATTTTGGACCCAAACAATGCCTTAGAGACTTCATATCTCTCGTGCCTTGCTTTTCCTTGATATAGTTGACGAAGATGTTCAACCATATCATAAGCATTCATGAACTCGTGTTGCTTCTGAAGCTCAGAGTTCATGGTCGCGAGCATTAGACATGACACATCTAATGCATCATCTTGATGCTTCTTGTAAGCATCTTTGTCAACTTGCGAGGCAGTGGCAGGAGGTGCCTCCGGAATGGGTTGCTCCAGGACGTACAACTTTCTTTCTTGGGTGAGAACAATTCTCAGGTTCCTGTACCAGTCCAGGAAATTTGCTCCATTGAGCTTGTCCTTCTCAAGGACAAAACGCAGAGAGAGAGTGTTCGTGTTTGTCGACATAGTTATCTATAACATACAATGCATAGAATTAATATCATATTCCTTTTATCATTTAATTAGACCTTTAATCAAATAATGCTCCCACTGAATTATAGGAATTTTGTAGAATCGAGTTATGGATGTGGTCAAACCACATTACTAGATTCATACAAACTAGCTATAATTCTTGCGGGACAAGATCCACATCATACTAAGCCTTGAGTTAGCTTTGGCTAAATCGCCCTAGACTTAGTACGATCGGTGGGTAACACATTACCGATTACATCTCTATGCAACTCTTGTTTATAGGATCAAGACCCACATTTACAAAAGACCTTGAGTTAGCTTTGGCTAAATCGCCCAAGATTAGTGTAAATGAGATCTTATCCTATCTTTCCAACGATTGGAATATGCCTATAGTTCTACTCGATCCAATTGAGTTAACTAGTTTTACTCAATCTAATTGAGCTTACTCGAACCCAAGCCATGATAGGCGGGACCAAGATTGTCCCTCTGCACCCTACCAAGATAATATGCGTTGCTCTGCTTTGGCAGATTCAACAACTACAAATGATCGAGGTAGTGATGAGTATCAAGGACCTGGTAGGCATTTACGAGTTGATTCGATTAAGATCTAATATAATCGTAATGTGTATCATATACGCATTAAGACATTTATTATACTATATTAGCATGCATCACATACATACATACATTATTCTAGCATGCATCATATACATACAAGAAAATTATCCTAGCATGCATCATATACATACAAGCATTATTCTACTAGCATGCATCACATACATACAAGCAAAATCATATATATATATATATATATATATAATCAACTGTGATGTGGTCATGACCCTACTACGATCTTCTCAAGCCAATGAGAAGATCGGACGGTCAACCTAGGGCTAGCGGCTTCTCCAAGCACTTCCATTGACCGCCATGTGTCGTCGGCACCCTTCTCGTAACTTCGTCTTCAAGTGGACTTTCCACCGCTCCATTTTGTACATTAAAAATATAAAACTCGAGTAACATTCGAGTCTAAAACTATTTACAACTAGAATTTCAAAAGAAGAGGCATGACGCGCAAGTCGCATATACTATACAACACACACAACCACAAAAACGGCACGCAGACCGTATTATGAATTACAACACATTAACGTCCAATCAAATTGGGGTTCTTGGGCCATGACAATCACAGAATTATACATAATTCAAAATTATGTATTTTTACAGAAAATTTATATAATTTTTCCTATTTTTTTTTCAATTTTATGAGTCACATCTCCGTAACGGTCCCGCTAAGCGATTTCGGGGCACGATCGCGGGACAAGACCCCTTTCGGGGATAGGGGCAGCGCCCCTACTCGCAAAATAAACTTTACGAGTGTCCCTACTATGATCTTACAGCGACTTAAGTCGCTGTCCCAAAAACCTAAAGCGAGATCTCGCCGTTTCGGAGAGTTTTTCTCGATAGTTGAAGCCTACAAGTGTCCCAACACTCGTTGCTTCGACTCTTCGAGAAAAATACCCAAAAATTCTATAAAAATAAGAAATTTACAGAAACATAAAAATCTGTAATTTTTATATCTAATATAAAAACTACAAAAACGAAACACATACATGCTTCGCACGTGACTCTGATACCACTGTTGGGTTTTCCGAGCCGCAAAAACCGCTTTTTGCGTTGCGGAAACCTCAGAAGCCCCGGCCACGGATCCGTACAAAGTATAAAATATAAAACTAAAATATATGTGTTTAATACCTTTAGATCTACTCGAGATCTACATGATAAGAAGTTACCCTCGATGCGACGCCCTTCGCAAATCTCGCTCGTCCAAAAGGTTCGCCGAAACTCGAGAGTGTCAAGTGCACACTCCTCTATTGGTATCCATACAAGCAATAGGTGGAGAAAAAAATACCTTAGAGTGTGCTAGCACCCTTTAGGAATTTCAACCAAGGAGGTTGGGAGAGCTTGAGAGGGTGATCCAAGGAAGAAGATGAAGTTGTGTAACACCCAAAATGAATTCCATCACTTGGAGTAAAGTGGCCGGCCACTTTTCTTAGGGGCCAATGGCTCTTGGTCTCCCTCATGAGGTGACACCACATGCTAAGTCAATGATGATGTGGAGCATCATCATTGGCCGGCCATGCCAAGTCATCATCATGACATGACATTTGGTCAAGTAAAACTTGACCTTTCATCTTCCCTCTCAAGTCAAGTCAAACTTGACCTCTTATCTCCCATGGTTGATCAAATCCAACCATTTTATTCAAGTTAATTTAATTTAATGAATCTCTATTCATTCATTTAAATTGATTTGATGAATCAAATCTAAATTAGACTCATTCAACACTTGAATCAAAATTGAGTCCAACTCAATTAGTCTAATTAGGATTACTCTTAATCCAATTTGGTTCATCGCATGAACCTAATCCTCATGGTTCATCATATGAACCTAATCTCCATCTAATTGCCCTTAGTGTGTGACCCTATAGGTTCTTGTAACGTTGGCAATGTCCCTAAACCGATTTAGGAACATAAGCAATGAGCGGTATCTAGCAACACATCATTGCTACCCAAGTTACAAGAATGTTGAGCTCCAACATCACCTTTGTGACTATTAATTGTGACTCTCACAATATGTGACAATGTCCCTCTATCCTTGACATCTAGATTGACCAATTGAGACATAGATCGTATCATCCTCGATACAATCTATATCTTGAACTCCAAGTAGACTCACTCTAATCAAATGAGCTCAATATCTCATATTGACTCATTTGGGCATGACCATGCACTTCGTGGTCTCACTCTATCAAGAATATCGATGTCATCCCCGTCATATAGGAGGGATAGATCTCATCTAAATCACTCACATTCCTCCGCATAATTTGTTACATACCCAGTAATCGCCTTTATAGTTCACCCATTTACGGGTGACGTTTGACGAAGCCAAAGTATGCAACTCCTTATGTAGGGAACCATGGTGACTTCAGGTCTAAGGACTAATAGTCATACTAATAGCTACATGAGAAAGTATATGACACTCATATAACGATCCATGATACTTTCTCATGGCGGGTCATTCAGTATACATTCTCTAATGCATACCCATGTGTCAACTTAATATCTCATATCCATGACTTGTGAGATCAAGTCATCGTGTTGACCTACATGCTAGTCTCTACGCATTAACATTGTCCCTAAATGTTAATACTCGACTAGGAATGATTAAGAGTAGTGTTCTCTATATCATCTCATTATCGATTCAACCAATCGATTGATATTGATAAGAACCTACTACTCAAGGACATTATTATATTTAGTTATTTGACACAAATACAAGTAAATATAATAACCATGCATTTATAAATAGGAATATGATACAATAAAGTCCATACAACAATCATCACGTGATTGCCTCTAGGGCTTTCACTAATAGTGGTAGCGAGTAGGGGTGCGCAGACATGACCATGCATGCTGTATTGTCGTATCTTATGGCGCTTTGCATATTACCATACATATATATATATATATGGATGGTTGTGATTAATATATATATATATATATATATATATATATATATATATATATATATATATATATATATATATATATATATATATATATAAATGCAGTCTATATATATATGCTCATTGTGATGTTGCATTTGATTGTACTATGCTTGCTGCATTTGATTGTACATCATATTCATGCATGCTTCTTGCATCTGTTGTACGGTTGTGTCGAATACTTGTATATGTGTTGGGCAGACCATTAGATACCTTGACCTGTAGCATGAATATATTGTGAGTTGGTATTACTCTTCCTGTTATATATATGTTGGATATATGCTCAAGTTGGATCAGAGTAGCGTAGCAGACTTTTCGGTATGTCTGTATTTTACGTTGTTCATTTGCTTAGATGGTATATGCTTGTATTTATATACTATGTTGATATACTTGTTGTACCTCTAGATTATGCTGTTGAATTACATGTGATATTTGATATATACATATTTTTCTATTACCTGCTGAGTTTTACTCACCACCACGGACCCTTGGTTTTTCTGTCGCCCAGGTAACAGGTAGCCGACTTCGTGATGAACTTGGATCACTGCTGGCTGGCATCGTCTCATCTCAACTCCGAGAGTCCGGGTTTTTCGTATGTCTTGTTATGTATTCTGAGTTTTCATGGTGTCATGTGTTATGTGATGTACGCACATGTTGGTGTGGATTTTGATGAGGTTTTCTTTATGTTCTAGTGTTAGTCATACCGGTATGCATAGTGTGTGGTTGTATTGTATATGTGTGGTTATGGGTATGTCGTTGTATTAGTTTCCGCTGTGTTTCGTTATGTTGTTTTGTTTATATATGTGTGTGTGTGTGTGTGTGTTGTTGTTGTTGTTGTTGTAGCCTATGAGCCTTGAATTAACTCGAAATGTTGTCACGTACAGGGGAGATGTCGTCCGTTTGCTTTTCGACACGACATGCTCTCGGGGCGTGACAACTTTAGTGGTATCAGAGACCTAGGTTCTGCGATGTCATACAATATTGTTTTTGTGTTGAGTCTTGGATTCTCGGGAGTCGATTTATTTCGGTTTTGGTTTTTGAGATGAGACTGACAGTGACCTGAGCTCCAAGAAACACGAAGTAAGTATTCTTGATGACTTATTTTCTAGTTGGATACTCATCTGGACTTGATTAACAAGTGTATATTGTTAGAGTTATTATACCTGTACAGACTCGTAGTGGAAGTCGCCCACCGTGGCGACCAACCGGAGTTGCTGATAGGGTTTATACTCCCAGTTTTGTTGGCTATGCTTTTAGTGTATATAACAGGGAATAACCTGTAGTGTGTTGGTTATTGTTCGTAATCGTGGTATGAGTTGACCCCGAAAATGACCTATTAAGTCTGTGAGTCATGAACCTGTGTCGAAAAGGTGATTTACCTTTGAGAGTCGATTGATATCGAGTCAGGGAACAGGAGTCGAGTTGTCACATTTCTTGTGGAAATTAAAGACTACAATCTTAGGGATTTTCACTAACGGTGCTAGTCAGATCATTACCTGTTGGATAATGGACAAGACAAGTAGGCTATTGTTGATGCAGGTAGCGGAAGACTAGTTTACGGTATTTTATAGGGGTTTTTATTCCTAAGTTGTTCGTACTGGGTTGTATAACTTTGAAAGTAATTTTTGAGTACTTAACTCGTATTATACAGAAAAGGTAGAGTTATTTGCATACCATTATCGGGATCAAGCCGGTATTTGATGGTAAATGCAGAAAATAACCTTCGGGGAATAAAACATCACTTGATCATGGTTTAGTGATGTTGAGGGAGAGTATTTCCCCGTGTCACTTTCAGTGACACATTGTAAGGAATTCTTGAGCTTCAAGTAGGGTGATCGTCGGTAACGAGAATATCATGCAGATTCGTTAGACTTGTAGAGTTTATGCTCACCTAATAGCTCAAGAAGATGAATGGATATTTTAAGTCACCCATGATTGTTGGCTTACTGTTCGATTAAGATGATGGGATCTTCTATCAGATCCTGCCGGAAGACATTGATTAAGTCAAGAGTTTAGAAATGACTCCGTACAAGTGTTAAAGAGTTGAAGACCGATAAGCAAATAATGCAGGTCAACTTATTTGGGTCAGAAGTCTCTGACTGTTAGATAAAGGGGGCAAGATCGGAGTCATAGGCTTTGAGCTATTTTTCGATTATAGAAGACCAATCGCAGATCATCAGGATGTTCTCGTGGATATCAGCAAAATCAGAACAAAGACTTCGAAGGGATTATGTGCGTACAATGCAGATCACGAAGACACGTGAAGTCAGATTATTTGTTGGATCAGTTCATCTGTTGCTATTATGAGCAACTAGTATAGTGGAGGAGGTGTACTTTGAAGACTCAGTTGAAGACTGTTGATGGTATTCCGGGAGGAAGATGCATTGTCTCGACAGCAGATATCAGCACAGAAGATTGGGTTATTTCATCAGTAGTGACCTACTACCTCAGGCGCAGTTGGAGTTCCGTGATACTTCTCTTCAAGGGAAGTGATTTACGCAGCAGTATCAGTAGAAGACATCGTAGAAGACTCAGCGGACAACAACAAACAGTTACCCCCAGATGTGGATTGGCTTGGTACAGAGGAGAGAGTATACGACGATGGTCGTATCTATTTTGTATTCTACAGTTGTAGGTCGTAAGATTTAGGGATGGGATCAGATGATCTAGGAAAAATCCTCGAGGCATTCATTGCAGAAATGCGACCGCTTTGTCGCGGACTGTTGGATCTGATCTTTTTCTCTTTGGAGAAAGGCCGAGACCTGCGTGGAGCCTTTGAATCAGATCGACAGATAATTGATCGTTTAGGGTATTACTCTAGTTTACCATCTGGGTTAATATGTTGAGGGATACTTATAGTTTACAAGTATCCTTGTCTAGAACATTTTTTTGTTCGGATTAGAGGGATTACATCGACTTGTGGGTCGGTGGTATCTCTACCATCTGGTGAGATAGGGATCAACAATTAAAAAGTCAAGGGATGCCCTTAGACTCTGATAGACATACCTTTACTGTAAACATATCCTTACGAATGGTTAAATTGTTGGAAGTATGGTATGATATGTCTCTCGGATGTGCGTATAATCCGAGAGCATACGGATGTAGTTTCAGATGAACTCCTAGGCTTGTCGTGCATGGGCAAGTGGAGTAGGCATTTGGAGTGATTTCGAAGATAGTGTCGATATTGAATATCTCATGCGGGGGATAATTTTGTTGGTATCAGTGTTACTAAACACTATGGAAATTAGAAGAACGTAAGTTGTGACTATAGGAGATATTGGAAGGGATATTTATCTATCCTAGTAATTCTCCTTGAGAAGATCCGTAACTATTTGTCGAAAGAGAGATGGACCTTTGAGATTATACATCGATTATCGATGATGGAATACGAAAGTTGTTAAAAAGGAATATCCTTTGTTGTGGATAGATGATTTGTTTAGCTCAGCAAAGGACACCTGTGTATACTCTAAGGTTGATTTACGACTGGAGTATTGATATTGTAGTGACATAATGTCATACAATTATCATTGTCGTTGTGATGATTGATATATCATCAGTGAAGAGTAAAGAGGATGCAGGTGTGTAAATACGACAATTTCATACTTAATATGAATTTTATGAGTTGTGATTAAGTTGTTAAACTAATTAACGATTTAGTCGCCACTGGATTTGAGAATCGTGTATCTTGGACATGATTGGATCAGTTTGTGGTTGTTGGAGTTGCGTAACCTGGCCACTGTTGATTGTGGTAGTTGGAGTTGCGCACTCGACCACCGTAGATGGTGGTTTGCCTTGTATGATTTAGTTATTACTGCAGATGTGGATATAATGTTTTAACATTACTATACCACGGACTTGCTTGACAAAAGTGATGATGGAAATCATTTAGTCGGAAGCTGGTGAAACCAGTTTACAAGTCCTAGATGACGGTTAACTTTTATATGAGTATTAGTTAATCCTTCCGGGGTGGATAAAAGGATGTACGCAAATGCATCGTTTCAGGGATCGGAGCGATTCCGATGCAGTTGCATGAGACGTATCTTACGTCTACGTCAGTTAAGAAACTACGAGATAGACTGTCATATACATGACGTGACTTTAGTAGTTATTATCTGGATTTATGGATGCATGGAGCAAAAATGCTCATTGAATTTAACTAGCTACTGGGTAGCTACTATAGAGTTGCTGGAGCGGATTGGGGGTGTAGCTTACCGGTTGGTTTTACCTCCGACACTTGCGGGTGTTCATAACGTATTTCATGGTTCTATGCTGAGGAAATGCGTTCCGTGTTCAGATCATGTTCTGAAAGAGGTTCCGATTCTACCTTAGTCTAATGCGATTTACGAGGAGATTCCAGTGCGGATTCTTGGTCGCAAGGAGTGTCAGTTGCGGAACAAATACCATCCGACTCATAAAGATTGGATGACAACATCGTACCAATGAGGTGGCTACATGGGAGCTGGAAGATACTATCCGAGCTTGGTACCCTCATCTAGTCACTTGTGATATGTGATGATTTTGGAAATAGCTTGTATTGGTTCTTAAATTTAAGTACGAAATTTGGGGGCCAAATTTTATTAAGTGGGGGAGAATGTAAAATACCGCAAAGGAATGGCTAAAGAATGGAATAAATAAATAAATAAATAAATAAATAAATAATAATAATAACGTTTGTTAATTAGAAAATACCCTATGGAATTTTTAGGAATTTTCCTGGACTTAATGGAACTTTCTAAGACACTTTGCGGAGGAAGATTTGATAGGCTATAGGGTCTGGAATCCGACCCGCTTTATTAGACCTGACCCGTTTAATTGGATCCGACCGCATCAATTTAATAACGCCAGTCGTTCTCTCCATCGCCTTAATTCGCGAGGTGTTTTATTCTTTCCCCGTCGCGATTCCATTTAATTGTGCCTCGCCGAACGCTCCTCCGACAACACGAGATCTCCTTCTTCCTCGCGAAGTCTACCTCATGGCAGGGAGCTTCCAGAGCCTCGACGACCTTCGCAAGCGAGTGAGAGTAGTAGACGAACTAGGGGCCGGAGAGATTTGCGTCGACATCGGTTCGATCGGACGCTGTAATCTCTGTCGATTGTGAGGATTTCTTTGCCGAAGATCGTCGGCACTAGGTAAGGGACAACTTCTCTTTGTCTAATTCCCTGTAGTGATTTGCGTTGGTTGAGCTTGGATTCGTGATTTGGGCAGTAGTTGGTGCCGACGAACAGGGGATAGGAGAAGGGTTGGGCTGTCGGTGGAGTCTTCTAGGGTTGTGGTTTCTGCCGATGGAGTCCCAAGGGCAGGTAAAAACTCGAATTGTCTCCTCCTTTGAGTATGTTGTTTGTGTTGGTCGATTGATTTCGGGTGTGGTGTGAAATTCTGTCGGTTGACTGTGAGGTGATGAGTTTCGATGGCTGTGACATCCTCCATCAAGCATGGATCAGGGTTTTGGGCTGCATCATTGCTGCGACGAGGAAGAAGGCTGCCTCCGATTCCTAGTAATGACTCTGTGATTTCCTTGTTTACCTGAATTGTGGATTTTGGGGTTAGAGGATATGAGATTTATTGGGTATATATCTGATATAATTCTGATTGCAGGGGAGGAGACTTTAGTTGAACTAGATTTCGTTGACCTTATGTTAAATTGAAACGATTAGGTCCTACCTCTTCTTCATCGTGAGCAAAAGAAATATGGCTGGTTGCTTCTAATCTGCCTCTTAGTGCGGGTGATGAAGACAAATGTGAGTAAGCTTGCCATTTCCTATTTGGATTGAGCTATTTAGCCACTGTAACTAAGTTAGGTGAGTTTGAAGCTACGTTGTGAAGTTGATGTTACATCTACAGCTAGATTACTATTGGCTAACTGATTAATAGTAAATGGAAGAAGATGGTTAGTTATGTTTGTATGTTAAATTGCAGGATCTGAATAGAGGACAGTCTTTTGGACGTGGAGACTAACAGCATAGTCTACACAACAGGTGGATAATTTCCTACCTTGATCAGGTAGATGTAATTGCATTCAGATTTAGTCATAGATATGAGCATGTTAAGTGTTCATATTATCTTGACCCTGCTCTTATTTATCTTATGCTTGATACTTGTCGTTGGCTATATTTACTCAAAGGTTGATATCACATTTCCTTTATTATGATTAAGGGTTATAGATGTGATGTAAATAGGCATAAATATTTAGTAAGGTGTAGATGTTAGAGTACGGATGATGACCCAATTTATAAATTGGCAAAAAGGTCATCCGTGGGTAGGTAATGCCCTAAATATAGGATTTATTTCAATACTCGTATATTGCATACTTATTACTAATCATGTGTTGTGTAATGGTTAAGTGAAGGGTGATTAGTGTGTCGCTACGGACCGATGGTCCCAGCTTGATATGATTAGTCGAGTATGACTCTCTACTGAATAGAGAGTATGTCGATCCATTGAGTACAACTCTCTATTTGATAGAGAGTTATGATCAGTTGAGTATGACTCTCTACAGGATAGAGAGTTCGTCGATCAGTTGAGTACGACTCTCTACAGGATAGGGAGTGTATTGATCAGATGGGTACTACTCTCTGTTGAACAGAGAGCCTGTGGTAGATGTCTGTACGTGTGACAGTACATTCATATCATTTGCATGCATTCTGACGATATAGTCTCTCTTGGGGTTGAGAGAGTCATCAGTCATCTTGCCTCCCAGGTTGCTCCCCGAGGAGTAACTGTTGTAAGGGCAGAGAATTTGTTGTGCCGCACTCTACCATTATAGACGGTGATAGTTGGAGTTGCGTGCAATTGTCCTGGGTGCGTGACACTCGACCACTCATTGGTAGTGTCAGTCAGAGTGGCCAGCAGCAGGGACCCCCGTTGTGTAGCGAACTCTTTACGCTCATATGCTACTTGATCATACTGCCCACTCGACCACTCTAGAACGGTGGTTGGTGTTGAGTTGGGACAGTTGTCATGTTGTGCCACCCAGGCCACACTGGGGTTGTGGTAGCGAGTAGGGGTGCGCAAGCATGACCTTGCATGCTGCATTGCCGTATCTTATGGCGCTTTGCATATATATATATATATATATATATATATATATATATATATATATATATACTATCCTTGCTGTATTTGGTTGTACATCATATTCATGCATGTTTCTTGCATCTATTATACGGTTGTGTCGGATACTTGTATATGTGTTGGGCAGACCATTAGATACCTTGACCTGTAGCATGAGTATATTGTGAGTTGGTATTACTCTTCCTATTATATATATGTTGGATATATGCTTAAGTTGGATCAGAGTAGCGTAGCAAATTTTTAGGTATGTCTGTATTTTACATTGTTCATTTGGTTAGACGGTATATGCTTGTATTTATATACTATGCTGATATACCTATTGTACCTCTAGATTATGTTGTTGAATTACATGTGATATTTGATATATACATGTTTTTCTATTATCTGCTGAGTTTTACTCACCACCACGGACTCTGAGTTTTTCTATCACCCAGGTAATAGGTAGCCGACTTCGTGATGGACTTGGAGCACCGCTGGCTGGCATCGTCTCATCTCAACTCCGAGAGTCCGGGTTTTTTGGGTTTTCCATATGTCTTGTTATGTATTCTGAGTTTTCATGGTGTTATGTGTTATGTGATGTACGCACATGTTGGTGCGGGTTTTGACGAGATTTTCTTTATATTCTGGTGTTAGTCATACCGGTATGCATGAGTTGTGGTTGTATTGTATATGTGTGGTTATGGGTATGTCGTTGTATTAGTTTCCGCTGTGTTTCGTTATGTTATTTTGTTTATATATATATATATATATATGTTGTTGTTGTTGTTGTTATTGTTATGGCCTACGAGCCTTGTATTAACTCGAAATGTTGCCACGTACAGGGGAGATGCCCTCTGTTTGCTTTTCGGTACGACATGCTCTCGGGGCGTGACAGTCAAGGTGGACCAAGAAGCAAAAGGAGGAGCACCTTACAAATTCAAAGGCCAAGCACAACATTTTCAATGTGCTCCCCCAACAAGAGGTAAATCGGATAGGAGAGTGCGTAAGCACCAAGGAGATGTGGGAAAAACTTGTAGAACTTCATGAGGGCGCCTCCGAGGCAAAGCTTGCAATAAGAGACCTCCTCCGATCACAATTGAGTAACATCAAGCTAGAAAAGGGAGAGAAGATATTATCTTTACATTCACGCTTTGAAGAAATAATAATCGGTTTATCAAGTGTAGAAGAGAAACTATCTAACCGGGACATGATCATGAAGGCGATAGATGTATTTCCTCGGTCATTCAAATGGAGCTCCATGGTGGACTCCTATATTTCGAAGAATCTAGAGGTAAGCACTCTAGAAGAGTTTTTCTCCTCCATGGAATTGCATGAGACAATACTTGAAGGAATAGTAGAAGATCAAATCAAGCCATCAAGGGGTTTAGCACTATTCGCCGACAAGGGAAAGAAGAAGAAGGATACACCACCCTTCTCATCCGATGAAGATTCATCTTCCTTATCAATGGATAACAATGAAGAAGCATATATGATAAGGAAGGTAAGACGTGCATTGAAAAATTTTAAATTTAATAAATCTCATGATAGGGGAAGAAGGCCAAGGAGAAAAATTATTTGTTACAATTGCCAAGGAGAGGGACACTTAAGAGATGATTGTCCCCTCTTGAACAAAAGCAAGGAAGAAAGAAGAAAGAAAGAAGAGAAGAAGAAGGGCAAGAAAAAAGAAAGAAGAAAAGAAGTCCAAAGAAAAGAAGAAGTCAAAACTCCACAATCTTAAAGCAATGACGTGGGATGATTCATCATCCTCATCGGAGGAAGAACAAGCCTTCACAACCCTTGCACTAATGGGGATTGATGATGTAGAGTACACCTCCTCCGAAAGAGAAAATGCGAGCACTAGCGAGGAGGAGAGCTCAAGTGAAGGGGGAGCATCTTCATTTTCATCCTCATCATCAGAAGGGGATTGGGTAAGTAGGGTAACGAAATTACTCTCCCAAGATGTTATTTCTATGATTACTAGTCTAACTAAGGATTTATTTAAGGCTAAAAGGAAAAATAAAAGCATGCTTAATGAAATCAATGAACTAGAAGAAAAATTGAAAAATACATGTTCTCATGATAATGATAATTCCTCTAGTGTAAATGATGCATGTTTAGTTGAAGAAAATAGGGTTTTGAAAGAAAAAGTAGATTTCCTAACTAAGGCCCTAGAGAAATTCATAATAGGCTCCAACACCCTATCACATGATTATTGGGAGCCAAAGGGTTAGTTTCAACAAGAAGGACCTAGGATATAAGAGACCCAAAAATGAAAAGGCCTACCATTGTTTGATTGCTAGGAAACAAATAAAAACCACAATAGTAGCTAGGAAATGGATCCCTAAGGAGTATTTGGTGAACCCTATTGGAAAGAATTTATATTGGGTTCCCAAGTTCATCCTTAAGAGTTAGAGAAATCCTAGGATAGTCAACCATGAGTGGACTTATTTTATATCATTTAAAATGGTTGACTTATAAGGATGTGGGTAATGATTTTTGATTTAGTGTTGGGTTATGATAATGTATGATCATAATATGAAATCATGTAAAATATTTAACTTATGATCTTGATATGTGATTTTTGGATAATCTTTGATACATGATCATGATGTACAATAATTGATAATACTTGATCATGATTAATAATACATATTTTTATGATTATGTTGGGTGTTTTAGGATAGAGATACTTAACCTTGGTAGAATTATATGAAAATTGATGGTTAAGTATAAATACCTTTAGATTCATCTCACACTCACTATAGACTAACTTGATTGAAAACATAGCATGGGTAAGATGTTAGGATGATACAAATGACTCACTTATGATTATAACATTTTGATGAGTTATTATAGGTATCATGATAGCAATAATAGATCAATTATGGGGAAAATATATGTTTAATTCATAGACATATTGTCCAAAGATTATGGTTGGATATTTCAAATATTTTAAAACTATTTTATATTTTATAAATTGCAAGTTTATATTTTTGAAAAGTTTCTAAGGCAAAACTAGCTTTCAAGTTGATACACAATTGAGACTTTTTGTAACTTTTGAGTTTTTTGCCTAATTTTCAAAAATAAAATGAATTTTTATGAAAAACTATTTTTCACTGATAAAAGGACTTACAAGAAATATGTTCCCCAAATTTCATAATTTTTTAAAATTTATGGAATTTTTAATGCATTTCTGAAGTTGGACTTCGAAAATAAGAAATTCTGAAATATAGGTGTCGATTGATACACGATTGGGCCGATCGATGTGTGCGAAACACGAACTGATTTATCAGGTTTGAAAGTTGTTTTTGGTGATTTTATTCCCTAGATTTGATGTCATGCTTATATAACTTATGTTAGATGTTTTTGATGGTGTCAAAGGGAGAGAAATGGTTAAGTTTAAGTTAATCATACTAGGGAGAGATTAGCATGTGTTAAGGGGGAGTTTGCATGTATTAAGGGGGAGTTGATATTCATGTTTGATATCCATGTTTTACATGCTTTCCTTCTTTATGTATTTTGATTAATGTTTTACCTAACTTAAACATGGTTGCCACATATCAAAAAGGAGGAGACTGTTAGGGCAATCAACCCATGAATGATGTATTTTGATGTGTGTGGCAAAGTTTAAGTTAGGTTGTCTATCGATTTGATATGTATGTTGAAGTCGTGTAGGACTTAGTAATTCACGCATGATTAACTTGACAAGATCACCATCTCATGACTCGGTCCTTGAGTCGGTGAAGGACGATATTACAGAAGTCGTGCGCTTGGTGCATCCGAGGGACTACCGGACGAGGAGCATTGGAGTGAAGACGAGGAGCATTGGACTGAAGCCAAGGAAGCAGACTTCAGGGCGAGACACGAAGGATGACATTGCGAAGCCGTGCGTTTAGTGCATCCGAGGGACGTGGCCGAATGAAGAGAGCTTCGAGACGAAGGACTCCAAGGGAGATGAGAGTGAACGATTGTAACCCGGGATGAGTAGCTCATAAGTGAACTTGGCCGAATGGCTAAGTCAAGTGTCGGATGCTTAACCAAAAGTTGGTTTAAGGTTTTACCCGACACTAGTCGACTGCTCTAGTTCGACTGGACTCGACTGGTATTCGATTGAACAGCCCGCCCAACAATGATCGTTAGGATTTGACAATGATCGCCAACCATCGACGACATGAGGATGACAGTCGACTCGACTGACAAGGGATGATAGTCGACTGATCGAGGCAAGATCGGACACAAAAGGTTGATCAGTTAAGTGATCGCTTCAGTCACTCGACTGTTGGCTCCATCAGTCGACTGATGAGGATGATCAATCGACTGATGTGGGAGTCGTTGGCTGGAAGCCGACGTGGATAAGGCTGTTGCGAGGTAACGACTACAGCAGCAGTCGACTGATGACTGCATCAATCGACTGCTAGGTGCCCAACGGGAAGAATGACCTCTTTCCTATAAGAAGAGGTCTTGTTTCACTTGGGATGATTAATGCTTAACTCCTAAAATTCTCCCAAGTGCCTAACACGTTTTTACTTCTCTTTCTTGAGTTTATTTCAATCATATTGTAAGAGGAGTGATTATTGTAAGAAAAGTTACCTCCACCTAGCTTAATACAAAGGAGAGACAGTGGATTTGATTAGGCGTGATTCACCTGGAACGAATCGGGTCGTGGACTAGCGACAAGGGTCGCGAACCACATTACATCGCCTTGTTAGCGTTTGTATTTTCATTTCTCTTTGCATTTATCTTACTTGTTTGTTTAGCTTTGTTTCCGCTGCGCTAATCTAATCGTAGACAATCAAGAGACGCGATCGAAGTTCATATAAGACTATTCACTCTCTTCTAGCCAACCACCGATCCTCCAACAAGAAATATAATAAATTTGGTTTGAAGTATTTTTTAGAGACCTAAAACTATCCGTGAGCTTTTGGTCAAAACTCACTAATGCCCTTAAAAAATTTAAAATGTCAAAAATATTGATATGCTCTAAACTAGAGGAGTTTTAAAAGTTTTTTTTAGGTGATATTGATGAGTAAATATGACTAATCCAAATTCCAATGAGTTTATGTCAAATTATTTCAAGATTGTGAATATTTTAAAAACACGTAATTTTTAATTTAGATTTTGGATTTTAATTTAAGGTACACTTTAGAGGCTTTCAAAAGTATAATAGTTTTGATTTGAAGTGATTCTAAAATCTCTAAAACTATCAATGTGTTTTAATTAAAATTCATTGATAATTCTATAATGTTTAGAACTTCAAAATATTGACATGTTTTGAACCAAAGAAGTTCTAAGAAACTTTCGATGGTATTGATAAGCAAATGTGGCAGACTTAAAACCTATTAATGAGTTTGTGCTTGTCTTAATGTTGTAAAAATTTTAAAAAATCATGTCAATGTATGATGTGAAATTTAGGTCTAGAATATAATTACAATTATGGATCTCTTAGAAGTGTAATAGTTTTAATTTAAAGTGATAATAAGATTTGTAAATTTATGAGTAAATTTTGATTAAAATTGATTGACGATCCTAAACACCTAAAAATACTTCAAATCAAATCTACTGTAATTTTTTATATTACTTGGAGTACAATAATGTCTTGAGACATGTATTTAATAAACTAAATGAAAAATTACAAAATTTTGAAATTAACAAAATTTTAAAATATTTTATAACAAAAAGTTTAACGATAGATCCATGAGTTATGGACAGTTAATTGTGTATAAAATAAAGAGCATAATTAGAAACGAAATACTTATTTTGATAAATATGAAAATTGAATTAGATATTATTTTTTTCCATTTAAATCCAGTCAGGCACCCAGTTTTGGGGTCAAATAAAAGGAGGCCAAGCCCAAGGCCGAACCCGAATAAAGAACGTATCCGAGCGCTTCGTCCTCTTCCCGCTCCAATCGCTCGAAGCCATGGCCGCTATCGGGTGGTACGGTCCTCTCGTCGATCTCGCGCAGGTGGTATCGCACGTCGACGATCTCGTCCAGCTTCTCGTATTCGTCCGCGATTCGCAACATGTTGTTCTACAGGTCCATCGCCTTCTCTTCCATCCTAAATATCGATTTTTCTTGTCTGCACTGGCAGAAGAGTTAATTTTGCGCACCCGTGACTTGATCTGATAGCGACACTCCATCGGGAATGCATGCCCCGCTTTAAATTGAAGGCGATGCCACTTGATCAACTCGATATTGCAACTCAATTAAATTTCTGCATTCTATTAATTTTTTTAGGTTTGCCGGTTACAATATGCTTAAGGTCCTCTGGTATTGTCTCTATGATTAGAAATCTAACACTTCAAATGGAGGAACGCTGCTGAAGACTAAACTTCAGGTCAGCGATGATACAAGATCATTTTTTTCTGTTTCTCTTCGGCCAAAGCATATGGGATCAGTCATCGCTGCTGGTGATGTAGTACTGTTGCAAAGTGAGATTATTTTTTCCATTAAATTTGTTCTCTCGCTTCTTTGTAATTTTGATCAGAGGTGTTATAGATACTTTGTTTTCTTGCAAATTTTGTTGGAAAATGTGAATGGAAAGGTGGTGGAATGGATGAAGAAGACTTCATTATGAGACTTTAACTACACATTGGAAGTTTCAAGCATAATCGTTGTGTGTGAGTGCGATCTACACGAGTCGAATGTCGAATCGGTCGGGGCAAAATTTATCCAAGCGAATGATGATAATGGATATATTAATGTGAATCCTTATCACGTGAAACGATTGACAACGTTTTAATTGCTAAAGTGGTTGACATTTCACGGCGGCGAATAAAAGCGAGTTAATAACTTTTATTCGATCAACCATGGAGATTCTCCTATAAAAGAGTGTCTTGATCAGAAAGGTGACGAAGAATCCATCCACCAGTGTTCCCCTCTTTCTCTTTCTTTCTGTCTAGTATTTCTTTCACTCGACAGAACTCCTATGATAGTACTCAGGTGCTCTTCAGTTCGCCGCGACTACTAGTGCTTGGTGGAGACCATGGTTTCACCATTGTATCATGGGAAACGGACGTCTCGTGCTTACCTCAAAGCACTGCGGAGGTGGGACAAATCTGTTTTAAGGAATCTGTGTTAAACGCAGACCTCAGCTCCTTCATTTTGAGCAACTGATTCGACAACTTGGTAGTCACCTACTCGGATTCGTCGACTCAGCACTCGACCACTCGGACATCGACACTCGGACTCGCCGACTCGGTCACTCGGTGACTCGACCATTCGACGCTCGGACTCGACACTTGGCCACTTGGTGACTCGGCATTCGGACTCGCCGACTTGGCCACTAGACACTCGCACTTGTCGACTCAGCCACTCGGTGACTCAAACATTCGACATTCGAACTCGCCGATTTGACACTCGACGACCTGGCGACTCAGCCACTCAGGCACTCAACGACTTGGCCACTTAGCTCATCTCAGCCCTTATAGGCAGTTTAAGATAATCAACTCAAGTTACTCAACAGATAAGTCTAAATTGATTTGTAAGTTTAAATTTCGATTATAGTCCGTATATCTCCGGACAACAGAGTGGACAATTATCTTAAAACATACTCGCTTCTGTTGAGATGGCCACTTGGTGACTCGGCCATTTGACATTCAAACTCATTGACTCGACCATTCGACACTCGGACTCGCCGACTCGGTCACTCAGCGACTCAAGCATTCGACACTCAGACTCACCGACTCGGCGACCCGACACTCGGACTCACCGACTCGACCACTCGACACTTGGACTCGCCGACTCGCCCACTGGGTGACTCGACCATTCGACACTCGGACTCGACGACTCGACACTCAACGACTCGACGACTCGGGCACTCAGCGACTTGGCCACTCAGCTCAACCCAACCCTTCTAGGTAACTTGAGATGATCATTTCAAGTCACTCAACAAATAAGTTTAAATTGATTTGTAAGTTCAAATTTATACTATAATCTCTATATCTCCGGACAGTAGGGTGGACAACAATTTTAAAATAGACTCGCTTCTATCGAGATGGTCACGAAAGAAGTTGAGGTGCAACGGACTCAATGCGTTATGACCTCCTCTGGCCTGATTGGAAATGCTCCAATCAATCATGGGGAAAACCAAAGAAGTTCACGGGCTTGAATTTCAAGCGGTGACAACAAAAGATGCTTTTCTACCTGACCATGTTGAATATGACTCGATTCATGATTGAGAATCCTCCTAAGATACTTGAGGGTACGAGTGATGCCCAAACCTTCAATATTGTGAAGGAATGAAATCACTCAGAGTTTCTTTGTAGAAACTACATCCTCAACTGTCTTGTCGACTCGTTATACACTGTGTATAACACGAAAAGAACGATCAAGGAGTTATGGGAGTCCCTGGACGAGAAGTACAAGACAGAGGATGCAAAGGCCAAGAAGTTTATTGTGGGTTGATTCCTGGATTACAAGATGCTTGACTCTAAGACGGTGATCAACCAAGTTTAGGGGCTTCAGGTGATTTTGCATGAAATTCACTCGAAAGGTATAATTTTGAGTGAAACTTTCCATGTGACAACTATCATAGAGAAGCTACCTCTGGCTAGAAAGACTTCAAGAATTACCTTAAGCATGAGCGGAAGGAGATGAACGTGGAGGAACTTGTTGTTCAACTTCAAATCGAGGAAGATAACAAGAGTTTAGAGAGAAAGACATTCTCTTAGGCTACTATAAAAGTCAACGTGGTCGAGCACATTTTAAAGTTCAAAACGGAAGAATTCTAAATCTTCTAAGATGGGACCCAGAGGAGGCGTTAACAAGAAGAAATTATCTGGGAAGTGCTTCAACTGTGACCGAGTCGGTCATGATTCTTCAGAGTGCAGAAAGCCGAAGAAGAAGCAGGAGGCCAACCTGAACAAAGGGCCAGAGGTGGACGACCTTTGTGCTGTGATCTCCAAGCTAAACTTGAAAGGTTCAAACCCTCGACAATAGCGGTTGGATATTGGTGCCACCAGGGATGTGTGTTGTAACAAAGAGCTGCTCTACAACTTCGAAGAAGTCAAAGGGGAGAAGCTGTACATGGGGAACTCAACAACTTCGAACGTCATGGATCAAGGGAAAGTGGTGCTGAAGAAGACCTCGGGCAAAGAGCTTACTCTGAACAATGTGTTGTATGTTCTGGAGATTCGGAAGAATTTGATGTCTGGATCACTGTTAAGCAAGCATGACTTTCGCATTGTTTTAGAGTCGGGCAGGGTTGTACTGTCCAAAAATGTAATGTTTGTAGGGAAAGATTATGTGACTGACAGACTGTTTAAGCTTAGTGTAATGTCCATTAGGTCCAAAGTTAATAATAATGAAAGTTCCTCTTATATGCTTGAGTTTTCGTGTTTATGACATGGTAGACTAGGACATATTAACTACGATATGCTGCGTAGACTAATTAACATGTAAAGCATACCTACATTTACAATTTGACCCAAAACACAAGCGTGAGACTTGTATTGAAGTGAAAATGACTAGGTCATCCTTTCAACATATTGAAAGAAGCAATGAGTCACTCGACCTGATCCACACCGATGTGTGTAACCTAAAAGGGACACCAACACATGGTGAGGATAAGTATTTCATCACTTTTGTTGATGATAACACAAAATATTATTTTGTGTATCTTCTCAAAAGTAAGGATGAAGCTATAGAGAAATTTATTCTCTATAAGAATGAAGTTGAAAACCAACTTAATAGAAAAATTAAGGTGGTTCGGAGTGACCGAGGAGGTGAATATGTATCATCGTTCGTAGAGTTGTGTGTTGAATATGGGATCAGACACGAAACTACATTTCCCTATTCGCCTTAGTAAAATGGTGTTGATGAACAAAAGAATCGTACTCTGAAAGAGATGAGATGTTCTATTTATTGAGCTATCGAACTTGTGGAAAACTTGTTCTCGAAAGAAAATATATAAGAACCCGTATAAGTTGTGAAATGGTAGATAACCATCCTATAAATACTTGCGAGTGTGGGGTGTTTGACCAAAGTTTTGGTGTATGATCTGAAAAGGATCAAGATAGGACAAAAATCATTGATTGCATATTTATCGGATATCCACATAATAGCTGTGCTTATAGGTTCCTTGTGTATGAGTCCCAAATTCCAGAGATATACAGGAACTCGATTATTGAATTGAGAAATGCCTCATTATTCAAGCATGTGTTTCCGTATAAGATCTGAGAGGATGCTAGCTCTTCAAAATAAGTATATGAAACACAAGAGAATGAAGGAGATAATAAACCAGTTGAGGGTGAGCTCAGACTAAGTAAGAGAGATTGGGTGGAGAAATCTTTTGGATTGGATTTTATCACTTTTATGTTGGAAAGTGATCCCCAAAGTTACTAGTCGTAAGCTCGTCTAAGGGACCTTAATGGAAAGAGATAATTGCATTTGAGATTGACTTTATCTAGCAAAATCACACTTGGGAATTTGTGGATCTTCGTCAAGGAAATAAACCACTAGGATGCAAGTGGATTTTCAAGAAAAAGATGAAATCAGATGGTACGGTTGATAAGTATAAGACCAGGTTGGTGATTAAAGGTTACCGACAACGAGAAGACCTTGATTACTCTGATACATATTCTCTAGTATCTAGAATAACTTCCATTAGAATTGTGTTGGCGATTGCCACTCTATGGAATATGGAAATACATCAGATGAATGTAAAGACAATCTTTCTAAACGAGGATTCAGAAGAGGAAATCTACATGGAACAACCTAAGGGATTTTTTGCGTCAGGACAAGAAAACAAGGTTTGTAGATTGATGAAGTCGTTATACGACTTGAAACAAGCACCAAAGCAGTGATATGAGAGGTTTGATAATGCCGTGAAAGAAAGTGGATTTAAAATCAGTGAATGTGATAAATATGTCTACACGAAAGCACAGAGAATGACTATGTCATTTTGTGTATATATGTAGATAACATACTTATCATTGGAAGCGATAATAAAATAATCAAATCCACTAAAAAAATGTTGAACTCAAGATTTGACATGAGAGACATGCGCTTTGCTGATGTGATTCTAGGAATTAAAATTCTTAGAATATCAGAAGGACTTGTTCTAAATCAATCCATTATGTGGATAAAATTCTTGAGAGATTCATCAAGGGTGATACTGTGTTGACACGAACTTCGATAGATACGAGTCAACATCTATCAAAAAATCGAGGAGAGAGTATCTCTCAGATAGAGTATGCTAGGGTAATTGGAAGTTTGATATACTTGATGAATTGTACAGGACCAAACTTAGTTTGCGCAATGAGCAAACTGAGTAGATACACGAGTGATCGAGGTGTTGAGCACTGAAAATGAATAACACGAGTACTGAAATACTTGAGCTATATTCATGTATATTGATTGCACTATACGAGATATCCTGCTGTGATCGAAGGATACAGTGATGCAAGTTGAATATCTGACATAAAAGACTCAAAGTCTATGAGTGAATACGTATTCACTTTGGGGAGTGCAATCATTTTTTAGAAATCTTCTAAGCAAACTGTAATAACCAACTCTACGATGGAATCTAAATGTTGACAATCTATGTACATTGCGATAATCAATCAACGATTAGCCGAATACAGATCCATCTATACAATGGTAAGTCTAGACATCTACGTCGTAGACATAATATTATTAGACAACTACTTTTAATAGGTGTTATCACTATTAACTATGTAAAGTCGAAGAATAACCTAGCAGATTTGCTAACCAAAGGATGAAACAAAGAGTTAGTTGCAAGCTTATCGTTGGGAATGGGCTTGATGCTGATGAAGAATGTTGGTGCAAAGGAAATCCAACATGTGCAGACTAGAGATCCCAAGAACTATACCAAGTGGGGGAAGTATCTAATGGAAGGATAAAGATTAAGCACATGACTTTTAATGATCCAGAGGAGTAGTGTGGAATACTCTCGAGAGGTCACATATGTGAGAAAGAAGTGGGGCCGCTTCAAAGAGAATTGGAGGCACAATTCTTAGAACTTCTCACAGAACCAAATGTATTCATGGCCAAGAACGAACACACTCATAAGAACTGAGATGTATCAGGGAGAGTCCTGGGTCAGATATGTCAATGCTTGCACAAATGGCTGAATAGTTCAAAGACATCGTGTCTATTGTCAACTAGTAAACAAACATATCTTCATAAGGGAAGGTTCAAAGAGTAAAACTTATCTGTCCTATATTGGACTCAACTGCCGAGTGCTATCACATACCCTGTTTCCATTCATGTGGGGGATTATTGAAAAATATGAATGAAAAGGTGGTGGAATGGATGAAGGAGACTTCATTGTGTATGAAACTTTGGTCCTATATTGGAAGTTTCAAGGCATAATGGTTGATTTATATTGTTTCACAAGCATGTATGTTGTGAACAAATGCATGGGGAGAGACTCTCTCTCACGCATGCCCCTACAAGGGTGACTCGTGTGCGAGTGCGACCTGTGTGCGTCGAATGTCAGATCAGTTGGGTCAAAATTTACTCAAGCGAATGAACCGATATTTTGCCATCCAACTTATTTTTGTTCAATGATAACGGATATATTAATATGATTAATGAGAATCTTTATCACGTGAAACGGATGACAATGTTTTAATCGCCGAAGCGGCTGACGTTTCACGACGGCGAATAAAAGCGAGTTAATGGCTTTTATTCGACCAACCATAGAGATCCTTATGTGAAAGGAGCCTAAGTCTCGAGTAGAAAGATGACGAAGAATCCATCCACCAACTTTCCCCTCTCTCTCTCTCGAGTATTTCTTTCACTCGGCAGAACTCCTGTGATAACACTCAGGTGCTCTTTAGTTCGCCGCAATCACTAGTGCTTGGTGGAGACTGCGGTTTCACTGTCGTATCTTGGGAAACAGACGTCCCGTGCTTACCTTAAAGCACCGTAGAGGTGAGACAAATCTGTTTTAAGAAATCCGCGTTGAATGCAAACCTCGGCTGCTTCATTTTGAGCAACCGACTCGACGACTCGGTAGTCACCCACTCGAACTCGACATTCGACCACTCGAACATCGACACTCAATTTCATAGACTCGGTCACTAGGCGACTTGACCATTCGACACTCGGATTCGTTGACTCGACACTCAGCCATTCGATACTCAAACTCGTCGACTCAGCCACTTGGCGACTTAGCCATTCGATACTCAAACTCGCCGACTCGACACTTGGCGACTTGGCATTTAGACTCGCCGATTCAGCCACTCGACACTCTCTCACTGACTCGGCCACTCGGTGACTTGACCATTCGACACTCAGACTCGGCGACTCGGCACTCGACGACTCAACACTCGGGTACTCGGGCACTCGGCGACTTGACCACTCAGCTTAGCTAAACCCTTTTAGACAACTTGAGATAATCAGCTCAAACCACTCAACATATAAGTCTAAATTGATTTGTAAGTTCAAATTTAGATTATAGTCCCTATATCTCCAGACAGTAGAGTGGACAACAAAATTTGAGTGCCTATTGATCATTTCGAAGATGGTTTGCTGAAAAATACTGGGAGGACTGTTCATCCTGCTCCACGATTTTTGCTTAAATTACAACCAGGTAACAAAACATTGATTGAATAAACTCCAATTGGCTTATAATCTTTCATTCAACAGTCTTAACTTATGTATATAGTGTATTTTAATTATGCATATTAAGTGTTGTATTGTGAATAATGTCATAGTAGACTGATAGTAAGATGGAGCATAGTGAAAATTGTATGAGCTACAATACCTATGGCAGCTCGTTTTCATCTTAATGCATTCTATCCCTACAAATGGATATAATCATACATGATTTGTTAATAGTGAGGTCATTAAATACTTTCTTCAATTCATGTTTTTCATTGATTCAGAACCACTCCGTTGTCCTGTAGCCATCATCTCTTTTTATTCTCACCCCAATCGCCTTGTATCATTGTTGCTTTCATATTCGAAACGTCAATGAGCAATTCTGCTTCCCCTCAGATTGGAGAGGAGGGTCATATGATGATCATAGCCTCCCTTCCCTTTTGACACCACCTCTCCCAACATCAGGTTCATCTTTCTATAGTCACTGCCAACATTGACATCACCACCTCCTCTTGCCACAGCCTTTCCTCCATTTTGACATCACCTCTCTCAACACTGGGTTCATCTTTCTATGGTCACCGCCATCACTAACATCACCACCTTCTCTATCATGAATGTCATAGCTCCACTATGCAAACCCCTGGTTGCGGCTTCATGCTCCACTGTGACACCTTGCATTGCCCATTGCAACTTCTTGCTCCTCCGTACATTGCTGAAAACCATATGAGCCAACTGTTCCAAATTCAACCTTAGAGCCGCTGCAACACCACAATCAACCTTCTCTTGCTAGATCATCAGATCTAGCCTTCGCCAAAGCATGTGATACAACACTAGATCTTCTCTCCTCTGATCCGACCTCTTATTAACTATTTGTCCTTTCGTACTACTCATCAACTGCCTAAAATCTGTCGACAAATCTGCCTGCATGTCATCATTCTGTCGGCCTACTACTTGCTAACAAATACTTCTATTTGTGTTGTTGCCCCTACTACAGATGGATCATTTGCTAGTCGATGCTCTACTGCATTCAAGCCACTAACCCTCTCCTCCTAGCCATTGTGCCTCTTTCATAAGTTACCTATTGTCGTTACTGCCTCTCACCATCTCTGAGTCCTTAATTGGGACACCAAAGAAGATCTTTATATTTTATTTCTCATCTATTGTCATCCAATGGTTAGAGTCAATCATATCTAATCCAATTGACTGATTTCTGCCCCTCATATCCAATTCAACAAGTCCAATCCAACCAGCCCAACTACTCATTTCTCTTTGCCGTTTCTCTAGAAGTTATGCCATCCTGTAAAGTGTGTAGACCATCTGTGAACCATGTGGGTCACCTTATTTAATGGCAATGATAACTTGGATTCTATGGGTGTTTCTCTAGTTTGAGGGGTGCGTCAACAATTGCCACCATTTAGTTATGCATAGTAAGTGTTGTATTGTGAATAGTGTAATAGTAGAGTAATAATAGGCTAAAGCATAGTGGAAGTTGTATTAGATACACTACTTATGGCAGCTCTTTTTGTCTTTAATGGCTCCCGATTAATTGCATTTAATCCCTGTATAAATGGATAGAATCATAGATGATTTTGTAATGGTGAGATAATTAAATACCTTCTTCAATTCATGTGTTTTCATAAGTCAAGTTGGTTGTTTTAGACTCTTAATATATTTATCCGCTATTTTTTAGTATTGCAACAAATATAAATTCTTCTCATGAATCCAGACGTGAAGATCGTAAAAAATAGAGATGTTTTGGAAGCTACAACCGTACAGGTTTCTTTGCTGCATGTTTTGCTGCATTCTGGAGAGTTTAATGCTTTTGAAGGTACATATCTTTGACCTTATCTCATTTTATTTTTTGAAGTTCTTTCTAACATCCTTGTACAAATTAAAGATTGCAAAAAATTACAGCGGAAATTGGAAAAGCTGTTCTTTGTGTGACCTTGTGACTAAGTTTCAGTTCATGAAAAGAGTTACTTTTCTTGCAAGGATTACGTTGCATAGTATTATTCCTTTGACCCCTTGTTGGCAGAGGCCTTATGTGCTAGGCTTCCTGATGGTAAATAAGCTCTCATCATTTGTCAATTATCACTTGCTCCCACTTGATGAACGCAACAATTATCTCTCATTATCATTATGGATCTTGGTCATTTCAAATAGAGAGTTTTTTTTTTTGTCTATGTTCGACTTGGACACTAAAATCCCACCTAAGTCAACAATGGCCAGGCAATTCATCTTGGTTTCTTGACTCCTATTAACCAAATTGCTGTCAGTTTTTATCTAAGTCAATCACCAGCTTGATTCGATCTGAAATTATGAATTGATAAATTTTGTTGATTGCTACCTAAATTCTAGTTGGTTGTTACATATTCTTGTTAAAGCAGACTGATTGACTATCTCTGCCTACCTTTCTTCTTCCATTAATGGGATACAACAGAATCGTAAAGAAACATAACGTGAGCGGAACAAGCAATTCTGATACACTGGTCATAACATATCTAACTTTATTGGGTCTATTGATTCTGTCTTCAATTCATTGCATTCAACTCATTTCTACTCATGAATATATATGTGGATATTATCAACTCTTGTATTTCCATTGCCTCTATGAAGTGTTTTCTATGTCCGTTAATGCCTCTTGTCGTGGATCTCATCTACACATTTTTAACAGTAACAGTGTTATCATCAAAATCATATTGTTTCTTGCATGCATGGATGAAATCCACAGGAAGAAATGAATAGTTATAGATGATGAACCTTCTGCAAAGGGTTCTATGCTGGGGGTCTGCGTAGAGTTTTGTCTGCACTCTCCTTCACTTCTTATGAAGATTGAACGCGTCTCAGGTTGATTAAATATTTTTGAATTGTGTGCATTAGTAGATATTTGAATTTGAAAAAAAATCAAATCGGAACAATACGACTAATCTGCATTTCTACATTAAGATTATCTTTATTGGAAATTGTGTTTCAAAATTTACTGCTTTTGAAAGTTTAGAAAAGAAATGCTACTCTAGAGTAGACAAGAACAAAAACTTCGTAACTGGCTCTAATACAATTCGTCCAATTTTCCTATAGCTTTATTCTCCATTTAACTATTGCTTTGCAGGTTTTGAAGAATGGCAGCCAAACATTAAATTGGTGATCGGGAATACAACAAGAGAAAAATTAAAGAGGGTAGTAGATTGGGTCCTACATACTGAGTCAGCATTACAACATGTCCAACAGTTGGATTCTTCTCATGTACACTCCATATCTTTTGTCAGCCCATTTCTTCCACGTAGAGAAGTTGACTGATTCTCTGTAAATTTTGCAAATTCCTAACTTTCTTCCTGTGATGCTTAACTGATAAGTACTTGGTGGTGTATGATGATGAAAAACAAATCATAGAGTAATTATGAGATGTTCTGCTTATGGAAGACTTACAAGAACCTCGAGTGGTAGATTATTTGCATATTTCAGATCAAATCTATGGAGACATTCAAATCATTGAGATCTAAATTACTTTACCAATGTTAATCTATGGCAGATAAGATCTATGCACTGGACTCTAAATAGTTGGGATTCATGACTTGTGTTGCTATTGAAATACACCTCTGTAAAGAGACTTGTAGGAGAGAACCAAAAGTAGGAACTAAAGTATTTTTTTTTTAATGTGCATCTAGTAACGTGCACTCGAGTTCAAAGGTAAACCAAATGCATTGTATAAGTCAACTGAACTTAGGCTTTTCTAAAGGAGATATTTACTGTTTATATTCCTTCTGCAGTAGTCTACACTAGAGATTAGCTACTGAACAGCTGAGTTTAGATTCAGTTTTTTTAGGGAATTTAACTTTTGAAGGTTCTGTGGGTTGTGATCTCATTACTTTCATTATGAAATAGAAGTTGAAGAGAGAAGTGACAAATTGGAAAGCTCACAAAGAAGATGTCAGGCAATTCTGTTCATCAATCTCAGAAATATCAATCATCAGCAACTCGTGTAATGTAATATTTCATGCTTCGGCTCAAGAAATTCTTTTGCCAGCTACCTGGATATCGTCTGGAGTTGAAGACATAATTCTGTCTTACAAGAGTCTGATTAAAATGGTTGATAGTAAAACTCTAGAATTTCTTATTGGCACAGGTTGCAGGTTATGTGGCATTCCAATTGCATCCAGGTTTGTGGCAGTAGCTAATAGTTTTCTATTTACCTCAGTAAGACTCTTTTTTCTCCTCATCAGTTTGATAAGTAGAATGTTCACAATATTTCTTGGCTGGTTTCTTGCAGAAATTCAATGGACGTAAACAAATTTCCTCTATACTGTCAAAATAGTTCTGACTATGTTCACAAAGTTTGCAAAATATATAGACCATTCATGGTGAGGGATTTGCATCTAACATTTCGCTATGTTTCAAATGTTCGAGACAGATCAGTCGATTATCAATTCAGTTAGAAGCTATCCATTAACCAAATCTACACATCATATAGGACACTCATAGTTGCTCCCAAACACATTTCTGGAAAAAGAAAGATAGTAATTGTTTTTGATGATAAGAAAATTCATAATATTTGTTGTTTTTTGAAATACGTCTTAAAATGCAATGTCTACTTGACACTCGGAATAACAAATGCTAAGCTATAAGGTTCCTCATTTGTTTTTACGTTGAAGCCACTTTTTTTTTTTAATGACTATAACATCATTTTACTCTTGTTGTCTCTTTATTTGTCTATGCAGCTGTATGTGTGGGACAAAACTGGGCAAATACCTATCCTTGTGAAGAACAAGCCTGCAGAAACCATATTCGGTAACATTACAGCGGAAATGGTGTATGGTTGTTATCAAGAAGGAAGTCGGAGAAACACAACTTCTGTGAACTCATCCGATCGATGTGATTCACCATGTGAAAGCCATAAAAGGCAAAAAGAAGATTCAACTCAAACCCGAAAGAACATATATGGTATTTGGTTATGTTTGTTAAAACTGCTGCTTCAACACGAGAAGAACAGTCCATTCCAATTTGAGATTAGCGTGGTAGCTGAGAAGAATATTGAATCTGGTAGATTTGAACTGGTTTCTGTGCGAATGCCATGCCACAAAGATAAAGCATGCTCTGCTTAGAATCCTTTCCGATTTAATACTACTCTTATAGTAAGATCAATTAGATTTGTGAAGGCTTAAAATTGAGAAACTATCGTGTCATTTTGCCCCTTAATCACATTTTCACTTTCCAATTTGTATTATCTTTCGTTCTGTTTTTCTTTGTCGGACATACATGTAAACATTTGCTTATCTAGTTTGTGCAGTCAACAATCTAAAACTTCTTCTTGAGCTCGAATTTTTATTGTGAGAGTCGGTCACTTAATGGATGAGGATTGGTTTAGTCTAAAAATAGCTAGTAAGTTGATCTTGATGAAATTGGACGGAATGATTAATTATATAATGAGCGCACCAATTATGCTAATCATGGGCAAGCATCAAATTTTTTTTTTCAATATAAAACTTACAACCCAACAATCCAAATAATAGAGCGCGTGACCCATGATTCGTCAGGAGACCCCACAAGTTTCATTCAACCAACCTTTTTTTCCTTCTTTATTTCTTTTCCCCCCTTTTGTTAGAAAAATCTACATTTCTAACTCACACGAAACGCATCCATAGACTATAACGAAGCTACTCGAGTCAATCCACCAAATTATACACGCTGAGAAAACGCGCCTAAACTAAAATACCTACTCAGATCATACATATAATCGGCTCCGATTATACATATAATCTGCGCAGATTATACATATATACCAACAAATTACAAAGAATGAATGAAGAGCACAGGACAAGCCTAGCGCCGTAGCAGCGAGCGCTGTTCCGGCTGCGACGCATGGGGCGTCCGGCTAGTTGAAGCGGCGGTGGAATTCGAGAGGGCGGTGGAGGTCGAATTCGAGGGGGCGGTGGAGGCCGAAGCCGAGGAGGCAGAGGAGGACGACGTTGTGGAAGCGGAGACGAAGGAAGATTTGCCAGCAGAGATGCGGGAGCCGCCCGGGGTGACGTGGTATCTCCTTGCATGCAGGGATCCCGGAACCCCAGGCATCATCGGCTCCTCCAATGCCGTCCGCTTCTTCGACAGGACGATGACGACGCGCTTCATGTCGGGGCGCAGCTTGGGGTCGGATTGCGTGCACAGGAGGCCCACCTCCACGCACAACGCCACCTGCTCCGGGTCGGCGGTGGGCTTCAGATCAGAGTCCAGCAGCTCCACGCTCCGCCCCTCATTGTAAAGCTTCCAGGCCTGAGATAATGTCAGACATCCTACCGGTTAGAAAAAACTAATTCTTCCGATGCAGTTAGTGCGGTTTCAGAAATTAGGATCGAGCAGAGGTCAGCGCAGCTTACCCATTCGAGGAGGGAGTTGGCGTCGGGGTCGGGGAACACGGTAGAGGAGTTGTTCTTGCGGCCGGAGATGAGCTCGAGGACGAGGACGCCGAAGCTGAAGACGTCGGCCTTGGTGGAGAGTTGGCCTCGCATGACGTACTCGGGGGCCATGTAGCCGTTGGTGCCGGCGACGCGGGTCTTGACGTGGGTTTCTTCCTCCGGGAACAGACGCGCCATCCCGAAGTCGGCGATCTTGGGCACCCACCGGTCATCGAGCAGGATGTTGCTGGCCTTGATGTCGCGGTGGATGATGGAGATGTGCGCCGAGTCGTGCAGGTACAGGATCCCCCGTGCTACTCCCACCATCACCTGGAACCGCCGGTTCCAGTCAAGCTCCGTCGACTTCCTCCGCCACTGATCTCCCTCCTCTCCACCTGCTCGATTGCAATTCAGAAATATATTTATATATGTATATATGTTTTAAGACTCCAATTTGCCAAATAAAAATTTGCAGGCTGTTCACGGTCAAAATTAAACAAGGGGAGAAAAAAATTGAAGAGAGAGAGAGAGAGAGAGAGACTTTCAATCCATAAAATAATAAGATATGAGTACGACGACAGACCAAGAAATGAAATCAAATCTAGACTGGCGTGTCTCATTTTCGTGTAGTAGCTGAATTCTTAAGAGTCCTCAGTCCCGTCAAATCAAAAGATCAAATTTTCCTTCTCGTTCCCAATGTCAAAATGTCGTATACGCAAGCCAAAAATGATAATTTTCTTGCATGACTGGCGACTAGCCAACGCAGCCACCATATGGAAACTGCGTGGTATTACCGTGATGTAAATGCCGAGTGTAATTTAATTTAGAAGAAAGTAAAGTAATTTGATTTATTAAAATTTTATCAAATTAAGGCGCAAGCAAAATTGCAGGTGCATTCTATTTTTAAATAATTTATCACTGCTGCAGTTCTCGTCATCAGTTTTTCAAAATCCTTTCTGTAAAATCACTCTCTCACCCATCTCCCATCTCCGTAAATTGACTAATAATAGTCAACTAATTTTAGGCAAAATAAATTAGTCAGTTTGATTAAAATATGATGAAATTTATGGATTAAATAAAGATCAATTTTGAAGGAGATTAAAATTTTTTTTTTTAGATTCAAATGACTTTTACATGTCTTGATCATCACATCAAAATCTATAAAATTCTTCATAATTTATCTTCTTCATAATAATCATATGACAGACGAATTCCAATCTTTACGGGTATATGCACTTACAACTTTCTACTTTTTAAATTATATATAAGTATTTTTTCCTACCCATGTAAATATATACATAATCATCTATTTTTCTCCCATAACACATCCACTGTAGTCCTCGAGAACTTTTATCAACGTATTTAATGGTCCAACTAGATATAAGTAATTATGGCTAAAAATATTTATAAAACTAAAAACGAGTAAAAATCAAACAAAAAATGACAAATAAATTTGAGAAACTACCATAAGCACAACGGTAATAAGATATGATTATAGACTACATTTTTTTTTTAATTGACATTGGATATTTGAATGTTCGGTCCGACAAATCTTTGGAAGTGACAGATCTTATCATGTGGATCTCTGAGACATCTCGTCAACAACTAAGTCTAATAAAATCGGAACTCAAATAGCCTCCATCGACCACCAAGAGTAAATCAGGAAAGCACTCGTAGTTTTTTTATGATTCAATTCAGATTCTACAATTATGTCATTCCTGAATGACGGTCCAACGTCAAAATCGTATTCCGTCCACCAGATAAACTCCGGACCCAAGGGTCGTCCAAATGAATTTTTTCTAAATTCGTCAACGAAAATATCACAGCAGAGGATCGAACTATGTTCTTTTGTAAGATATCTCTCTGTTTTTACCGCTACATCGAGCGCTGGGGCGCTTTCTTACACTCATATAATTCAAATGCATTTTCCCTCTACGTACATGCACATTTAATCATCTTCCCCACGTATTAAATGCATGAATTCAATGATCAACTATCAACTAAGTAGTAGCCCTAAACCCCTCAAATTCAAGGTGATTCTTATAGACTATCTATTATAATTTTTTTTCTCACATTAACCAAAAATAATTAGCCGGGATTATTGACCATTAAGTGCTTCTATAAAAGTGCTTAACGGCCATCAAAACTATGCATGCATTGTATGGGAAAGATTGGTGGTTGAGTTCGCATTGCAGTGAAGAAAAATACTAATAAATTATATAATTTTAATAATCAAATTTTGAAAATAAGGCATGATACATGAGTCATGTTGCATTAGGAAGAACAATACTATGCATAAGGAAGAAAAAAAAAGACATAAATGATATTAAATTGGGAAGAAAATGCATGAATAAGTGAGCCTACATGCAATCAGGTAACAAAACTAGTTGACTAGTTAATCTAGTATTGGTCATAATTACTTTTGACTAAGAGTAGTTGATGACTACTAATTATCCGATCAATTGTGTCGAGGTAAAGTAGATTAGAAAATGTATATTTTGACAAATCTACTAAGACAAGTCCTTTGAGAAATTAAAAAATATGATGCATTTTTGAGTATTGAAAATACTAAATTTTGAGAACTTGGAAACAAATTTCTAAAAAGCTACACCATGATATGTGATCGTCTTATTCCAGTGACAGAGGGGCAAATGAACAAATACGCGTTCATGTGAATTGCACCCAGGCTGAGAAACGCTACTCGAATCGCGCGTTCTAAGACAGTGCTCTTCATTGAATTCACCCAGCAACACAGTCAATTTCATAGTTTCTGCAGCATCAGAAGTAGAATTTTCTATCTAATAAAAAAAAGGAACAAAATAATTTTCGAATCCGAGGAAAGAACCAGAGTGGTACAGAAACGATATCTCTACTTGAAAAAATAATTTTTTTTTAATATAGTGATTTCCTTTTCGATTTGTGCGTCGATCGAACTGTGGACGCAAGTTTGGTGGCTTAATTTTTAAAATATGCGAAAGAAAAAGGGAAAGCGATTCCGAAAGCAAGAGTGCGATTAAGAAAGAAAAGGGAATGGCGAAGTGCTTACGGGAGAAGAGGAGCCTGTCGAGGCTCTCGTTGGGGACGTACTCGTAGACGAGGAGCATGTCGTCGCCGTGGACGCAGTAGCCGTAGAGGTTCACCACGTTCTTGTGCTGCACCCGCGACAGCAGCAGCGCCTCGTTCTGGAACTCCCTCGCCCCCTGCCGCGATCCCTTCCCCAGCCGCTTTACCGCCACCTCCCGCCCGTCCTCCAGCCGCCCCTGCGTCGAACACGTCGACCATCAAAACCCTAATCCCCAATTCGTCATAGCTTCAATCATCGATCTCTTCTTCGTACTTTACCTTGAAGACGGGTCCGAACCCCCCTTCACCGAGCTTTTGCTTGGGGCTGAAGTTGTGGGTGGCCGCAACCAGTTTTTCGTACCGGAACGCCTTCTCCTCCTTCGCCGCGATCTTCTCCAAATCCTCCTCCTCCTTCGCCGCTGCAACTACCACAGCAACCTTAAGTACAACACAAGCTCAAAATTCCAGATCAAGGAGGAGGAGATCAAGAAGAAGAAGAAGAAGAAGAAGAAGAAGAAGAAACAAACCTTTGTTTCGACCTCCGAAAAAGGACTTGATGAGACTACTAAAGAACTTCTTGTGTCTCGTGATCGAGGAAGACGACGGCGAGGCGGCAGAGGGATATCGCTGGCGGTCGGCGTTTCGATTTGAGACCGACATGAATTCGAGAGTAGGGGTTTCGAGGCGAGGAAGATGCGCAGTTAACCCATCGATCGCAAATGCTAGATCGATAGATGGGCCGCGAAGACGACGCAGCAGGAAAGCGTCGTGGAAGTCTTGCTAAGCAGAAACTTAAGGTCACTTAGATCAACCTACTTTATTACCTAGCTCATCGTTGGCAGTAAACTCGGGCCGCCCAAGTTTTCACCATTTATATGGCGGGTAGAGAAGCCATTGTCGGTGACAACTCACACTAATCCAAAAGTCGAAACGGGCAAGCGCACGAAATAGTATGTGCATAGTCAAAGGTGGCCGCAACTGATCGAAGTAGTAATGGCGCGTCGATGACGTCAGATAGGCTGAGTCAAACACCAGACCGCGTGTAATGAAAGAGTAGCTTGACTCACCATCTTCGAATTTAAAACTCAAACAGTAATCAATCGAATGAATTTAATATACCATATAATTTTATTCTAAATAAATTATATTTAAATATTTCATGCATTACATGTCGATATCAGTTTGGCTTTCGACGAAATCATTGGGAGTACAACACGTTTAATTTAATTAGGCAAAGCGTGTATTTTAAGCTATTAGGAAATGAGAATGCATACGTGTGCCTGCGATTGATATGAGACAGATACATCCAAACGCTTACGATTGAGATAGTTAAGATTTATAGATACACGAAGATAGTATTAATGTATACAAATATAATATAATAATTCGACAAAAATACAGTAAGTAAATTAAATAAAAAAATATAATTTGTAGGAGATCATCCTTTTACTCCCCGAACCCAGTGCCAGTGTGCCACCACCTCAATTCGTGGACAGGATGCTCGAACAAGGTCAGCTGCTTATTCATTAGAGGACAGAGTTGGTCGGGGAGCGACGGTGAAGGAGTTGGCCGGAGATGAGCTTGAGATCGGGGATGCCGATGCCGAAGATGAAGGCATCTGTCAAAGCTGAAGGCATCAGCCTTGACGGAGAGTTGGCCATTCACGACTTACCTAGGGCTATATGGCAATTGGTGCCGACAATAAGGACCTTGACATCGGTGCCTAATATTATCAATAAATAATATTAAATTTTATCAAATCCAATGGATAAGAATAAGTCCGAAAGAATTACTCAAAACGATAAGTAAAGTCTTATGAAGCATTTGAAAAGAATTTGTCAAAAATGAAAAGATATTTTTAAAAATTATATAAGAATTTTTCAAACGTTCGCATGCCGTTAAAGTTGTTAAAAGCAATCAGGCGCCGCTTTGAAAATTTTGGGCCTCCAAACGCAGCCCACTTGTAATATCGCTAATGTCGCCTGGTATAAGTTGCTCGGAGAGCTCGAAGATCCAGGGCAAGGCGGTGGCGGCAGGATAAATACGGGCATCGCAATCGCATGCCAAGTGAAAGAGTATTCGGGCTATAGATCGCAATTCGCCCTTCGCCATGGTTGTTGCCAACTTCACCATCGCTGTCGTCTCCGTATCTAGTACGCTTCTCCCTTTGTCCCTCTGATTTCGTATCTGAATTGCGTAATTAGGGTTTATGGATACTGCTTATTGTCCTATCATGTTGCTATAGTGTTTCATAGCCTCGTACCTTCATTTGAATTGCTAGATTGGATGCTTACATGTTACTGTAGTGTTTCATAGAATAAATTTAAAATTTTAGTTTTTGCTGGCATATTTTAAAATTTAAAGCTTGTAACCGAAGCAGAACTAAGACTGGATATATGAAATGAATTTTTTGCTATAACAGAACAGAAAGTGAAAGAATGCTTAATTTGAATGGGCAATTAATCTATTGCTCGACCACATTTATAGGACAAAGGCTGGTTCAAATATAGTGTAACTAGTCTTCTTACTTGACTATTGTGCTCTTTTGTTTGAAAGTTGACTTTTTTATTTTGATACAATTACGTACCTTATGCTCTATTTGGATGGGGTGAGGGGAGATTCATTATTGGAAGGGGAAGGAAGGGAAAAAACTTACATCTCAAATTGGGGCATAAGAAAACCTTGGTAAAAGTTACTCTTCCCTCCCATTCCCTTCCTTTCCTCACCTCTTCCCAAACAAGGTTTAAAGTTTTTCCTCCCTTTATTTATCCTTCCCTCTTCTTCCCTCACCTCCTTCCAAATAGACCCTTAGGAACAAAGGCTTACATAAAGCACCATGAGGGATAAAATTGATTACGTAAAAAAAAAAGGCAGGTCATATGTCTTCTTTTAGTTGCATTGTTCACTTTTCATCCACTTTTAGGGCCGTAAACGGATCAAACATTTGTGAGCAAGTTTGGTATTCGGCTTGGTAAGATCCTGTATGTTCATTCAATACACATAGGCTCAATTAAATGAACAAAGCGAAACAACTCATTAAACTAAATGAATAAAGCTTGAACATATATATGTGTTCAGCTCGTTAATGTTCATGAATAGAGACCGTGAACCATTCGAGTGTTCACAAACAAAGTTTGTCATTCATATTCATTAGCAAACTCTTATTAACATGATAAATAAATAGCTTTCAAAATGAACAAACAAACTTCTAGCTAAGCTTGAACAATCATTTCAATGGCTCGATTCATTTTAGTTTTGGATCGGTTACCTTATCAAACTAGCTTGAACACCACAAAACTTGACTCGTTTATAGTCTTATCCATGTTGGATGGGGTTTTTCTAGTACTTTTGCTATGGATCTTATTTGCAAGTATGAGCGTGGATGATTCTTTTATTTGTGCGTGTGTAAAAATTTGTAAATTTTTGGCAAATATATGAATTAGAGATTTAGGCACAAACCAGACCATGAGTTCTTAGGATCATCCATGATCCCGATCCTGATCAATCAAATAAATAGTGTTTTCAGATATAGATAATTCTCTGTTCTCGTTGTTCATAAGTTGGAGATCTTATATTTGCAGATCTCTAAATTTTTTTGCTTGAAGACAATTTTACACATTAGTTTGTAGATTTCCATTTCCCTAATTACCATACTAAGCAACATGACCGCAAGATACTTTCCTCATGCAAATATCACATCATGGTATCTCATAAACTTCTCTTAGTATCTGTCTACAATTAAGATCAGAGAATCATGTTTAGTCCATAAAAACAAGTTTACGGATGCTTCAGAGCTATAGCTCTGTAATTGGTAATCTCCAATTCCTTGATCTCCATGATCTCCACTTGCCGGTTGGCTTTTTTCCTTAATTTGATTGCAATATCCTGAGGACGAAGGTTCCACACATGCTTACCCTGCAGTGCTGCTGCTCCACAAAATGGCTCTCCAACTCTTCAATACCCAACCAAACAGCAACAGGTCATTCTATTGCACAATTACAACATAAATTTGTTTATTTATGAAGGGTTGTGTCATGTATAACCTTGCATTTGCATCAGAGCTCTCTTGATTCTCCTGTAGCAGCCATTCCAGTCGATGTTCATTGATACTACTAGTACCTTTTCTATATAACTACAGATAGAAGGATTAGCATGTAACCCATGATCCGATCCAAAATATTGGGCTCAGCAAAGGGAGAAAAGGAAGAATGGTTCGGGCGCGAATATCCGAAGCAATCGGCACGGGAGAGTTAGCAGAAGCAATTGGCACGGGAGAGTTAGCAGAAGCAATTGGCACGGCAAAGAAGAGACGGAAGGCACTTCGCTAAGGGCGGAACATGAATTGGTTCAGCTAGATAATTCCAGAAGTAGATGAGATGGATAAAGGGTCGACTCAACCTGATCGATCCGAAGGAAGTTTGGCACGGGAAAAAGAGGAATTGGTTCGGGTTGATGAGGAACCCTAAGGCTAGGTCACCCGTGGGCCATAGACCTAAGCTAGCTTCACCTAAAGCGGATGGTTGAGGGAGGCAGTCTAACCTAGTTACCTGAAAAGTAAAGGAAGAGGCGTTATGCTACAACTTAGGAGACCCCCACACAATATTCCAAGGAGCCTTCGTTCCTCATATCTGTAACAGAATTATTCTCCAGGTGGAGGTGGTGGCCACGTGGATGATGGAGACAACCCACGACGTTACGATAAAAGGGAGGAAGCAAGGAAGAGAAAAGGGGAGGAGATCCGCAAGAATTCCAACCCAGCAAGAGAGAAGAAGACGCGAGAGGAGAGGGAGAGCAACCACCTCACGGAGAAGAAGGACAGGATCTGTTGTTATATCTCTTGTATTTTTTCTCGTCTTGTGATATCACTGTAAGAGGTTTTTCTCCTCCACCTCCGGAAACTTCTTTTCCGTAAAGGAGGACCTTCATAGTGAAAGTGCTTAGGCACTGCATCCGGTGAGAAAGCTCATCTCCGTGGAGTAGGAATCTTCATTCCGAACCACGTTACATCTTGTGTCTGAGTTTCGATTGTTGGTATCGGTTCTTGCGTTTCATCTACTTCACCTTCTTATTCTTTACTAATTGCGACCTGTGAGAACCCTCTGAGATCTCTCTACGCTTCTTTGCATTGGAAAGGAGTGAATGATTTTCCTCGTCGCATCGGCGCCGTCTGTAGGAAACATTGAAATGACGTCGAGATCTGCAACTCAAGAGGTACAACAACCCACTATCTCTCGCAATGAGGAGCGCCCCATCACCCTTCGCCATCACACCAAGGCCACGATGGATACGCTTAGAGGCCCTCGCTAGGGAAAGGAGAAGGACCGGATATCTGCATCCGCATTCCGGTGAACCTTCTTCCCGAGACCCACCCCCAGAAATGCCTCCCCCATCTCGTACAGCTGTCAATGTGGAAATATTGCCTGGAGGAGGACTCGAGGGAAGAACACCTCAAAACACTACGCCCTTCACCCAAACGCGCAGAGAAGAACAAGGCGAAAGTCAATCAACCAGACCTCCGGAAGTATATGAGCCCAGTCCCTTTACAATAGACATCCTCTCTGAAGTCCCTCCGTCCTACTTCCGGAATCCTCAGATCGATAAGTATGATGGTTTGACGAATCTCGAAGAGCACATATCTCTGATTTGAGCCGCGTCCTCGCTCCATATATCGATGCTCTCGCCGAGTCTTCCGGACCACTTTAACCGCCGACAAAAGTAGTTTAATACTCTGCCCCCAGGATCCATCACTTGTTTCGCTGATTTCCGGGGAATGTTCAGTCGGGAGTTTGTCAGCTGCAAGGCGTATAAACATGACACCTCTATGTTAATGCATATCACCCAGGGACCCTCAGAATCCCTTAGGGGGTATCTCCACCGATTCACTTATGCAGCTAGGGGAATCCCCTCGGTCAGATCCGAATCTTTCAGAGGCTTATTCAAAGACGAAGGAGGGCCCCTTCCTCAGTTCCTTGTTAAGACAATCTGCAGACAGTTATGAGGAGCTGCTAAGCCGTGCGGAGCAATTTATCCGCGAAGAAGAAGGATTAAAGGTACAGAAGTTCGAATGCCGCAGAGTCCTAATCGAAAGAGCTCGTCCACGCTTCCTCAGCGCCCCCTCGGGGAGTATGTGCGACCTTTTGTGAGGCTCGAGGCCTCGGCCCAATGCGCAGGTGTTCGCCCGTCGCCATTATAAATCATGGCGGCAAGCGTTTCATCCGCGAGGACTTGGAAGGAACGGAGATGGAATTTACATGACCAGCGTGGTCGCACGACCCTTAGGATACAGGGATCCCACGAACCCCCGCCCCATTCTTCCGCCAATATCATACGGAATACGGCTACACTAGTGGCCGATGTTTCGGTTACAAGAGGAATTGGATCGCCTCCACACCGTATATCCGCAAGTGCGCGGTTCCGTGCAGAGGACCGCGCGAGGCCCGACCCAACGTAACCGTGCCCAGGCCATATAATCAACAACCTCAAGTCACTTTCCCCAAACGCCGTCCAGGAGGTTGTCTCCCAAGAGGCCCCCATCGTGAGGGCCCTTCATCCAATCTAGATAACGCTCCACAAGGAGAGTTATTCATGTTATACCGGAGGACCTACCGACGGACTCTAATCGCGCGTCGTGACGCCTGCCTCACGGAGAGTTTGACCATCGTCATCGATCAAACTATTCAAGTTGCACCGCTGTTTCATTCGGGCGGAGGATCTACAAGGTGTCCTGCCGCTTCCCACACGGACGCCTTGGTTATTCGTATATCTTTGTCCACCATGGTGGCGAGGTGTTGGTCGATTCGGGAAGCTCGTCGATATCCTTTTCCAGAAGCTTTGATGACGCACTGGGAAATGCCCCTAGAATATGTGGCCACCCTTCTTTGGATTCGCGAGGCATGGTCCACCCTACTGTAGATTTCATCGCTTCGACTCTGCGTAAAGCCCGGCCAAAAACCAAGATAATCCTTTCCTCATCGTGGGCGCTCTCCACTTATAATGCTATTCTTGGTGTCCTTTCCTTACCCTTTTTTCAAAGTGGCTTCCCGTATCACCAAAAGTTGAAATTTCCGTGGAGAAGTTTATGGAGAACAAAAGGCCTCGTGAGCGCTACATACAAATGGTTCGGGATGATCAAAAGAAAGTCCGAACCGATGACCTCAAAGGCAAAGCTATCATCATTTCGGATGTCTGCGTCCTGGAGGAATCCCCATCCAAGGCTGGCAAAGTAGAGGAAGGAGAACTGGAAATCGCCCAGAAAGGCCACGCGGATAAGCCAACAATGGAAACCAAGGAAGAGCTGGTGGCTTGCCTGAAGGAGAATGAAGACATCTTTGCGAGAGATGTGCATGACCTCACGGGGATCAACCCTCAAGTGGTTGAACACCATCTCAATATCACTAAAGGAGCCCGACCCGTCCAACAGAAGAGGCGACATTTTGGACCGGAAAAAGACAAGGTCATAGCCGAAGAAGTGGAAAAACTGCTAAAAGTGGGTCATGAAGGAAATCCGGTTTAGAGTGGGTTTCAATGTAGTCTTGGTCCCCAGCCCTGGGCAAATGGAGAATGTATTGATTTTGTGATTTAAATAAAGCGTGCCTAAAGATCCTACCCTTGCCTCGTATTGATCAACTGGTAGATTCTACTGGGATATGGCGGTGTCCCTAATGGGATATCAAGGATATCACCAAATACCTTTGGCCAAAGAAGATCAAAAGAGGGTTAGCTTTGTGACTGCAGGAGGGTTATACGCTTATGTGGTAATGCCGTTCGGATTAAAAAACGCAGGGGCAACCTATCAGCGCCTTATGGACAAAATCTTTGCGAGTAAAAGAAGGAAAAATGTGGAAGTCGTGGATGACATATTAGTCAAATCGAAGACCACTCGGGATTTAGTCGAGGACTTAAATGAAACCTTCGCTACATCGAGGCGGTTTAATATGAAGTCTAAACCCTAACAAACGCCGTCGGGTAAAAGCGGCAAGTTCTTGGGTACATCGCGATCAAAAGGGGTCATAAGTCAACCCGAGAAGGTCGACACTATCGACATGAAATCACCCGCACTCATGGAAACCCGAAGTCGTGGGCAAGATTGTTTCTTTATCACGATTCATAGCAGATCGGCGACAAAGAGTCGCCTTTCTTCAAGATCCTGCGCAAGACTACTAAATTTCAGTGGGATAATCAATGTGAACAGGCTTTTCAGGAGTTGAAGAAATTTTTGGCTGGACTCCCACTGCTAGCCAAACCAATAGCTGGAGAACCATTATGGATGTACCTGGCCGTCTCAGAGGGAGCTATTAGTTCGGTTTTATTGAAACAGGAAGGTTCTCACCAGCAGCTTATTTATTATACCAGCCATATCCTGAAGGGGCGAATTCATATCTGAGCTAGAGAAGCTGGCATATATCCTAGTGTTAACCGCCCACAAATTGAGGTTGTACTTTTTGGCTCATCCTATCACCGTTCTAACTCACAGCGAATTGGGCAAGGTCGTCACTAAGCCCAATTTCTAAGATCGCCAAATGGGTGGTAGAACTAAGCGAGTATGATATTCACTACCAACCCCGAACGATTATCAAGGCCCAAGCGCTCACTGATTTTCTAGCAGAGGTACCTTGCGGCTCGAAAGATGGTTCGACAACAAAAGAGGAGGGATCAGATGCATGGAATATATTCGTAGACGGTTCTTGAGATCTACGGCAATGACGCTTGTTCTATTAATTTCCGATAGTGAAGAAACTAGCCGCTTCGCACGATATCGGACATCCAATAATGAGGCGAAATATGGTTATTCTAATGGATTGCAGTCGCTAAAGCGGTAGGGGCTTCTTCAATCAGAATCCATTCTTGATTCCCAAGTAATATCACAACTTCAAGGTTCTTTCGCGGTTCGGGAAGAAAGACTGCATAAGTACTTGAAGGCTTTTGAAAAAGAAAAAGCTCAATTCCGTCAAGTCCTCTTAAAGCAAATCCCGCGGGAGAATAACGGGAAGGCAGATGAATTGACTCGGATGGCTAGTGCTATGGAAGGAATGAAGTCCTTGGAAACGGTCCATGCGGAAATCCATACTTCCTTAACAATATGCAGCGTGGAGGAAGACGCACCCGAATCAAGCATAATTCCTGATTGGAGGACTGACATCATAGCTTATTTATGGCACGGGAAGGTCCCTGAAGAAAAAGTAGCGACATCCGCTTTAATAAGCCGAGCTAAATGGTTTACCCTCTTAAATGGAGACTTATACAAGACTTTTTTCGGACGACTCTTATTGAAATGCTTGGGAAGTGAGGATGCAGAATGGGTATTCCGGGAGATTCATGAAGATTGCTGCAGCAATCATTTAGGAGGGAGAGCTTTAGCAAGGAAGGCCCTATTAGCAGGGTATTTTTGGCTTACTCTCCAAAGAAGATCGCTCAGATAGTGCAAGCTTGCTTGTCGAAACATGCAACCGCTCGACGGCGAATGAGTTAATGAAAGTCGTGGTCTCTTCATGTCCTTTTGATCATGGGAATGAATATAGTGGGTCCGATGCCAGTGACACCTTTACAGAAGAAGTTTTTGTTGGTGGCCGTAGATTATTTCTCCAAATGGGTGGAGGCAGAGCTCTTAGCCAAAATTACTGAGAATGCTGTGATACAGTTCTTATGGAAGAATATTATTTGTCGATATGATATTCCTCGGAAAATAGTCGGATGATGGGCGAGTTCAAGGAAGAAGATCAAAGAGTGGTGCCAAAGTCTCAACATTAGACTTTCACTTCGCTCACCCTCTAGCGGGCAAGTGAAAGTGACTAACAGAATCCTCGTTCAAGGATTAAAGACCAAATTGGGGGCTCAGAGGGGAAACTGGGTAGAAGAATTACCAGGAGTCCTGTGGGCTTACCGAACTACACCAAAGACCGCGCAGGGAAACTCCCTTGATTTAGTGTATGACGGTGTTATTCCTCGTTCTTAAGTAGCGCTCGGATAAAGGCGTACGAACCAAATCAGAACCAACTTATCCGAAGCATTGAATTGGACTTGGTGGAGGAAAGGCGGGAGATGGCACGGAGGCGAGCGGAGTTTTACAAGCAAAGAGTGCAGCGAGCCTTTAATAAGAAAGTGATGCCTCGAAGATTTCAAGAAGGGGATTGGGTTTTGCGTAAAGTTAATCCCGCTGGAGACCCTGGGAAGCTAGCTCAACCGAAGGACCCTATGAAAAATGCCACGCAAGTGGTCGATATTATCTGAAAGATGACCAAGGCAAAGAACTTCCACGACCTTGGAATGTCATTCATTTAAAACTTTTTCACACTGTATGAGAAGTAGGGAATAGAAGAAGAGGAATTATGAGATTCCGAAGGGGTGTACTTCCTAACTTGATCGCATTAATTAGACCCAAAGTACCCGCCAAATTTCATTAATGAGTCATTTACAAGTGCAATACGGTGCTATTAATAAATCTTGAAAAAGAGAAAGAAAAAGGGAAAGGAAGCTCCCGTTTCAAAACAAAATATCGAATTACAACTTAAATCGGTCGGGAGGATAACGTCGAAAGCCAGCCTCCCAATTTAAAGAGAATGAAGGATAAGTTGGAGGAGGTAATCCTTGGTCAGCATATTGCCGAACCGCTTCATTAAATCCGTCCTGATAAGTGGCGCGCAGTAAAATGATGAGCCGCTCCTGGCGGTTCGGACGGTCAGGGCTCCGCTCCCGATGAAGCCTATGACATTTTTCTTGTTGTTCTTGAAGCTCTCGGCGTACGTCAACATAGCGTCGCGACACCTCCATAATAGCATCGGCTAGGATGGAAACATCGCCGGCTCGGGAATTTTGGTCCTGCTGCACAAGGTGCGTCATCTCCATCATATTTTGACGCATTGAAGCTGAAATTCCCTCCACTGCTTCAGAATAAGATCTGGTTCAGGCGAGTTCAGTGTTCAGCCTTTGGAGGGAAGTCTCTTGCCTGCGTAGACGGGCGTGAGCATGCGACCTGGAATTTATGAGGGATGAGTTTTCTTGTACCTTCTTGCATAAGCGAGTGCGGAGGTCTCCTATTTTATCCTGTGCTTGCCGGTGTTGAACCTGAAGACGAGCGATGGTGTCAGAGTCTTGTTGCTTCCCCTGGAGGAGCTCTGCTACCTGCCCTTGAAGATGTATTAATTCTCGAGCAGAGGAAGACCCCTCATCAAGAGGAGCTGGTTGGACTTCCCGTTGGGGGATGGGTGGCTCCACACCTGATCGCTGTTGTTCCTGTAATGCTGCAATAGTATCAGCATCCTTTCGAATTTGTTGGCGAGCTTCGGCTAATTGCTCCTGGCACAGGTGCAGTTGTTGCAACAGGAGTCGTTCTTGATTCTGAGCATTTGCCAAATCTTTCCGTTGTTGCTGCTCCCATTCCAAAGCTTGAGCTCGATATTGATGAAGGGAGCGATCCAACTCTTGATGGTTGGTCAGGGCCTGCAATGCCGGACGTAGAAAAGAAATTGGTTAGTAAGATAAAGCTAAGGAAGCTAATTGGGAAAACATACCAAATCCAGAGCATGGCGCAGACCTTCCATGCGAGGAGCCACTTCCTCTAAGTTCAGGATCTGAAGACTCCTGGGAGAAAGGGAAGAAGATGTGATGGATGGTACTGAGGTGGGAAGTTCGCTTATAATGGGGAGAGTGGGGGTGATATCTGCGGGAGGAGAAGGGCTCTTCAGGCGATGAGTGGAGGGGGAAGTTTGTAGTAAGGGGATATCAACCGCCATGGGTTCGGAGGAGGAATGGTATTCAGGGGAAAGAGAAGGCAGGGGTGAGCCACTCACATGACATCAAGTACATCCTCCCCAGGTTCATCCTCAGGTTGCAGGGAAGGAGAAGGCGACTTTCGAACCTTGGTGGCAGAAGGAGAAAAAGTAGGAGAGCTAGGGTTTGTAAATGTCGGAGGAAGTGAGGAAGGACTAATTACCCCGATTTCTTCCGGGGCGGAGATAACAAGGGTTGCAGGAGGAGGAGAGGGAGAAAGATGAGATGAAGCAGGCGTGGTGGTGATCGGGGAAGGTGAAGAGGAAGACGGAGCTGACGGCTGACCGACACCCTTCTTGCGATGAGGATAACGACCCGCTATCTCCTGGAAGAAGGTATAATGCATTTTGAGGGTCTGAGGATAAGGGAAAAGGGCTGAAAAAAGGGATTGAGGCAACGGAGTGTGGCGGCGGAGGAACGAACAGGCAAAGAAGAAGGAAACGAGAAGGCGAAAAGATGAAGATAGCAAAAGAGACGAAGACAAAGGATCCCCTATAAAAGGAGGGGAGAATGAGCTTATAACCATTATTGGGCTCCTCGTCTGTGGTGAAGGAGGCCCTAAGTGAAAGGGGAAAGAAGAGTTTATTTTTCTAAATGACCCATTATGTACTAAAGCCCCCATTTGCATGGGAAGGGGCGAATATAGGTGTTCCCCTTCGGAAGGAAAGCTCAAAAGAGGAATGATATGAAGATGTCGCCTCCTTTATGATGATGGCCTTTGGGCAATATATACTCAATATTTATTCCCGCGAAGCGGAAGATATCCCCGTGTGGTGGTGGAACGGAAGAACCGAAATTCCTCGGTTATATATCATATATATATATTTTTATCCCCGCGAAGCGGAAGATATCCCCGTGTGGTGGTGGAACGGAAGAACCGAGATTCCTCGGTTATATATTGTATATAAATTTTTATCCCCGCGAAGCGGAAGATATCCCCGTATGGTGGTGGAACGGAAGAACCGAGATTCCTCGGTTATATATCATATATATATATTTTTATCCCCGCGAAGATATCCGCGTGGTGGTGGAGCGGAAGAACCGAGATTCCTGCTATATATGTATATAAATTTTTATCCTCGCGGCAAGATATCCCCGTATGGTGGTGGAAGCGGAAGAACCGAGATTCCTGCTATATATCATATATATATTTTTATCCTCGCCAGGAAGATATCCCCGTATGGTGGTGGAGCGGAAGAACCGAGATTCCTCTGCTATATATCATATATATATTTTTATCCTCGCGGCGAAGATATCCCCGTGGTGGCGGAGCGGAAGAACCAAATTCATTCGGTTATACTCAATTTTATCCTCACAGAGCGAAGAAATCCCCGTGTGGTGGAACGGAAGAACCAAATTTATTGTTATACTCAATTTTTATCTCATGAGAGCAAGAAATCCGTGTGGTGGCGGGAACCAAGAACCAAATTTATTCGGTTATACTCAATTTTATCCCCAGAGCGGAAGAAATCCCCGTGGTGGCGGAACCAAGAACCGAGGTCTCCTCGCTATATATCATTTTGTCCCAGTGTCCTTATTTAACTTTATATTGTCTTATTCCCCGTAAGATAGCAGAGTTGGCTCATTTAATGGTTCTATATTCTGCAGGCAAAAAGGCGTAAGAGCCAAATATACCTCGCTTATATGTCACTATGTGAATACGAAAAAGTAAAGCGTGACACAACTCAAAAGATACTGGAAAAAGAAGATAAAGAAAGTTCACCGACGCGAGAGAATTACATATTCGAGTCATTTACAAGGGGAGATAATAAAAGAAACCCTTATACACCTGGCATTACGCTTTTGTTGGGAGGAACGGATGGAGCTCCTTTGTGCGGTCGAGGTTGACACAGTAATTGCCGACGGTAAGACTGTTGTAGGAAGATTTGCTTGGCCAACTCCTTTTGGGACCCGACCAGTTGTTGACGCAGAGAGCGATTACTAACGGAAGCTTCCTTCAACCGTTGTTGTAAATCCTTCACTTGCTCCTCCAGGCTAGCTATGTAGCGGCGATTGTTTATCTGTTCTTCAAACAGAGAGGAATCACACCTGATATATTCCGTCATGGCAAATGAAAGGAAAAGGAAAAGATGGAAGCTATCCGTGAGTCGAGTCTTTATAGCGATAAAGGAGAAGAGCGCATTTATTGGAAGAAGAAATAGGGACAATAAATGCCAGTAAAGAAGAGGAAGCGTAGGGGTAGTAGATGGAAGGTCGACGGAACTATAACTATAATTAAGAGGGTTCGAATCCCTTGGCGATGATAGAAGAAAGTATGTTCGGACCAGATTACAGTCCTTCTGGAGACAGAAACCTTACTTCTACGAAAAAAAAAAGACAAAAACAAATATCAGTTCTCTTCCTTATTTTTATTAACATATTTGAAATGATTACATTAACTGATCTACGAAGATCTTCTCCGATTACTCTAAACGAGCGGGAGAGGTCTCTTTGGGGAGAAGGCGCCAAGACGACCAAGCGCCACCTCAGACGGAGGAACGATCACGGGCCTTCATCAAAAGGAGAAGGATGAGCTTCACGAGGGATGGGATGAAAGCCACTGTGGAAGTGGGGAAGTTCTAAGAAGCACGGGGTCTCTACCATATACTCCCATGTGAAGGAGGATTCCACACCCTATCATGAAGGAGGGAAAGGGAGCACGAAAGGACCTCCCCGTAGGAGGGGTTGGAGTTGGAGTAGGAGGCGTAAAAGGAAGGGGCTAAGGCCAAGTGGCGGTTGAGCGGTATCCGAATTCTGGTCTTGTAAACCTACCAGAGTTCAAAAGATTCTCGATTCAAGAGATTTCACGGTGCCCCAAGCTAGCCATGATAGTGAGATGTATGATCAAGACATGGAGGGCGAGGATTTATAATGGAAGGAAAGCGGCAACAGAAGTTCTTGGGAAGGGGAAGAAGACGAAGAGACTGATATCGTTTCCAAAGCAGTAAGAGGGGTAGGGAAGATCAACATGCAAGAGTCATTTAAAGCGTGCCCCGAACCAAAATCGGGACGGATATGAATAATATAAGGCAAAGACCCTTCGCTTAATCCTCGACCCAAAATCGGATCGGATATGAATAATGTCATTCAAGACCTCCCCAAATAAGTCCCCCCGAACCAACAAGGTGATTGCGCATACACGATACGGAAAAGAGATAACAAGATAAAAAGAGAGCAGCTTTAAAATTGGTTCGTAATTCTGCCCTCAAGGAGCATAACAAGATGATGATAATTAGTTATATGGACGAATTTATTATTCAGAAGCAAACGAGAAGCTATTGACAAAATTATAAAAAAGAGAATAGTGGAAATTACAACTCAAAGAGTTCTGGAGGACACTTAGCCAGCGCATCCACAGGATTCAAATAGCTAGTGTCCGTGCCAGGAGGCGGGTATCCTTGTTCGACATTTTGAGCCGAGGACCCCTCAAAACCTAGTATGAATAAATCTACTCCCTTCTTGACATAGCGTCCTTTAAGATTGGTTTCTTGCTCCTTCAGCTGGTCTTGACATTTGGCCATCTGAGCTTGACTTTCCACCAGTTTAGCCGCCAAGGCATCTCTTTTGGTGGCCGCCTGTATAGCTTGCTGTCCTAGAGTTGAAAGAGCTTTAAAGTACTCTTTGTGAAGAGTGGGTATTCTTCCGAGCCACCGTGATAAGGTTTGAGGAAGAGCGCCACTATAGAGGAAAGCTCGACACTTCTCTGTACAGGATTTCTTGGTAGCTTCCCAGACTTGACGCTCCAATTTAAGCCAGTGGCATTCTTGCTGAAGCTGTATAATTGTAGTCGAGGAGTCAGCCGCTTTGATCATGACGTCCCCAAGATATCCTTTATATTCCTTCAGGTCACGGGTCAGGACGTCTACCTGTTGCAGTTCACTGGATTGTAAGAAGAGGCGCTGTTCAAGTTCTTCATTTTTTCGTTGCAGCTCCTCCTTCTCGCTGAACCAGGCCAGATTGCATCGATCTTCACAGCCCCTTAGGTCCGCCTCCTTCTCCTCTTGCCACTTAACCGCCAACGAGCTCTTTTTGTTCGCGTACATGGCAACGTAAGTGGCGGGTCTCCACGCTGGATTAGGCAGCCAGGCAATTTGGACTACCATGTTGTGGTGTTGGGATGAGGCCTGGAAGAAGGAAATCAATGTCAGTATATGCCGATGTATAAAAACGTATATTAAAGATTAGAAAGAAATAGTAAATACCTCCGCCAACAGCTTGCCTACTTGCTCGCAGGGGCCTTGTACGCCCGACTGATTGAAAAATTTCACCTCCGAGGGATGCCGAATCTTCAGCAGGGATCCCAACGTGGCCCTCGGAGGAATGGGAAGGGAAGGATCCTCCCCTTCAGAGGAAAGTGGGGGTCTGATACGCCGAAGGGGGGTAGGAGTAGCTCTTGAGTCGGAAGGATAAGCTTTAAGAGAATCAATATTAGAAGTTGGGTGTGAATTTTGTGCAGAGGGGGAGGAATGAAGAAAATGGGAGGGAGAGTCCCCTCCTTGAGGAGATGGAGAAAGGACAGATGAGGCATTGCCTCCTCTTCTCGGCTCATAAATGGTTAGGGACTGAGACCCTGGCTGGTCGGAAGACGAGGGGAGACGAGCCGATGAACTTGAAGCTCTTTTCTTGGTGAGCCGCAGCTTTTTTCGAGGGGATGACGGAACTGCTACTGATTTGCCTCTTTTAGTCGAGGTTTTCTTCTTTCTGGCAGCCTCAATCGCCTCTCCTTCCACCAAAGCCTTCTGCATTAGATTATCTGCAAAGTATACTGATGAGAAAGATGAATAACATAGAAAGGAAGTCATATTGCAAGGTAAGTATCACCCTACCTACAACAACCGAAGTCGTCAAAGGTAGAGGAGACAATCCAAAGTGGCTCAAAAGGGGAGTTTCTATTAGGTGGTTTGAGCAGCAATGTAACTCTCCTAATACTCTATACACTTCCTGAAAGGGACATTTGGTCCTCATTTCCCGGAAGGGAGGCAATTCGGGAAGGTCTACCTTCCATCGAATAGGTAGAGATTCCGAAGTCTGACAAAAAGTATAATTCTTCCCAGCCCTTGTGGGAAGTGTGCAGGTTCACCAAGAATTGGCAATCTGAATGGCTAGATAAATAGAAGAGACTTGCCTTGGAAGATTTCAGTTGGAAAAAGCAATGGAATATTTCAGGGGTTAAGGGAAGGTTTAGGTGTTGAAACACCATAGAAGCTCCCGACAAAACGAAGGAATTGGGGGTGAATTGTTTAAAGGAAGTTTGTAAAAGTGCAAAATATCTAGATAACCTAAGGTGCCGTAGACATAGGCCATTAAGAAATCGAGAAAAAGCATGTCGAACCGGAGGAGGATTATGGGGGCCGATGATTTAGTGAAACAACATTTTATGTATGGCTATGTAGTTGTTCTTAATATTAAAGAAATAATGGTTGCAATCTAATCGAGTTATGGTATGTTCATACAAGCGGGTGAAGGGATGGTCCTAGAGCCATGGGTGTGAGCAAAGGAGCACTTACTCGGGTTTAAGGAAGAATCGTGTGGGAAAGGAATGACCTGGTCACAAACGCCTTGTAGGTGAAAATCACTAAGAAGAAAAACAGTGGATTGTTAAACACACTAAATGATACCTAAAAGGAGAAGGCGGGGTTTATATAGGGTTTTAGTAGTTGATTCGAAAGAGAAGGAGAAGCGGGCCCATGGGCCCGTCTGCCAGTATATATAGAGCTATAAGGAAGGAATAAATTTAAGTTAAGAAATAAAAGATAGGCGTAAACTTTATATACATTCGAAAGTCAATCTTATAACTTCGCCGACTATTTTTCAGTGGTTGACTAATGATACTACCTGCACCTTTCTATATAATTACGTATAGAAGGATTAGCATGTAACCATGATCCGATCCAAAATATTCGCTCAAAGAAAGGAGAAAAGGAAGAATGGTTCGCGAATATTCAAGCAACCAGACGGAGAGTTAGCAGGCAATCGCACGGAGAGTTAGCGAAGAATGGTACGGGAGAGTTAGCAGGCTAAATCGACACACAAAGAAGAGACTACAAGGCACTTCGCTAAGGGCGGAACAGGAATTGGTTCAGCTAGATAATTTCAGAAGTAGATAGGATGGATAAAGGGTCGACTCAACCTGATCGATCCGAAGGAAGTTTGGCACGGGAAAAAGAGGAATTGGTTCGGGTTGATGAGGAACCCTAAAGCTAGGTCACCCGTGGGCCATAGACCTAAGCTAGCTTCACCTAAAGCGGATGGTTGAGGGAGACAGTCTAACCTAGTTACCTGAAAAGTAAAGGAAGAGACGTTATGCCAGAGCTTAGGAGGCCCCCACACAATATTCCAAGGAGCCTTCGTTCCTCATATCTGTAACAGAATTATTCTCCAGGTGGAGGTGGTGACCATGTGGATGATGGAGACAACCCACAACGTTACGATAAAAGGGAGGAAGCAAGGAAGAGAAAAGGGGAGGAGATCCGCAAGAATTCCAACCCAGCAAGAGAGAAGAAGACGCGAGAGGAGAGGAAGAGCGACAACCACCTCGCCGAAGAAGAAGGACAGGGATCTGTTATTGTTATATCTCTTGTATTTTTTCTCGTCTTGTGATATCACTGTAAGAGGTTTTTCTCCTCCATCTCCGGAAACTTCTTTTCCGTAAAGGAGGACTTTCATGGTGAAAGTGCTTAGACACTGCATCCGGTGAGAAAGCTCACCTCCGTGGAGTAGGAATCCTCATTTCGAACCATGTTACATCTTGTGTCTGAGTTTCGATTGCTGGTATCAGTTCTTGCATTTCATCTACTTCACCTTCTTATTCTTTACTGATTGCGGTCTGTGAGAACTCTCTGAGATCTCCCTCTATGCTTCACTGCATTGGAAAGGAGTGAACAGATTTTCTTCGTCGCATCATTCATCCTCATAGTCATGCAGTAAAACTGAGCAAAATGAAAGAGTCAGCAGGCTGAATCCTCTCTAAATCATAACTAAAACTGTTTTCTATGCTAATGAAACTTGCCTTGGGTGACATGAAGCAGATAGCAGGTGGTGGCAGAGAATTGGGGGATGAGATGAGATGAGATGAAAAGTGAACATAAAACTGAAAGTTAGATTGTTTAGAGGTGGCGGATTCTTTTTCATCTGCTCCTGGTAGAATCAGATTCTGTTTGAATCCAGGATAGTTGGGTTGCATCCTCTTCCTTTGCTTCGTCCTTCAGTAATACTGGTAAACAGGTGAAAAGCAAACTCTTTTCTTTAGATTGCATAGCCTTGATATGCTTCCAGTGAGGTCCAATACTGTTGTTCAAGAGGCTGATAGAAGGATCGGATTCAAAAATTAGATATCCTTTACAACTGCAATGTGCTTAAATGCTTGGACAGTGATGATAACGGAAAGGTTCCCAGAAATGATCACATAGGTGGTAGGTCAGAGTTGGCGGGAGACAGCATCTTTAAGTTGATGATCCCATTTCAATCCCACTTTCGCTTTATCAGAAGGAAAATTTTGGTCTGGGGCTACAATTTAATTGCAAGTTTGATAAGTTGTGGATTCTCCGAGACTCGCGTCGTGCTTTGCCCTTTTCTTGATGAATTAGGAAATGGGGAGAGAAGATAAATTGAGGGGGAATTGATCAACACGTAACCTGTTCTTGCTGAAGGATTCTTCTAGCGCTGAAGTTCAGATTATTGGTGTCGAATTGCCCCTTTAGCCCATATCTACTGCTTATGATGGTAAAGGTAAGAGGAAATGAAATAACAATTTTGACCTTATCGATCGGACAGATGCCGCCCGTGATTGTCAATTATCACTTGCACTTGTTCCCGTACTCACCAATTGATGTTTGTGCTTGTGGTCCTGCGGTTGACTTTTCTTGTTATTCACGCTGTCCAACATCGTCCATCGACCTGGCCACGATATTTATGTCCGGTCGAGTTTCGTTGTCTTAAACTCCCATTCTCAGAAAGAATCACCGGTAAGTTTGTGAAAGCGAGGAATACAATTGGGCATCTAATCAAATTCCCCAAGCAAATAGTCCAAATGGGCAATTGAGTCAAGCTGTTCCAGCGCGCAGCCGTTTCTGACTACGTAACTATCTGCTATTCCTTGAAGTTATCGCTTCACAAACAGACAGTTGCAATTTCCCTCGTGCCGCCCACCAAAGAAGACTCAGGAAGCACCCACGCAACTTAGAAAAAAGCGACAAAAGTGCTCTCGTATTCGTTCTTATGCTAGAAAACAATGCAGACGGCTTTGAATTCAATACCTGCACACCAGTCCAACAATGCATGTCGGTCAAACAATTGCGGGGCGAGGTGTGTCACAACATCCGAAATGAAAAGGCAGCAAAATTTGGATTCCCTCATGCTGGTAAGGGTTAAAATTAAACTTCCAGGCCTTGTTACATCCTCAATCACACAAAGGCAAGCATTCCTAGTTACAATGAGCCATAAATAAATACACGAAAGAAACTAAATACCCGATAGTAAATGTCAGAATTTGTCAGCTCAAGGACTTTATTAGTCCTACAGAATCCCTGGTCTGCGAGGAGCAGGCATGGCGATGCTTGAAAATTGCATCCCACATGGTTGGCAATGATCCTCAAATTAGTATCACATTCCCTCCAGATTTGGGGGCTGTACAATCTTTAAACTTTATTGGGACATCACCAGGTTGGAAAGAGCCATTGGGGTACTGAAAAGGGGATCACTACCAATCTTGCAGTTCTCATGATCTACTGTCAATGACTTGGGCAGCACAAAGTTTCCACAGAGAATATGTTCCTCTAATCCCTGACGGCTGCTGCTGCTCATCACACGATAACTTTTTTTCAAAGCAGAAGCATCTTTGGGATTCACTTCCCTTCGATGTTTCCTCTTCTTGGATGAACTCCATTTTGGCTTGAACTGGTAGTCCTTGGTCAGGTCTGGAACGCCAACCTCCCACTCACTTGATGAACCCTTGCTAACTGTGCCACCGGCTGATAAACTATTGCTGACCATTTGTATCCTGAGGTTCCCTTGGAAGGAGGAAACAGGCAGAGGTGAATCCTCGATCCCAGACAGCAGAGAGTTTGCAATGTCGACCCTGTCTTCTATAGCATTCCACTTGTTACTGATCCAATCCTGGGACTGCCGCAGCTGAGCTTCACTGAAAGTAGAGGAACAATTTTCTCCTACACAGCCAAATTAGAAAAATAAACAAACAAAAAAAGAAGAAGAATGAGTAACGTTACACAGTAATAACGTTCTATATTACCTGGAAAGTACACGTGCAGTTGCCCAATGGATTCTTCTCGTATGACAATACCTTCCCACCATCCATCATGCCACCGTGCATCAACAATAGCACCAACATGTAAAAGGCATACTGACGCGCCCTGCAAAGGCTTTGGACGAACAATGGGCCTCTCGTGATGAATGCCGAGTTTATCAGGTCCTGCAATTTTGGACAGTAGAACCCACTCCTGTAAGGAAAAAAAAAAAAACGTTAGCATCGGATGCCAAGTCACAATGAGAAAGAGAATCTCAGCATCTACCTCTAAATTGCCACTCTCATCGGGATCTTGAATATCTTGGTATCGGACCTTCACCTTGTCGCGGTGCCTCTTTATAATCACACATCGGAACCAGCAACCTCTTATTCCGCTATCTTGTGAAAGTATTTCAACATGAGTTCCAGGATGAAATTTTGGTTGGAATAATTCTTTTGTTGGCAATGCAGAACCAGAAAGAGTGTCGGCGGCGTTCCTTCCAGACTTGCTGCAAACAAGTGTTGTCTTATCTAATGAAGAAGTTTCTGTATCATGACTACCCTCAGCGTGCAAAAGGTGCTTCGTCTTGGAACCATCTACAGATACATCACTGCTTTTCTGCTCAGATGAACTAGCGTTTGGACGGCTTCTCTTTAGTCGCAACTTAAACGGCGATGTGAAGGACATAGAACGAACTATTTCCTGGCTCCAATAGCCTTGGAGCTGAGTTATGTCAAATGGTTTGATATCATCATTATCTATCTGCCTGTGACACATCAAAGGTCTCCAACTGGTGTGCCTTGCCCCATTCTGAAATTGTTCAAAATGCTGAGGGCTGAGGACTGCAGCCAACCCATCGATGCATTCAACACTGAAATCTTGAAGACAAAGAGAAAAGAAAATCTCTCTGTCATTAGCATCGGGAGGCAAAACAATACCAAGTTCATCAACTTCGTGAAACCATCGTACCACAACCATATTGTTGCTCCGTGAGTCTTCGTATAAATCATCCACATATGCAACGCGTCTTTTGTTCTCCTCCACCATAACAAAGACAAAATCATGGGCCTACACAAAAGGCGACAAACGAATTCTAAAAACTAGAACGCCAAGATTATTCTGATATCAAAGATGAAAATGTAACTGTTCATACCGAAATTGTAACTCCGTTCTTGCAGAAGGATCGATAATGCCTTTTCCTTTTTCTGCATAGCCACGGGGCACCTAGCCATTGAAATTCTCTTGAAGGATGCTTTGTTTTCTCTGAAGGAAACTGCACGAACAGCAATAGCATTGACGATGAGTAAAATTTATCCTCCATCACAACTTGACTGAATAAGAACACCAAAAAGAAGAAAACCCAAGAATGATGTCTTCATTACCTTGGAGTTTAGCATATCTGCAGTTTCATAATCGTCACAAAAACCAAACCTATCAGCAGAAGAAGATAAATTGCCAATGGGATCTGGAAGGACAAGCATGTCAGTTAGCAAAAATGCAGACAACTCAAAATTCTAGGTTTATAAACCAAAGAAAGCAAAATGACAATATCAGATAATGTCAAAGAACACACGATAAATATCGAGGTAGAAAGGAACTCCAAAGATCAACAGCAAAAACAAAAAAAAAAAACAATCAGATATCACAGACAATTACAAGAACATATTTCATAATATACAAACTACAGAGAAAAAAATTACAGGATGAACTCACAATAGATCTATGGAGATTTAAAATTACAGGATTTTTCAGGTTTCAGCTACCCATGAAGGTAAAATACGAATGAACTCACAATAGATCTAAGAATGAAGACAGTTTTTTTTTTCATAACAAACAAAGCAATAAAGAATTCAGAACCAGAATAGAGGTACCGAAGATGTCAAAGACGAAAGATTGCAGAAAATCGAATTCTTTGAATTAAAAATAGAACAATAAACTCTAATCAAGGAAGATCAAGCGAACGTAACGTCTGCGCTTTTAGAAACAGGATGGCGCTTGCCAGCTGCCAAAGAAAACATAAACCGAATAGTAAAACTCCTTTATGAAAGGCATGAACATAATATTAGGAAAAAACAAAAAGGATCATCAAAATATTCTACTCGCAAAGAACAAAATACAAACCAGCAAATTAAATTTCATCCTCAAAACCCGTGTTTTTTTTTTTTTTTTCAAAATTTCTCCACCAAATCCAACCTAAAAACGAAAAATATGCGATACATACCTGAGACGAGGGAAGATAACCAGTCGATGACCTCCCTCCTCGAGCGCCACTTGAACGAGACCGCCTCCGGCGGCGAGTTCAGCGATGACGACGAAGAGGGTGAGGGCTGTAGGAAATATGGCCTGGTGATGAGAGATCTAACGAACTGATTCGGGACGACGTAGGACATGTGTCGCGAGCTCTTCTCCCGGCCTACCACCGCCAGATCCGCTCTGCCGCCGGCGCCCTTGACGTAGTAGTGCACTACCCGGCGCCCCTTTCCGTTCGAGACCACCACCTCCTTCCAGCTCGAGTACCTCGCCGCCTCCATCTCGCCGAAGCCTTCGAACAAACCCTAGAAAATCGCCGCCCCTTTGTCTCTTCCTCCCTCCGCAACCAGAACAAGATCAAGATGGCATTTTTAAATTCCTTTTCCTTTGGTTATATAGCGAGAAGAAATGAATGAGAGATACATCGGTTTCAAGCATCGACGACGGAGATCTAAAGCACGAAAACTAATGCGGAAAATCCAAACAAGAACCCGAAAAAGAGAGAGAGACTATCCTCAAGCAGAAAAAAAAAGAAGAAGAAGAAGGCCCTCGCATTTGAGGAAAAACTACGGAAACGCCACCAGTAACAGATCTCCTGTTTGACCAACGCCTTGCTTACATCACAAACGCGTCCTTTGACTCGATATTTGCTGGTCTCATGAAACGTGGCGTATTTTGTGTGGCTTAAATAACCAGTGTGTGTCGGACCTAATCCTAATGACGACAGGCTACTCCTCTCATATCGATTTTTTTAATACTAATATTGGATATCAGTTTGATCCGACTCTAAAAATATATTAAAATCGTATTATTTCTATATAATAAATTTCATATCGAAAATATATATTATCTAGGAAGGTAAATTCTTGATCCGCGATTCAGAATCACTTGTCTATTTTTTTTTTTTTTTTTTTTTTTTTTCAAAAATCAAAATTAAATTTATCTCAATAAAAAATCAAAATATATAATTTTATGGGATATTATCTCATTTTATCACTGTGTCAAACAATCAATCAAAATAGAATAGTTTTAATTCAAACTGTTATAATTAATTAAAATAATTTAAGCTAAAATTTATTTGAAGAGTTTTAATTAAAGCTTTTCTAATAGCTAAGCTTTAGTCAGAATTATTATAATAATACTAAAAAACATTTAAAAATAGAAAAATTGGATTGAGGTCGTTTGATTGATTTATTTATTTTTATGTAAGAAGTTACAAAAATAATTTTTACACATAAAAGATTAAAAATAAAAAAAATCATATTGTTGGATTAAATTAGATTGCATTCAACATGATAATAATTTGTTGTAGTGTTTAAATGTATCAAAGACATTATTTATCGACTTGTTTAATTTTAATCAAAACATGTAAAATTACAGAACTTTTGTTACCTCTATAAACATTTTAATAATTAAACTATTTTTTTTCGGAATAAGCAAAGGAATAGTGCAGTTTAAAAGAATGGATTTGACTAAACAAAACCACTTTTCATATATAAATAGATCATTTTGAAAACAAAGGAAAATAATTGTCAAAATTAAAAAATTTATTTATTAAATGTAGTTTGTGATTTAATCCCACTAACCCAAATGTCTATTTTTTTTAAAAAAAATTAATTCATCCTTTATTTCAAAAAAAAAATCTCAAATTTAATACGATATTACCACAAGAAATAAAATTTCTTTAAAAAAAATCAACGATCTAAGCCACTGCCTTGGAGTTGAACAGGAATTGAACATTTGGCAGAAAAATTGAGGAAAGACTGATTCAACAGCGCTGCGAGTGTTGTGCTCCAAGGATCAAACTCGTTCGTGTTCATCCTTCTCCTTCCATCTCCTCCTCCGCCCTCCAGCGATCATCTCCGCCTCCTTCAACGCGACATCTCCTGCAATCCAGGTTTCCTCCTCAAAGCCTCTTTGAGACATATCAATAAGTAACCATATAAAAATTGCACCTTTTTCCTTTTCCATCTTAGATTTGAAAAATGAAAAGGTTGCATTTTGAATCTGAGTTTCAGAGATTTCAGTCGCCATTTTTGTTACAAATGGTTAAGGATTTGCATGGATTTGGCGTAGGCTTTTGAGAAAATGATGCTGCATGCGCCCTCCAAGAGGCGTCCTGCAATAGAAAACGTAGAAGGCGGCGTCGACGTCGTCCTCGCAACCTCCATCGGCAATGGCGAAGACTTGGGCCCCGCCGTGAGGCACGCCTTCGAGAGCGGCAAGCCCGAGACCCTCGTCCACCAGCTCAGAAACTTCGCCAAGAAAAAGGAAATCGAGATCGAAGAGCTCTGCAAGCTCCATTACGAGGACTTCATTGTCGCCGTCGACGAGCTACGCGGCGTCTTAGTCGACGCCGACGAGCTAAAGAGCATGCTCGCCGACGAGAATCTACGGTTTCAGGGAGTGGCAACCGGATTCCTTCTGAAGCTCGAGGAGCTCCTCGAGCTGTACTCGATCAAGAAGAATGTCTCAGAAGCCATGAAGACATTGAAGGTGATACGAATCCATAAATTGCCCTCTCTCTCTCTCTCTCTCTCTCTCTGTTTTCTTTTCCATTGCAGTTCGCGTATTTGGGACAAGTGGCTGACCGATCAACTTCAATAGATTTGCATTCAGGTTTCGAAGCTGTGCTTGACCTGCAACATGCACATCTCAAGCGGCAGATTCTACCATGCAGTGAAAATCTTAGACTTGATTGAAAAGGACTACATCCAGAACACCCCTCTCAAGGCCTTCAAGAAGGTGATCGAGAAGCAGATACCGACGTTGAAACAACACATCGAGAAGAAAGTTTGCAGTGAATTCAATGACTGGCTCGTTCATATACGAAGTGCAGCAAGGGAAATCGGGCAGTTGGCAATAGGACAGGCCTCCGCGGCTCGACAAAGGGAGGAGGAGAAGCGGTCTCGCCAAAGGGAAGCCATAGAGCAGAGCAGATTTGGCGTCGTCGGAGACTCTCTGTACTCATTGGACATCGAGCTCATCGACGATGATTCAGTGCTGGAGTTTGACCTAACGCCGGTTTATCGAGCACACCACATACACACTTGCCTCGGCATCAAGGAAAAATTCCACGAGTATTACTACAAGAATCGCCTGATGCAGCTGAACTTGGACTTGCAGATCTCGTCGGCGCAAGCCTTTCTTGAATCCCACCAGCCCTTCTTTGCGCAGATCGCAGGGTTCTTCATCGTCGAAAACCGTGTTCTTCGAACCGCCGGGGAATTGCTATCGGAGAGTCAGGTGGAGACCTTGTGGGAAACTGCGATCGCAAAGATGACGACGGTGCTGGAGAATCAGTTCTCGCGGACAGATACCACCAGCCATCTTCTGCTCATCAAAGACTTCGTCACTCTCCTTAGTGCCACCCTGTCGCGCCATGGCTACCGGGTGGCGCCTCTGATTCAGGTTCTCAACAGCAGCAGGGACAAGTACCATGACCTCCTCATCAGCGAGTGCCGGAAGCAAGTCAGAGACATACTGGCGAGCGATAGCTTCGAGCAGATGGTGATCAAGAAAGAGTACGAGTACAACATGAATGTGCTGTCGTTCCAGCTCCAGTCCTCAGACACTGTGCCATCTTTCCCCTACGTCGCGCCGTTCTCCTCTTCAGTTCCAGATTCGTGCCGTATCGTTCGTTCCTTCATCGAGGACTCGGTCAGCTACCTATCGTATGGCGGCCCGATCAACTTCTATGATGTCGTCAAGAAGTACCTAGACAAGCTCATGATCGAAGTGCTGAATGCAGCACTGCTGAGCATGATTCACACAGGCAATATAGGTGTTTCCCAGGCGATGCAAATCGCAGCAAACATAGCTGTTCTTGAGTGCACTTGTGACATGTTTCTCTGTCAAGCTGCCCGGCTTTGCTCCGTTCCGTTGCGGCTAATCAAGAGGCCGAATGCTGGGCTGGCTGCTAAGGCTGTTTTCAAGGCATCGCAGAATGCAGCCTACACTGCACTGATGCATTTGATCGATTCCAAATTGGATGAGTATCTTGCACTGTTGAACAGTATCAATTGGATAGCAGACGACTCGACCGAGAACCCTAATGAGTACGCGAATGAACTCGTTGTGTTCCTCGACAATCTGATATCCAATGCTCAGCAAATTTTGTCTTTGGAGGCTGTTTATAAGATTGGAACTGGTGCTCTTAGCCATATTTCTGACTCAATTGTAGCAGCTTTTCTTAGTGATAACCTGAAAAGGTTCACCCTCAGTGCTGTTGTTGGCATTGGCAATGATCTCAGGGTGTTGGAATCTTTCGCAGAAGAAAGCTTTCAGAATACCGGCTTGATCGATTTGAACAAAGATCGTAGCTTCAAAGACTGTTTGATAGAATCCAGGCAATTGGTGAACCTTCTGCTCAGCAATCAGCCTGAGAATTTCATGAATCCTGTGATAAGGGAGAAAAATTATGGGGCTCTGGACTACAAGAAAGTTGCAAACGTCTGCGAAAAGTTCAAGGATGCGCCGGATAGATTGTTCGGAAGTCTATCGAGAGGGAATGCGAAGCAAGATGCTCGAAAGAAGTCCATGGACATGTTGAAGAGAAGACTGAAAGACTTCAGTTAACATCATTAATTCATTCAGTATGCAGAAAAAATTTGGCTTCTTTTTGCTACTTGACTTCAGTTAACATCTTTCTCCTTACTATCAATGAAATCTATGTTAGATTAAATCAAAATTCAAAAATTAAATATCTCTTCTACTTCTACAAGAAGCAAAGTCTAATTTCATCTTCTACTTCTACAAGATGCAAAATGCAATTTTATCTTAAATAACTTTTCATGAATTCATTGATTGATGCAACTCTTCATGGATTCATGAATCTATTAGTTATTGAATTTTAATGTCTTATTGATTTTCATGTCATCCAAAAATGTATAAATAGGGATGAAGTATTAAGTGTTTATAATGTATAAGTACCATAAGAAATCCAATACAAAGAAATCCATTTTGCTTCATAATCTTCTCCTTCTTCCTTAAGTTCCTTGCTCTCTCTTTTTCCTGTTATTTGCCTTCAATCTAAACTTCATTTTTATACGAGTTGTGTACTAGAAATACAAATCCTGCATGATCATGCATCAACATCTTCTATGGCTCAAACATAACCCAAAAATTGTGGATAAGTCAACCTCTCAAGCCAATTCTGTGTATTAGATGAGATTTTGATCATGTGCCGGAAATACAGAGAAAATCTAAATCTAAATATTTGCTGAAAATAAATTCAGATTTATTGTTAAGATGATATTATAATTCTTAACTAGGGTGATCGAGTTGTTCAATGTTGAGTACCCGAGCTAGTTGAATATCTAAATTGGCTGAGTGATTAAACTGTCGAGTGTTGAGCTACCCAAGTAGTTGAGTTGGTTGAGTGACCGAGTACTCGAGTTGACTAAGTGGCGAGCTATTTGAGTGGTCAAACTACACTACAAAAATACATCAATTCTGCGACGAAATTTGACAACGAAAATAATTTATTATAAATTTACAATAAAATTTGCAACGAATTTTAAATTTTGTCGCAAATTAGTAATGAAATTTCCAACAAAAATTTTTTTATTACAAAATTATTTAAATTTTCAACAATTTTTTTCATCGTAAATATCGTCGCAAATTTGCGACGAAAAATCAAATTCGTTGCAAATTCTGCAACGAATTAGATTTTCGTAGCAAATATTTGCAACGAATTATGATTTCGTTGCAAAATTTTGCAACAAATTCTATTTTCGTTACAAAATTTGCAACAAATTACATTTTCATTGCAAATATTTGCAACGAATTAAAAATTCATTGTAAAATTTTGCAACTAAATATGTTTTCATTGCAAATTGATAACGAAAATTTAATTCGTTGCGAAAATTTGCAACAAATTACATTTTCATTGCAAATATTTGCAACGAATTAAAAATTTATTGTAAAATTTTGCAACTAAATATGTTTTCATTGCAAATTGACAACGAAAATTTAATTCGTTGCGAAAATTTACAATAAATTATGATTTTGTTGTAAATTTTCCAACAAATTTGGCGACGAAAGATTTTCGACAGACAATTTCAATTATTTGGCACGGCGAGAATTATGAAATTTGCGATGAATATAATATTCGTCGCTAATTTGACGACGAATCTATTTTTCGTTGCTAATTTTGTGACGAAAAATAAATTTCGTTACTAATTTTGCAACGATTTAATAATTCGTTGCAAAATATGCGATAAATTTAGCGACGGAAATTTTTTCGTTGCTAATTATAATTGGCGACGAATACTATATAATCGAGTATTCTTCACCAAATTGGCGACGAATATAATATTTGTCGCCAATTTTCCGATGAATATTGCAACGGAATAGAATTTGTCATCGATTTTTCCCTAATGAGCGCTCTTTCCTCCTTTCCTTGACCCATCCTCACTACGCTTCCCCCGGTACGATTCCTTCTCCCCTCCCTCTTCCATCCCCGTCGCCAGAGCAGCATCGCTACCGTGAGCTCGCGGCAGCTACGCAACCATGCGAGCTCATGCGGCAGGTGCCGCGGCCTCGCATATCGCGCAACTGTCGCGTGGCCTCGCGGCACCGACTGTAAGGTCATGGACACAGGTGTCGCGTGGCCTTGCAGCAGCTGCCACACCTCGCGGGCAGCTGGCACACCTCGTGGGTAGCTGGCACACCTCGTGGGCAGCTGCCGTGTGCTCACGTCGTAGGGGTGCGACGACATGACATGTGAGGTTCATTGTCGGCCCCTGCATCGCACACTTGAGTCGTTCATCGTTGTTCCAAGTGGAGCATAGGTTTGTTCCAGGCTTTGCATGCACGACCAAGTTAGGTCGTTCATCGCTATCACAATAAAATTAACATGTTATTTAAATTATATAAATCAGTATAATGTGTAATATATATACAAGACTAATGTTTTAATTTTCATAGGTTTATCATCGTACTTCGTCATTTAGGTGATCCGTGTGTTTATGAAATCTTCAGTTGTGAGCTTATCCGTTGCTTCCACCAGGACAGGTATACATAATGTATATTCATAAATTTATAGTATTATTATTTTATATTATATATAATTAATGTTTGCTTTTAAGTAATTTTGTTACTATAAATATATAATATTTGTTCAATATGTTATTATAGTTTGCAATTCAATATCACATAAAATCATTTTGACTATAAATTTATTGTTAGATTAATATGGATGAAATATGAAAAAAATAAAATTAATCCTTGATATAAAGTTGGAAATAGGACAGATGGAGAGAGAAAGAGGTTGGATGTATAAAAAGAATTTACCAGAACATCGTGATTTAACTGATGAATTTATTATTGGGTTGGAACAATTTTTGAATTTTGCTAATAGCAATGTTGAGTTTATGGATGAGAATAAATTAAGGTGTCCGTGCAAAAAATACCATAATGGTAAATTTTTCCAGTGTGATAAAGTTCGAGAACATCTTTGTAGATTTGATTTTACTCCAGATTATTATAATCAGACTTATCATGGTGAACCGTTTATATCCGATGAAGAGATTGGAAGAAACATACAAAGGACAGTTAGTGGAGAGCAAAGATATTACGATCAATTCAATCCATATCAGAGGATAATAGTTGATGCAGTTAGTCATAATTTGAATACCGAACTAAACGCTGCAAGTTCTAGTTATCCTCAAACATTTGAACACATGTGTACTATTTATTCATCGCCGTTGGAGGAGGTAGAAGTAACTTGTGTGTTGGTGCAATCGACCCAGGTCACGATTGACCAGACTCAAGTTTGACTCGAGCGATATTTTGATGTTTGACAAAATGTATGACAATGTGATTGTCAAGGGAAAGTCCAAGTCTTGAGTACTTGACATGAGAAGTCCAAACATGAGTCTTGACAAGGGAAAGTTCAAGTCTTGAGTACTTGACATGAAAAATCCAATATGGATTGACAAGGGAAAGTCCAAGCTTGAGTCTTGGCAACTGGAAAGTCCAATATGGGTTAACAAGAAAAGTCCAAGGGATTTGATATTGGCGGCGTAAAGTCCAAGGGTAGAGTCTTGGTAGCATAAGTCCAATAGTTGGCGGCGTAAAGTCCAAGTAGAGTCTTGACAACGTGAGCCCAATGTGCTTTGGCGGTGTAGACCACATTAGCATGACAATAACTGATGGAAGCACCTGAAGGCCAGCGTATGGATAAACAAGTCATGGATGACTTGGAGGGATCCGATAGGCGCGAGGCTGATGGAGGTGGCTAGAAGGCTTAGGTCTAGACTAAGGGTGGTCTAACAAGTATGAGGGCATCATACTTGGGGTTAAACCTCATGTTTGAGGTTGTCAGTCGACTGGGGCTTTATACCAGTTGACTGGTCAAGTGTTTTGACACTTGACAGCCGAGTCAACACTCAGCATTCGATTGAGATTATGACCAGTCGACTGCCGTGAGTTGACTAGAAATCGACTACGGCTAAGCGACGACCACAGACGCAAGGGCGCTTCGACTGGCGCCTCGGCTAGGCGACCACAAATGCAGGGCGCCTCGACTGGCCTAGGCTAGACGGCCACAAATGTCACGCCCCGAGAGTATGCCGTGCCAAAAATTAAACGGACGATATCTCCCCTGTACGTGACAATATTTCGGGTTAATACAAAGCCTGTAGGCCCACAACAACAACATAATAAGTAGATATAAATATATCCAACACACAACGGAAACATAAACACATATACACAAACATCCAAACCAAAGCACACAGGTGTACACCACCTGATAAGTCCACAATACTAAACTGTAAACAAAATATCGACACAAAACAAGTCCACGATATAAAGACAAGTCCATAATAGAAAATAAGTCCATAACATAATCAAAATCCATAACATAGACAAAAATCCTCGGGAGACTCAGAAAAGCGGAGATGGGATGGATCGTCGGTAGGGGTGTGCATTCGGTTAAAACCAAACCGACCGAACCGATTAAGACCGAAACCGAATAAATCAAAATTTTTTGAACTAAACCGAACCGACCGAAATTTTCCATTGAACCGAACCGATTTTGCAAAAAAAAAAAAATTGGTTTTTTCGATTAAAAACCGAAAAACCGATTTTTTTACATCTAGTCGACTGATGTATCACATCAGTTGACTGGTGGTCTAACCAGTCGATTGAGGTTATACATCAGTCGACTGTATCCACTAGATAGAATTGCGTCGAGCATAGAATGTTTTTAAGTTGACTGATGACTCAAATCAATCGACTGATGGTACAATCACGATCGATTGAGTATCACGATCGAACATAGTATCACGATCGTTAAATACCGATCGCTTCCAAATGATTTTACGATAAACAATGATCGTTACTAAACCAAATGACCGACTTCTGTAAAATTCTATATTAAAACACTAATTTGATGTCATTTCATGCATTTAATGAATATATACGATTAGATATAGCCTATATCTATTATGTGAAACCTTAAATTTACATGATTTATTAGAATTAAAAAAAAAATAAAATACCTCCCCTATATTTATATAAGTTGTTTTCCTGTACATTCTTAAATTTCAACATTAAAATTTAAAACATTCAATATTACACAATAACATAACTATTTAAATTAAATACATTATACATGTCAACAAGAGCACAACTATACAAAACACAATTTAATAAATGTCAAACACATAAAAATATATAAAAATATCTCGTTAAAATTAAAACATTCAAGCAATCAAGCTGCTAACATAGCAATGAAACATATAATTTTAACTTTTTTACACTTCAGTTATAGCCTTATAGAACATGTCAAATATCAAAATGAATACAATGTATCCTTAGATCTTGAGAGTTGATACTTGAGACTTGAGAGTTGACTTGAGTCCTTGGTCCTTCCTTCACTCCTTGACTCCTTGTAAGTTGTGACTTGATTTCAGAGTTCAAAGTTCAAACTTGTCTGCTTCACCACTTGTGTTTATCCTAATAAATAATGATCAAGAAGTACAAATTTGTTATTACCATTTGAACAAGATAATTAAAAAGTAAATACACTTGTAACTAGATTATAATAATTGAAGCATACCATGAAGTAGTTAATTACACCTCAATTGGTGTTGTCGAAGAAGACTAATCCAATATTACTTTTGAGAACTCTGACAAAAAAATATAACATGATACAAGTCAAACAAATTAATACTCTATATATTTTTAGTTGTAAACAAATAACTAACTATGAATAAAACGTACTGCTTTCAAGTTTTTCTACATCTTCTAAAATTTCTTCGACATTAATTGACACCAAACTTAATCGAAGCCAATCTTGAGTACAAATTCGACTTTCTACCACTCTAGGAGTCAATGAACTCCTGAAATAATCAAGTACCCGACCACCAGTACTGAAAGAGGATTTTGAAGCAACTGTTGATATTGGAATGACTAACATATCACGAGCAATTTGAGCAAGTATAGGAAATCTATGACAATTTTGCTTCCACCATCCCAAAATGTCAAAAGTCTCACAATATTCTTCAACTATTTCATTCAGATACTTATCTAATTCTGACATGTTGCCATCACCAAAAATTTGTGGCTTTTGTTTCTTATACTTTGCAAAGATTGATTGCCTTTTCAAATCTATTTGACTCATATTTTTAGGCACGATGTCGCTATCACCTGATTCTGAATTAACTGAAATTTTTGAGGTGTTACTTTGAGGCTCTATTTTCTCCTTATAATTTTTGTACAAAGCAAACAAAGTCTCCTTTATATTCTTTCCTGCTATTGCACCCTTTTCATCTCCATATAACTCAAACAACATAAATTCCAAAAAATCTAATTTATGTCTTGGATCAAGTACCATTGCAATATAAATCAATTTATTCATTTTCTCTGGATCTCCCCAATATTTGTCAAATTTCATTTTCATTCTCAATCCCATTGAATACACATCAGGTTCATCACTTTCTTGCCACTCCTTTAATATGGAATGAATAAAACTGATTTCATATGCAGAAGTGTTAGAAGTGACATATAAAGATCCTGAGACTTTTAATGTTAACTCATAAAAAACTTGCAATAGAGATGCAAAGAGTCTAATATTATTCCAATCAACACTAGTTGGCTTCCCATCAATAGTCTGTAATTTTGTTTGGACATTCCCGTCTAGTCCAAATACCATATCTCCATTGTCATTCACAACAACACCCCAATCTATATGTTGAAGATACAGTCTAAAGCATGAGTCTTGTTCATCAAACCTATCAAAAGCTCTTTCAAATTTTTTCGCTACATTCAACATCAAATAAGTTGAATTCCATCTGGTTGGTACATCCAAACACAATGATTTTTTACTTTCAATTTTTTCAATTTCTACACATTCGTTGAACTTGCTCAATCTAGAGGGGGATTGCAAAACATATTTAATAGCATTCCTGACTCTCATCACAGATGGATTTATATCTTTCAAGCCATCAACAACAATCAAATTGATTATATGAGCTACACATCTCATATGAATGAATTCACCTTTTAAAATAGTAGAATCCCAGTTAACCATTTTTTTCTTGAAACTATTGATAGCGACATCATTTGAACTTGCATTATCAATAGTAATAGTGAAAATTCATTTAATTTCCCAACCTCTCAAACAATTTTCAATAGCTAAACTGATGGCCTCGCCTTTATGACTTGTAATTGGACAAAAATTCAAAATTCTTTTATGCAGCTTCCAATCTTTATCGATAAAATGAGCAGTCAAACACATATAGTTAATTTTTTGAATCGATGTCCATATATCAGTAGTCAAACAAACTCTGTGTCGAATCATGCAACAGACTTTTCAATTTTTCCCTTTCAATTTTGTATAATTCAAGACAATCACGTGCAACTGTCCATCTCGAAGGAATTCTAAACTTTGGACATACCATAGACATAAATGCTTTAAACCATTCTCCTTCTACAAATTTAAAAGGCAATTCATCCATGATAATCATTCTAGCTAATGTTTTTCTAGATGCATCCTGATCAAATTTCCAAGAAATAAGAGATCCCTCACCCTATTTTACACCCACTTGAAAACTCAACTGTGTTTGATTTGTTTCAATAGCATGAGGTCATATGATATTTCAAACTTGTTGTTCCATTCTTGTATGGATCACAAAAAAACTCCTTATCACAATAATTGCATTTGGCTTTAATCTCATTAGCGACATTGGTAAACTTCGTAAAATGCTCCCATACCTCACTTCTTGGTTTGATTGTTTTCTGTTTGCTTACTTTTTCTGTCACAGGTGGTCTTGTACCTACTGAAGATCCAGATTGTGGCATTGAATAACTATTATCAACATCCATATTTGAAAGATTTCCTTGCATTGACATCTAAAAAAAACATACAATTCATTAAAAAAATTATATATAACTATTTTACTAGATTAGCAATTTAGAATTATAAACAAAGTATGCCCCTAATCCTAAAATTTTTACTATTCATGAATCATGATCATCGTCAGTCGTCGAAAATTGAATCATAAAAATAAGTATAGTAAAACAACTAAATAAGTATAGTAAACTAACCGTCGGTCGTCGAAAATTGAAAGGGTGTAGGAAGCACTGCAACCGTCGATGTGCGAGTGGAGCCTAGGAGAGGAGACGGAGACAGAGATGGAGAGAATTAGGGTTTAGGATGGATAGATACGAAGAGTGGACTGACGAAGGCCGGAGAGAGGGCTTAGGAGAGTTGGCGAGAGGCTGAGAGTGAAAGGTTAGGGTTTAGGGAAGAAAATCGTGATTTGTGGTTTCACGAATCGCGATTTTAGACAAAATCGCGATAATCAATCGACTGATATATAACCTCATTCGACTGATTGGACCATCAGTCAACTGATTTTAGCCATCAATCAACTAATAAACATTCTGTGCTCGACAATACTCTGTCCATTGGGTACAGTTGACTGATGTATAACATCAGTCGACTGATTTGAAGTCGACTGATTATCAAATCAGTCGACTGATTTGAGATATCAGTCGACTGGTCGAAAAAAATCGGTCAGTTCGGGTAAACCAATTTTTTTCGATTCAAACCCGAAACCAAACCGAAAAAACCGAATAAACCGATATTTTTAAATAAAAAACCAAATTTCCGATTGGACCGAACCGAACTTGAAAGTTCGGTCGGTTCGATCGGTTTTTTCGATTTAACCGACCGATTGCACACCCTTAATCGCCGGCGCAACTCCAAGCCATCACGAAGACTTCGACCTGTTACCTGGGCGACAGAAAAACCTAGGGTCCGTGGTAGTGAGTAAAACTCAGCAAGTAATAGAAAAACATGTATATATTAATATCACATATATTTCGATAGAAAAATCTACATGTATCACTAGTATGATAACATATCCATGTATATACCATCTAACCAAAAGCCAATATGAAATGCAGACATACCTGAACATCTGCTATGCTACACCTATCCAACCTGAGCACATATCCGCAACATAAGGTATAAAGAATATTACTAACTCATACTACATCCTGATATGGGTCGAGGGTATCACAGTGAATAACCAACAGATATACAAGTACCGACCTACTACCATACAGGAAATGTAATAACATGTATGAATATGTACAAACAAATTCAACAAACATAGTATATACAAATGCAGCATCACAATAAGCATATATATATAGACTGCATCTATATATGTATACTAATCACAATCATCCATATATATATACACATACATATATGTATATATATGAGGATATGCAAAAATGCCATAAGTCGGCAATACAACATGCATGGTCATGTCGGCTCACCCTAAAGCTACCACGACCCCAGTGTGGCCTCGGTGGCTCGAGCATGACAACTGTCCCAACTCAACACCAACCATTACTCTTGAGTGGCCGAGTGGGCAGTATGATCGAGTAGCATATAAACGTAAAGAGCAAGCTACACGATGGGGGTCCCTGCTGTTGGCCACTCCGACAGTCACTACCCATGAGTGGTCGAGTGCTACACACGCAGGACTACGACATGCAAATCCAACTACCACCGTCTATAGTGGTAGAGTACAGCACCACAATGCTCTGCCCTCACACCGGTTACTCCTCCTATGAGTAACCGTGGAGGTAGGATGACTGGCGACACTCTCAACCACAAGGGAGACCTCGTCGCCAGCGTGCATGCAAATGACATGAATGCAATGCCTCACATACAAACATCCACCATAGACTCTCTATTCTACAAAGAGTCATACTAACCAGATCAACACACTCTCTATCCTGTAGAGAGTCGTACTCAAACTGATTATATCAGGCTAGGACCACCGGTCCGTAGCGACACACTAAATATCATTCACCTGACCATCTAGACAATACGTGGTCGGTAGTAAACATGCAACCTAAGGGTATTAGAATTAACCATAAATTTAAGACATTATCTACCTACGGATGACCTTTTTATCCAATTTTATAGTCAGGTTGTCATCCGAACTTTACTATTTGCACTTAACTAAACAAAATCTAGGTTACTTACATCACCTATATACATAACTCCTAATCATGATAAAATCAAACATGATAGCAGTAATGGAGTTAACAACCAATGGTAAAGTATCAAGCGCAAGAGTAAATAGAACAGAGTCAAGGTAACATGTGTTGGTGCAATCGGCCCAGGTCACGATTGACCAGGACTCGAGTTTGACTCGAGTGATGTTTTGATGTTTGACAAAGTATGTTAGACATAGGATTGACATTGATGTTTGACATTAATGTCGGTTAATATGTTGGGGAGATTGTTTATACAATCGACCCAGGTTATAATTGACTTGATGGTTGACCAGGGTTGACCATGTGATTATGGGAAAGTCCAAGTTTTGAGCACTTGGCATGAAAAGTCCAAGTCATGGGTACTTGGCACATGGAAAGTCCAAGTGGGACACTTGGCAATTGGGAAAGTCCAAGTCTTGAGCACTTGGCATGAGAAGTCCAAGCATGGGTCTTGGCAAATGAGAAGTCCAAGCATGGGTCTTGGCAAATGGAAAGTCCAAGCATGGTCTTGGCATGGAAAGTCCAACATGGGTTGGCAAGGGAAAGTCCAAGCTTGAGTCTTGGTATTTGGGAAGTCCAAGGGGATTGATATTGGCGGCGTAAAGTCCAAGCGGAGTCTTGGCGGCGTAAGTCCAATGTGCCTTGGCGGTGTAGACACCGTTAGCATGACATAGCCGATGGAAGCACCTGGAAGCTAGCACGATGGATGAACAAGTCATGGATGACTTGGAGGGATCTGAGAGGCGTGAGGCTGATGGAGGTGGCTAGAAGGCTTAGGTCTAGGCTAAGGGTGGTCTAGCAAGTATGGGGGCACCATACTTGGGTTAAAACCTCATTCTTGAGGTTGGCAGTCGACTGGCATTATGGCCGGTTCGACTGCCGGGAGTCGACTCGAGTTCGACTGCCGGTTGAGAGCTTTAAAGCTCGCGATCAGCTCATGGGAGCAGCGATCGGGTGTCGGCAGCGATCAATCGCCAAGGATGGCGATCATGCCGGCCGAGTCGAAAGCACGTAACGCTCGTGGCCGTAGCGATCGACTACGGCGTTAGCGATCGGGTGAGAGTCCCGTTGGAATTTGTCCAACGTGGATTGAGCCGTTGTCTCACAGCTTCTGATGTTAGCGGTCACCGTGATTTATGGTAGTCGTGCCAAAGGTGAAATCCAAACGAGGGAGGATAAAAGCAAAGTTTCGTGGAAGGCTCAAGCATCAGTTCTTGGGAGCTTTCTTGAGGCGATTTGAAGGCGATTTGCAAGTGCATTTCAGTGCCCTTCAACCTCATCCAAGCAACCAACAAGCAAAGCGCTCAAACCCTAGTTTTGTAAAGTGTTCTTTACATTTCCTTTGTATTTGCTTGTATTTCTTTAGATTATTGTTGTAATGCGTTGTGCAGAGGTTTCTCCACCTCAGACTTGTTGTCGAGAAGGAGTTTATTGATTAGTGATTGCATTGGCATCGCTAGAGCTCGTTAGAGCTCAATCAGGAGTAGGAACCGTGTGGTTCGAACCACGTTAAATCGTGTTATTGTGATTGTGTGTCTTGTTATATTTATTTCTTTATTACTATTCCATGTGCTACAAGATTGTAGACGATCGAACGCAAAGAATTTCCATCTTCGTGGTCACGCTATTCACCCCCTCTGCGTCGCCAACAATCTATTAGAGGTATCAGTCGTGGCTCTTCAACGGATTAACAACCGGAAGGCTAGAGGGTAAAGATGGAATTCAAGATAAGCTCGGATGGGACATCAACACACGGTCCCTATTCCTTCTATGGACAAGAAGGATTTAGACAATGGAAGGCAAGAATTGAGGACTTCCTATGATGAGATTTGAAGAATGGTCCATTTTAATGGAGGGATATAGCTATCCGATCACCAAAGGAGGGTTCCTCAAGAAGAAGAAGTGAGTGAAGATCAACTCCAAGCCTTGAGAAAACATGAAGGTAGTAAAATTTATTCTTGATTTGGTCCCTAATGAGATTGTGTATGGTAGGGGACTATGGATGCTAAGAGTTGTGGAGCCAAGTGGCAAGCTCACGAAAATCCATCATCAATCCAACAAGAAGAAGAAGAAGAAGAGTGCTCTCCTCTCAGCTCAAGCAAGCACATCCCCATCTACAGAGCTTGATGAATCGGAGTTGATAGGAGTCAATTTCGGGAGTGGAGGAAGTGGAAGAAGCATCCACCTCAAGGATTGAGGAGGAGAGAACTTCCATACCGAGAAACAAGAAGAAGCTTCAACATCCAATCAAGATGAGAAGCTCAAAATACAACTCGCACCACCACCGAACTAGGTAACTCAAACACATCAATCTCAAATAAAATAATATCATATGCTTTGAGTGTAGGGGGGCACAAGAGCAAGTGCCCAAAGAAGATTAGGAAAGCTCCAGCTCCAAAGTCAAGGATGCCGGTCCTCAAATATCAAGAGCAAGGAGCATATCATTTGCTTCAAAATGCGACAAGGGGACATTATAGGAATCAATGTCCTAGGGAAGCAAAAGACCAAAGAGGAGCTACACATGTAGGGAGCCTCTAAGTGCTAAACCCTAAGGTATATTTCAATAATGCACCTTCTTTAGTTAATAGGCAAAGGCATGCTAGAAAGAATTTTAAATTCTCTTGCAATTTATGAAAAGAATGCTAATAGAATAAATATATTGCTTAGGAGCTAAAAGTATCCATTTTAGTAATAAGGAGAAATTTGGGACTAATGTCCCTAAAAATAATTCATCTAAGGATAAACCTAGGTCAAATAATACTAGACAAATTTTACCTAGGGAGACCATTAGAAAAGTGCAAGAGCACCTAGGTTTCAATCCCAAGTGGACTAGGCATATGCCTAGAAAGTCCCATGCCCATGATTTAAATCAAAATTCTAGGGCAATTAGAGTTAGAGAATCAAGTCTTGAGGTCAAGGCTTGAAAAACTTGAGAAGACCCTTAAAATTATACAAAATCAATTTAAAGGGTCAAACGATCAAAAGTCAAGGTCCAAAAGTCAAAGTCAACACCAAGGACCTAAGAGTCAAAAGTCAACCAAGGGCAAACAAGGTTTGGGTCACAAACCTAAGCCTAAGGTGGCTTACCATAGTGTTCCATTAGATTATGGAACACTAACTAGGTCTAGAAAGACCAAGGTCAATAGGGAAGTCATCCCTAGAGTTGACCAAAGGGTGTGTCTAGTGGCTAGGGTCTCTAGGAAACTTAGGGTGGCCACTAAGAAGGTTGCAAGGGGAGTTACCCCTAGAGTCAACCTAGGTGAGACCCAAATGACCAAGGCTAATAAACCTAGGAGGGTCATTAGGAGGGTATCTAGGGAGGTTATCCCTAAGGAATACCTAGTTAACCCAAGGAGCTCAAATAGGTTTTGGGTTCCTAGGAGCGTGATAGATTCACGCTAGATGGGTTTAGGGTGTGCCAACCTTGATTGGATGGGTAGTTAACTCAACCATGATAAAGGTGGAATTTTAGGTTATTTTCAAGGTTATGGTTGCCTTGGAAATACATTTAAGTCTTAATCCTAAAAGTTTTTAGGATGTGCCAATATTACTTGAGAAGTTTGATAAAATGATCAAAATTGGCACAATTTAGGTTTAGAGGTTAGTGTGCCATTTTGGGTTTTTGGCACACTTGGGAGAAAACTAGAAATATGGCAAAATATAATTAATTATATGAAATGGCAATTAATATTAAAATTTAGGTATTACTATACCTATATATTTTATATGCCATGCTTTGTTTGCCATCTAACATGCCATGACATCATGCTTATTTTTAATCATTCTATATGTCATGTTCATGTTTAGGATTTAGGTAAATGTCATGTGGTTTTAGATCTTATTTTATGCCATGACATCATGATTATGAGCATATGCTTATTTATATCATCGTTAATGCCATAATCATTCATGCTTTTAAGAAAATTTGATTAAAATTGATTTAAGGACTATGGCATGACTTGGAGTCCCATCTATAAGGGAATCAAGTAGGGTTGCCTTAGAAAAATACATGAAACCCTAGTTTAGGGAGAACAAAATCCACATCTCACATCCAATTGACATGTATGTGTATTTATACACCCTAGATACATGTGAGATGCTAGGATATGAGTTGAGTTCAAGGTGCATAGTTTTTGCATCTAGTTGAACCAAAACTCATCTAATTTTATAGGTGGATCATTGGGAAAGCTTGTGTACAAGTCATGTACTTAGAGCCCAAGGAATATGATCCAAAATAAGGTTTTGAAAACTTTTAAAAATCATTTTGAAAAACCTTGATGAAGTCTATCTTTTGATAGCAATCACCATTGATGAAGTTGATACAAAATAGGGCCAAAACATTGAAAATTTCAAGGGTTTTGAGTTTTGTATCAAACTCACTATTTTATGGGTAAAATATTTTTCAAACACTTTTCACCCATTGTTTTGGTCATAAGTATTATACGTATCAAATTTCGTGATTTTTCGATATACTTATAATTAGTGAATTTGGAAAATTCTACTGATCGATTGCCATTGGTGGCAATGATCGATGAGATGTGATCGTGATCGACATCGAAGTCGACTGCCAGGTCTGATTTCGGGTTAACAAGGTTTGTTTAGCCCGTGTTCAGCTATGGTAAAGGTTCCTAACCACTCCTAACCCTATGATATGCTTTGGGAAGCATTATGAAGGGTGAAAATCCATTGGATATGGATTAGGAGTTGTGTTAGGTCAAAGTATCAAATTTAGGGTGAGGAAAGTTCTATGTTGAACTTAGAACCTTAATTTTGATGGTTTAGAGTTCCTATTGGCTTAGGGGCTTCCCAAGGACATTGTTGGTGCAATGGTCAAGGGGAGCAAGCCTTTAGGGGAGGTATCCATCTTGGGATGATGGATGTTTTTTTAAGGGGAGAATGTTATCAATTGAAAATTGATGGGTGTTTGATACCCAATTTGGAAATTGGGAGAGTGAGATAGATTGCCTCTTGAGTGATATGAGACTTATCACTAGGAAGATGGTAGACATCCTAGGTATTTTTGATCAAGGGGGAGATTGTAAGATCTCATTGGGACATGAGACATTGACCTCCTTGGAGAGAAAACATTTTTGATGTTAGTCAAAAAGGGGGAGAATGTTTGGGGGAGAACATTTGATTTACATTTTCACTTAAATATTTGGGGGAGAACATTTGGTGAGTGTTTACCAATTTGGGATAATTGGTAAGGGATTTGAGTTAGTGTTCTAACTCATGGTTTGATTTGGTTTTTGTCAAACATCAAAAAGGGGGAGATTGTTGGTGCAATCGGCCCAGGTCACGATTGACCAGGACTCGAGTTTGACTCGAGTGATGTTTTGATGTTTGACAAAGTATGTTTGACAAAGTATGTTAGACATAGGATTGACATTGATGTTTGACATTAATGTCGGTTAATATGTTGGGGAGATTGTTTATACAATCGACCCAGGTTATAATTAACTTGATGGTTGACCAGGGTTGACCATGTGATTATGGGAAAGTCCAAGTTTTGAGCACTTGGCATGAAAGGTCCAAGTCATGGGTACTTGGCACATGGAAAGTCCAAGTGGGACACTTGGCAATTGGGAAAGTCCAAGTCTTGAGCACTTGGCATGAGAAGTCCAAGCATGGGTCTTGGCAAATGAGAAGTCCAAGCATGGGTCTTGGCAAATGGAAAGTCCAAGCATGGTCTTGGCATGGAAAGTCCAACATGGGTCAAGGAAAGTCCAAGCTTGAGTCTTGGTATTTGGGAAGTCGTAAGTCCAATGATGGAAGCATGGATGAACAAGTCATGGATGACTTGGAGGATGATGGAGGTGGCTAGAAGGCTTAGGTCTAGGCTGGTCAAGTATGGGGGCACCATACTTGGGTTAAAACCTCATTGGGCATTAATTCGAGTTGACCGCCAGCTTGAGAGCTGGGAGCGGCGATCGGGATCAAGGATCCGATACGTAACGCTCCGTAGTCGATCGTCGATCGGTGAGAGTCCCGCTTGGAATTTGTCCAACGTGGATTGAGCCGCTGTCCATGTTAGCGATCGTGATTTATGGTCGCCAGCGGAAATCCGGGAGGATAAAAGCAGCTGTTCGTGGAAGGTTCAAGCATCGGTTCTTGGGGAGCTTTCTTGAGGCGATTTGAAGGCGATTTGCAGGTGCATTTCAGGGCCCTTCAACCTCATCCAAGCAACCAACAAGCAAAGCGCTCAAACCCTAGTTTTGTAAAGTGTTCTTTACATTTCCTTTGTATTTGCTTGTATTTCTTTAGATTATTGTTGTAATCTTGTGTACGAGGTTTCTCCACCTCCGACTTGTTGTCGAGAAGGAGTTTATTGATTAGTGATTGCATTGGCATCGCTAGAGCTCGTTAGAGCTCAATCCGTGGAGTAGGAACCGTGTGGTTCCGAACCACGTTATATGATCGTGTTGTGATTGTGTGTCTTGTTATATTTATTTGTTATTACTATTCCGCTGTGCTAACAAGATTGTAGACGATCGAACGCGAAAGAATTTCATCTACGTACGGTATCACGCTATTCACCCCCCTCTAGCGCCGTCAAATCTCCTACAACATGATCATATAAGATGATCATGCATCTAAATCTGCATGCATTAAACTACCTGACCAAGGTAGGAATTACCCACTTGATATGTAGCTCGTGTTGATTGTATTCGCGTCCACGAATTTGCCTCATATCAAAATCCTAAAATCGGAGAATACTAATATAATCCAACAATAACACATCCAGATCAGTTAACTAAACAACCGATATGCAACTATAAATCTTACTTAATCTCCACTTCAATTACAGCCATCCTTTTAATCAGCTTAATGGAATCTGATCTGTTCACCAAAAATTAATTATCACTCCATAATTAAATTCATTCATCCTATAGAAATATGTTAACTTAATCAACATATAAAAACCTTACCTCCTAATCCATTCCGCTTCCACCAGCTCGTTTACATCCCCTTTAACAGAGCATCATAAATCCTTCCATACATCAATTTATTCCCTAGAATCAATTACTCATCAATTAAGAATAACAACAAATGAAGGAAACTCACCTCTCAACCACAAGGCAACAACATGATCGATCCACGCCAATATAGGAGAAGGTCAACAACACCCGCTGTTGATCTTCCCCCAAGATCACCTGCAACCACCATCTATGGTACAACTATAACACAACCTACCTCATAATATACCAAATCAAAGCTTAACTTCCCTTATCCGATTCGTAGATTTGCCTTAGCTCATCGTAAGCTATGATGATATGAGAATCAACACACTTGTAGAATCTTCTCCCCTTGAACCCTAGCTGGACTCATGAAACACCAAAGTTCCAAATCGGGCATACTCATCGTAGGTCAACAATAAAGCCAAATAGAAACTGAAAAGAGCTGATCAATTACCAGGAATTGAGTAAGAACATACCCACCTAAACTTCGATCACCTAGCTCGAATCCCTCCTCCCACAGTGAGCTCCAGAAATGCCATTCCTCCTCCTTGCAACAACCCCACAACCAATACCTCGGAAGAAGACCGGCTTGGTGCGATTGGTGATCGGTAGAGCTTGGCATCGAGACGAGTGACGACTAAGGAAGAAGGTCAGCAACCCCAACGATCGAGTTCTAGAATGGCATTGTTAAGCTAGGATCGCACCATCGCACCAAGAGATCCCACGACAAGAAGAGAGCGGCGGCGATGGGCGAGGAGAAGAAGAGGCAGCGCCGATCTAGGGGCTCCTCTTTGAGCATGACAACGTTGTCACCACGGTGGGCTCGCGCAAGGAGATTCTATGAGAAAAAGGTGCGGTGATGGGGAACTCCGACGGCAACGCATGGGAGTTCGGGAAAGAGAAGTCAGGATTGCATCGTCTGGAGGTCGACCGACAACGACTGATCAGAGGTAGGCGACAGCGAGCATGGGAAGGAGAAGGGGTGGATCGGGAAGAGGAGATCGACGACTCCACTAGGCTCGCACAAAGAATAAGCGATGGCGACGATAATGATATCGAATAGAGAGCTCTGCTGATGACGAATGTAAAATACGAAAAAAAAAATTTATATGGACTAAACCCTTTAATTAATAGGGGTTAATTAAATTGGGTTTAAGTGGGTATTGGGCTATTAATCGGGTCAAAGATTGGGCTTAACTTGGGTTAGGTTTGGCTTGAATCGATTCGCCAAACCAAAGCCAACCACCTTTAAAGTTTCGATCGCGATTTCCGGCTTCTTCCATCGCGATTTCTCACCAAGCGATTCGATTTCTTCTCCGATCGCAAACCTCCATCAAAATCCCAATACCATCCTCGGCCCTCCACCCGACACGCGACCTCGGTTAGCAAGCGGTGGCGCTACCTCACTCCTTTTCTCCGACCTACCTCGCTCACCATCGCCTCGTCCGCCGCTCTAATCGGCTCTGAGTCGCACCTTTGCACGAGCTTGATCGCCGCCACCCTCCGATTGCACTCGACGCCGTCTTTTTCTTTCATCGCTGTTGCTCTCGATTTCAACCGCTCTGCCTCGTCGCAAGAACCACTATCCGGCTTTTTCGAAATGGATCTCACTCTTCCGACGATCTACCAGCCGACGCCGAGCTCATCGACTGCGATCGCCAACCTAACCTATCACCACGAGCTCTTTTGCGGCGAGGTTGGATTTCGTCGGAGAACGGGTGCCGGTGAAGAGCTAATCGGTAAGTTTTGGGTGTGCCCTATTGTTCATCCGATTTTCTGTTTATAGTGGATTGTACAGTTGCAATCGATTATTGCGGGCTAAGGGAGGCGTGTGTGATCGGGTTGAGCCGGGAATGCCGGATTTGTATTGCAAATAAGTTTCGATTTGGTTGTGTTTGGTATTAGATTTGTGAATATGCAGGTTGATATGGATGTTTAGATTTTCATATATGTGAGGTTGATCTGTAGATGAGTTAGGTGTTGTAAATGTTTCCGAAGTGATCTATTCGTGGATGTATTGAATTGATTAGTTGCGGGTTATGAATCGTGAATCGTGATTTGGAAGTTAACTCATGAGTTGAGTGGTATTGTTTGATGTAGATGTATGATCTGAGGGTTTCGATGAATTGTTGGTTTGTTTCGCCTAGTGTAGTTATGATTATTGAGATCGATCGATAGGTTGTCAGTTTCACCTTAGCATGGTAATAGATAAGCAAATCAATCGGTGAGGTTGAACAATCGATCAAGAGTGTGCATGGAGGTTATTCTCGCATTAGGTGGAGTCCGTAAGGAGTGTTTGTCGATTGTTTCTTTTATTGCCCATGGTGTTTTGGTTAATATTAGTTGATGTCTGATATGCTTTGATTTGGAGATTTTAGCGTATTGGATCATATTGGTTATGCTGTTAGGGAGATGATGGTTAGTTAAGCAAGGAAGGATGCTAATATAGAACAAATTAGTATTTTGTTCATATAATTAGAGGCTTATGCTTAACCCTAATTTGTTATTATTGTTACAGACGTTGATGGTGATGGATACATGAGCGTGGATATGGATAGCGGATTATTTTCGAGCCGTATCGTGTGGGTAATATCTACCGTCCTAGTTTTGATCAATTCAGTGCATGATCTTGGATTTATGTTTATACCGCTTTATCTTAAATCCACTCTTATTTAATCGTATGCTTGTATCGCCTTGACCTTTGAGATATATACTCGCACTTCATTGATTATCTAGCTCGGATAGAACTATAAACCCTATTATGTGTTAGCCGATAGATGTTTAATAAGTACATGTGGTTAGAGTTATTTTATGACCTCAGTTAGGTTCTTGGGTTGCGTCACTAGGGTTAGGTGATGAGTCCAAATTATGAGGCTCGTGTATCGTATACATATCGTGTTAGTTGACGGATCTATTTATCCGCATAGGTAAATAGGTTGTGATTACTGGATTTGCCCCTGCATGGTTGACTTTTGGTTGACTAGGTCTCCCGTGAGTTAGGGAGTGTTGCGAGGATTTGTGGGGCTATGCATCATTTACATTTCATGCATCTTGTATTTGGAGTCTCATTGTGGTTGGGGCAGTCGTCGATCATCCACCACTCGGGGTAGTGGTTGCGAGGTTGAGGCGAGCATTGTGTGCGTGCCATTCTCGGCCACTAGGGATGGTGGTAGGAGATCGCCTTTGTCTTGAGTGGTAGTTAGCACTCACCCACTATAGATGGTGGTTGTGTGATGTCTTGTCTGGTGCGGTGCTCGTCTACTCATGGGTAGGAGGCGGCTAGCGTGAGGACCCGTGTAGTAGCATATAGCTCTATGGCGGCTAGCTCTTGTTTCACTACCACTCGGTCACTCGAGGTGGTGGCGGTGGAGTCGGGATAGTTGTCATGTCGTCCACCTAGGCCACCTTAAGTCGTGGTAGCGAGTTAGATCTGAGCGTGATGCATGCATTCTTGATATATATGTATTCATGTATTTGATATATGTTTTACATATGACTGTGAGATGCTGCATTTGACTGAGCTATGATTGTTGCACATGCTTGTACATCATGATACATGTCATTTGCATTTTATATCTTTGTTATGTGTTGAGCATGATATATATGTTGATTGATTGATGTATGCATTTGATTAGCATCATGTCATAGTGTAGTATGGACGGGTTGTTATTACAATTGATCATATCTTGTTATTCGTATGTTGGCGTATTAGTCGGTATAGGATTGACTTGAGTATATTATATAGGTTATGTTATTGTATATACATTCGAGGATGATATAGCTTATGGTGTTAGGACCGTCGGTATGTTGGTACATTACTTTATGTTGATTGATCGAGTTTAGTATATACATTGAGTATGACTTTCTTGTAGTTACTTGTTATTAGATTTGGATATGGTATGTCTATTGGACTCATGTTGTATACATAGATCTTCACATGTATACTTGTAGATCTATCCTTACATATGTTGTTCATGCACTTTCTATATATTACCCCTGAGTTTATACTCACCACCCCGGGACCACAGGCTTCTCATCGCCAGATAACAGTAGAAGATTCCTTGGGCGTTAGACTCACTTGGTGATCCCATCTCACACCGGACGAATGGATATGTTTTTCCGTGTTGTTGTATTTCTATTGTCATTTTGTGGTTTTAACTGTATTGTTTCCGTATCTGTGATATCTGGACGTGTTGTATGTATTTGGCTTTCGATGTGGCTTATTATGTTTCTTGTTGTGTCAAGTCACTCGGAGTGCACATTTGGGTCATTGTATATCTATTTTATCATTGTATGTTTTTCGTGTTTAGTATTTTGATATGTTGATATCTGTATATATCATATTGTTGTGTGGGCCTCACGGGCCTTGTATTAACAAATATGTTGCCACGTCTGAGGAGATGCCGTCCGTTTGCTTTTACACGGCATACTCTCGGCGTGACAATTTTATTGGTATCAGAGCCCTAGGTTGCGAAGTCCATTTTTGGGATTTTATTTCGTTCGGAGATCGAGTTTTGCTTTACTCGGTTTTGGTTTTGTGAGTTCTGGGATCTAGCTGTTGCAGACATCTCCGAGCTACAAGGTTTAAGGTATGTTAAATGTTATTACATATCCTTACATTGGCTATGCATTTAGTTGCTTATAACGATGCATGACTTGTAGTATGTTAATCGTATTATGCTTAGTGGTTTGAGTTTGACCACGGAGCGATATGTTGAGGTTATTAGATATGTACTGCTATCGAAAAGGTAATTACCTTTGAGAGCCGAGATCTGAGTCGGATAGCGGGGGTTAGGTAGTCACATCTCTTGTGGAGATCGGATTACGGTCCTAAGATTTTCACTAATTATGTTAGTCGGATCATTACCTGGGGTAATGGACAGCGAGTATACTATTGATGCGGATAGTAGAGGATTATTTTGGATGATATTCATAGGGATTTTGATCCACTGAGTTGAGTCGTTCTAGGTTGTATAACGTTGAGGTACTTTTAAGTACTTAACTCGGGTTATCTGAAGATAGTAGTGTTAGTTGAATACCATTATCCGGATTTAGCGGTGCTTGGTGGAAGAGATAGAAATAACCTCGAGGAAATAATGTATCACTTAGTCACGCATTGGTGATGTTGTGAGATAGTATTTTCCCACGTCATTTTCTTTGACTCATTGTCGAGAATTCTTGGGCTTTAGGTAGGGTGATCGTTTGGTAATGGAAGTACCATGCAGTCGTTAGACTTGCGAGATTCTGACCATTTAATAGCCCAGAATGTGATTGGGTTGGTTTTGGCCACCCACGGGTTATCGGTTGACATCTTGATCGGGATGTTTGGATCTCCTACTAGATCCTCTAGGAAGTCCTTAGGCAAGTCATGTGTATAGAAATGACTCGTAGCAAGTGTTTTAAGAGTTAAGATTTGATAAGAAGATATTGCAAGTCAAATTATTGGAATCAGAAGTCTCCGGATGTTGGATAAAAGAAGCAAGATTAAAGTAATGAGTCATGAGTGACTATTGGAGAGTTTTCCGATCATAGAAGACCGTTTGCAGATTGTCAGCAGCTTCTCATGTTTATCAGCGAACTCAGAGGAAAGACTCCGAAGGGAGATTATGTGTCTGCAGTGCGGGTTACGACGAGACACAGAGTCAGATTATACGATGGACCATTGTATCTGTTTCTACTATAAATTCCGATTTACGAGGAGAGTATGTATTTTGAAGACTCAGTTGAAGACTATGGATGATGCTTTCGAGCGGACGATCCACAACCTCGAAAGTCGAGATCATTACAGAAGATTGGGTTATCACATCAGCAGCGATCTACTACCTCAGATATAGTTGAAGTTCTTTGATACTTTCATCCGGAAGAAGCAAGTTACTCAAAGAAGATGACCAAGACATCTCGTAAGACTCAGACGCATACAACAACAATGGTTACCTTTCCGCATCGAAACAATCTGTATCTTCCGCAATAGTTATGCTATTTATACGAGGAGAGAGATTTTACGACGATAGTCGTATCTATGCAGTATTCTCCAGTTGCAGCTATACCTTTCACAGAGATGGAGCGTGCTTTGATGTTGATTCTTCAAGATTTTTCAATGGATGTGTACCCTTTGTTACAAGACAATGTGTTTACCATATCCATCATTGCTTGTTTCAGCTTGTATTTCATTTTCGATTGATTTGTTCCTCCATGATAGTCTTTGCATCTACATGAGCTCAGTCCCGTAATGTATGTGGACAAGTTTATATGATTACTCGAGAAGAAGTATAGAAGACCAAGGATCGGTCCTTCGGGGTATTACTTTAGATTATTCTATTTGCGGATATAGCGAGAGATACTGATAGTTATAGGTATCTTTGTCTAGAATGTTCTTATATAGGATTAGAAGGGTTCCTATCGACTTGTGGGTTGGTGATTTTTCTCTACCATCTGGTGAGATGTTTATCGACAACCAAGAAGGCAAGGGATACTTTGCTAGACATACCTCCACTATGGACATATCCTTACGGATAGTTGGATTGTTGGAGAGTTGGTATACTAGGACTCTCGGATGTACGTATAATCTGAGAGTATTCAGATGTGGTTTTGGATGAACTCTCGAACTTGCCACTGCATGGGCAAGTGGAGTAAGCGATTGAGGTGATTTCAGGAATAATCCTGATATTGGGGACCTCATACCGGGAGATGATTTTACGGTATTAGTGTTGCTAAACACTATGGGAGATTTATCTCAGTGTTTCTTCTTGAGAAGACTTGTAACTCTTTGTTAGAAGGGAGTCGGACCTTGAGGTTATGCATCGATTATCGATGATTGGAATGCATTAGTTGAGAATGAGTATCCTTCGTAAGGGATAGATGATTTGTTTAGATCAGCTAAATGACACCTGTGTATATCCTAGAGTTGATCTACGATCGGAGGTTTGATATCAGAGTGACTTAGTGTCATACAATTATCATTGTTAGTGTGATGATTGAGCCATTATTAGCGTGGAGAAAAGGATGCAGTGTATAGAGTGATTGATAATGTGGTTAGACTTATCGACGATTTAGTCGCTCATGGATTTGAGGAATCAAGTACTCTTGGAGTATTTGGGATCGATTGTCATCATATATCGTGGAGGATATATTTTGAGATATATTCACGATCTTAAGGGAAGTTATGTTTCTTTAGATTGATTTGGTATTTACCATAGATAAGGATAGGATGTTCTAGCGATACTATACTGCCGACTTGTTGGACCAAGAAGGTGATGGAAATCACCTGGTCGGAAGTTGGGAAGTTAGGTTTCAAGGCCTAGAAGGTGCGACTTTGGTCGATGTTAGTTAATCCGTCCGATATGGATGGAAGGGTATTATCGTAGATGCATCATTTGAGGATTAGGAGCGATCCCGATGCAGCTTGAATGAGACGTATATTATGTGTATGCTGGTTGAGAAACTAGCGAGATTAGTCATTATAGTCTTCCAGATACTTTCAGTTCTGGGTGATATAATGAATTTTGGAATAGTAGATTGGTTTCTATTGTGAGAAAGTAATTCTCCGTTTCCGAGGAGAATAGTGGGTTAAAGAGTTGTATTTCGATTTAGGAAGAGTTGTTCAGGAGACTCTTCATTCGAGAGTGATGATTTATTCGGAGTGTATCCGAAAATAGTAAGTATTGAGACGTTCATGTTGATGGAACGATATATGGGACACGTTGATTTCGTAGTTTGATGTTGGGTATGCCAACAGCAAAGTGGAATATTGTGGTCGGTAGGGTTATGTACCGTGATGAAGTGGGAGCCTAGTGTGTTAGACTGTGTTGGAAGATTATCTAGAATTCGGAAAGGACTTGATAGGATTTGGGTAGTCGATGATCGATTAGCTAGGTCCGCTCATTTTCTTCCGAGCAGTAAGATGGATTTCGTTGGATCGTTTGACGGAATGATATCCATGGAGTATCCTTGAGTATCATTTTGATAGTGATTCATGATTCACCTTACGATTCTAGCAAAGTCTTTCACAAGTCATGGGTATAGAGCTCCACTACGATTATCTATCTTTTGATAGATGATCAATAGGAAGGTGTTATTCAGACTTTAAAAGGGTGATTGAGAGCGTATATATAGGAGCTGGAATGTAATATTCGAGCTCAGTACCCCACTTAGTCATTTGAGGTGTGACTTTTCTCCGGATACTTGAGAGGGTTATTTTGACATATCATACAAGTATATAAGTCGGAAATTTGGGGACCAAATTTTTATAAGTGGGGGAGAATGTAAAATACGAAAAATAAAATTTATATGGACTAAACCCTGGTATTGATTGGGTGGCTTAACTTGGTTAGGTTGGGCTTGAATCGATTCGCTTGAACCAAACTGCCGAACCACCTTTAAAGTTTCCCGATCGCGATTTCCGGCTTCTTCCATCGCGATTTCTCCCTTTCTCAGCCGCGATTCCTGATTTCTTCTCCCGATCGCAAACCTCCATCAAAATCCCAATACCCGGCCATCCTCGGCCAGCCTCCACCCGACGCTGCCGACCTCGGTTGGGAGCAAGCAGCGCCGGCCGGTCGCCTACCCTCACTCGTGCCCCACTTCTCCGACCTCCAGCCATCGTCTGCCACCATCCAGCTCGCCTCTAATCGGCACAGTACACGAGTCGCACCTTTACGAGCTTGGATCGCCGCCGCCACCCTCCCGGTGCACTCGACGCCGTCTTTTTCTTTCATCGCTAAGTCCTCGATTTGGCGCCTCTGCTCATTCCGCCAAGAACCAGCTTATCGGCTTTTTCGAGCTGGATCTCACTCTTCCGACGATCTACCACGAGCCGAGCTCGGCTCACGACCGTCGACCGTGAACCTATGATCACCACGAGCTCTGTTTTGCAGCGAGGTTGGATTTCGTCGGAGAACAGGGGGTGCTGCCGGTGAAGAGCTAATCGGTAAGTTTTGGGTGTGCCTATTGTTCATCTCTGTTTATAGTGGATTGTTCCGTTAGCAATCGATTATTGGGCGAAGCTAAGGGTGTGATCGAAGTTGAGCCTGGGAATCTTTGGATTTGTATTGGCGATTATAAGGTAAGTTTCGATTTGGTTGTGTTTGGTATTAGATTTGTGAATATGCAGTTGATATGGATGTTTATGTAGATGTATGATCTCGCCGAGGGGTTTCGGCGAATTGTTGGTTTGTTTCGCTTAGTGGTTGTGGTTACAATGATTATTCGGGACGATCCGATAGGTTGTTGTGTTTCACCTTAGCATGGTAATAGATAAGCAAATCAATCGGTGAGGTTGAACAATCGATCAAGAGTGGTGTGCATGGAGGTTATTCTGCACAGTTAGGGGTGGAGCTGTAATCGGTTGAGGGGTGTTTGTCGATTGTTTCTTTTATTGCCCATGGTGTTTTGGTTAATATTAGTTGATGTCTGATATGCTTTGATTTGGAGATTTTAGCGTATTGGATCATATTGGTTATGCTCGTTAGGGAGATGATGGGTTAAGCAAGGGAAGGATGCGAATATAGAACAAATTAGTATTTTGTTCATATAATTAGAGGCTTATGCTTAACCCTAATTTGTTATTATTGTTACAGACGCTGATGGTGATGGATACATGAACGCGTGATATGGATAGCACGGATTATTTCGAGCCAGATCGTGGGTAATATCTACCTGGTCCGGTAGTTTTGATCAATTCCAGTGCATGATCTTGGATTTATGTTTATACCTGTTTATCTTAAATCCACTCTTATTTAATCGTATGCTTGTACTGCCTTGACCTTTGAGATATATACTCTGACACTTCATTGATTATTTAGCTCGGATAGGAACTATAAACCCTATTATGTGTTAGCTGATAGATGTTTAATCAGTACATGTGGTTAGAGTTATTTTTATGACCTCAGTTGGTTCTGGGTTGCGTCTACTAGGTTAGGTGATGAGTCCAAATTATGAGTCGATCGTCGCTGTATCGTAGATACATATCAGTGTGTTAGTTGACGGATCTATTTATCTGTACATAGGTAAATAGGTTATGATTACGGATTTGTCGTCCTTGCATGGTTGACTTTTGGTTGACTAGGTCTCCCCGTGAGTTAGGGAGTGTTGCGAAGATTTGTGTGGGCTATGCATCATTACATTCCATGCATGCTGACGACTGGGTCTGCCTTGTGGTTGAGACGAGTCGTCACCATCCCGCCTCCGCCACTCGGGTAGTGGTTGCAGGGTCGAGGGCGAGCATTGCGGTGCGCCGCTCGCCACTAGGGATGGTGGTAGCCGGAGACGCACTTGGCCACCGCATGGAGTGGTAGTTAGCGACTCACCCACTATAGATGGTCGGTGAGTGTGCGAGTCCCGGTGCGGCTCGCCTACTCATGGGTAGGGAGAGCGCCAGAGGACCCCGTGTGAGTAGCATATAGCTCTACGGGCGGTTAGCTATCGCTTCATACTACCCAACTCTGGCCACTGAGAGTGGTGACTACCGAGTCGGGATAGTTGTCATGTCGTGCCACCTAGGCCACACTGGGGTCGTGGTAGCGAGTTGGGTACGCAGACATGACCATGCATATGCATTGCTGATATATATATGTATGCATGTATTTGATATATGTTTTACATATGCCTGTGAGATGCTGCATTTGAGTGAGCTATGATTGTTGCACATGCTTGTACCTCATGATACATGTCATTTGCATTTTATATACTGTTATGTGTTGAGCATGATATATGGGTTTGTCCTGACTGATGTATGCATTTGATTAGTGTCATGTCATAGTGTGGTATGGACCGGGTTGTTATTACAGGTGATCATATACTGTTTATATGTTGGCGTATTGGTCAGGTATGGGATTGACTGAGTATGTTATATGGGTTATGTTATTGTAAATCTGTTCAGGATGATATAGCGTATGGTGGTGCAGACCGTCAGGTATGTTGGTACATTACTTTCTTGTTCAGTTGATCAGTTTAGTATATACATTGAGTATGACTTTACTGTAGTTACTTGTTATTAGATTTGGATATGACTCTATGTCTATTGGAACCATGTTGTATACCTGTAGATCTTCACATGTATACTTGTAGATCTATCCTTATATGTTGTTCATGCACTTTCTATATATTACCCCTGAGTTTATACTCACTACTCACCTCGACCTCGGGCTTCGTCGCCTGGATAATGTAGAAGACTCTTTGGACGTTCGGAGCTCCGCCAGCTGATCCCATCTCACACCGGACGAATGGACATGTTTTTCGTATTGTTGTATTTCTACAGATTGTCGTTTTGTGGTTTTAACCTGTATTATTTCCGTATCTGTGATATACGGACGTGTTGTATGTATTTGGCTTTCGATGTGACTTCTATTATGTTTCTTGTTGTGTCAAGTCACTCCGGAGTGCACATTTGGGTCATTGTATATTGTTTTATCCGTTGTATGTTTCTGCTGTGTTTAGTGCATTTTTATATGTTGATATCTATGTATATCATATTGTTGTTGTGGGCCTACGAGCCTTGTATTAACCCGATATGTTGCCACGTACAGGGGAGATGCCGTCCGTTTGCTTTTCGGCACGGCATACTCTCGGGGCGTGACAGAGAAGGTGAAAGGAATCGATGCTTGAGAAATCGGGAGTAGTGATCGGGTCGGATGGATAAATGGGAAGAAGAAACGCTCGGGGAAGAAATGTCGACGGCGAGAAACGAAGAAACGGAAGAAAAGAAGCGCAAACGGGTCGAATTCGATCTTTGAAAGCTGACCCTTTATGGTTAAGCTAGCTTAGGTTAAGTCCAAGCTAGCCTAAGTCGACCCAACTACTTATTTAAATTTTAATCTCCCTCCTAAATGGTCATACGAACTCCATTTGATTCCAGAATTTTTTTTTTGAAAATTTTCAAAAAATAATTTAAGATAATTTCTTAATTAACAAGGGATATATTATTATTATTATTATTTTTGGTATCTTACAACAAATGCAAGACGCCTCGATCGACGCCTCGATCGACGCCTCAACTGCTTAATCAATCGATTTCCATGAAGGGGCAGTCGATTGATGGGTTGATCGCGAGCTCAGAATGCTCGGTAGTCGACTGATCAGTCAGCTACGGGCTGACAGTCGACTGTTGGAATTGGCAGTTGACTGATGAGAGTCTCATTGGAGTTTTTCTAGCGTGGATCGAGCCGTTGTCTCACAACAACAGTGTTGGCAGTCGACTGGGGCATTATGGCAGTCGACTGCTAGGCAAAAATCCAGCCCGATGCAGGTTAAAAGGAGCTATTCGCGGAGATTCAGCCATTGGTTTTTTGGAAGCTTTCTTGAGGCGATTTGAAGGCGAAGTGCAGGTGCATTTCAGGGTCCTTTAAGGTTATCCAAGCAACCAACAAGCAAAGCGCTCAAAACCTAGTTTGTAAAGTATTCTTTATATTTCAGTTGTATTTTGCTTGTATTTATTTTTTATTACTGTTGTAATTATTTGTACGAGATTTCTCCACCTCCGACGTGTTATCGAGAAGGAGTATTTTAGTAGTGGTGTGTGTTGGCATCGCTAGAGCTCATTTGAGCTCAATCTATGGAGTAGAAACCATACGGTTCTGAACCACGTTACATCTTTGCGTATGGTTGTATTTCTTGTTAGTTGTCTTTGTTATTATTATTTCGCTGTGCTAATAAGATTATAGACGGTCAAACACGAAAGAATTCCATCATACGACGAACGACGCTATTCACCCTCCTCTAGCGGGCACACAGATCCCCTACATTGTGTTCATGAAAATGTATACAATGTTATATCTCAAATTTCAAGAAGTGTTGAGAGCTGCAGATGAACCCGTATGGTCTAGTTGTGACAGTCACACTAAATTATCTCTCACCGCAAGATTGTTGAATGTTAAAGCTGAGCATAATGTGTCCGAAGATTGTTTTAATGATTTTGTTCAAATTATTGGAGTAGTATTGCCACGTGATCACATAATGTCATATGATTTTTACAGTATGAAAAAACTTGTGAAAGATTTAGGTCTTCCGGTGCAAAGAATTGATGTTTGCAGAGATGGTTGTATGTTATATTGGGGAGATAATGCAGATTTAGAGACTTGTAAATTCTGCAGTCAATGTAGGTTCAAGAGTACTACGAGATTGAATCATAATAAGCGATGTAAATCATTCAGACAATTGTTCTATTTGCCTTTAACTCTTAGATTGCAAAGACTTTATGCATCAAAGGTCACTGCTGAACACATGACTTGACATGCAAATCATGAAACAGAGGAGGGGCTAATGTGTCATCCATCATATGTAGAGGTATGGAAAAATTTTGATAGAGCATATCCTGAGTTTGTGAATGAGACTCGAAATATCAGGTTGGGTCTATGTGATGATGGATTTGCTCTATTTGACAAATCAGGAAGAACTTATTTTTGTTGGCCAATTATCGCAACTCCGTATAATCTTCCACCCGGTATGTGATGAAAATACCTTATATATTTTTAACATTGATTGTGCTTGACCCTCATAATCCGAAGAAGTTAATGGATGTTTACATGTAACCATTGATTATCGAGCTGAACCAACTATGGGATGAGGGTGTTCTACATATGATGTCCATACTAATTAGATGTTCATAATGAGAGCTGCACTTCTTTGGACCATAAATGATTTTCCTGCTTATGGTATGTTATCGGGTTGGAGTACCGCGGGGATTTTAGGATGCCCAATATGTATGGAGAGATCCAAGTCATTCAGATTGAAACACGAAAAGAAATCGAGTTATTTTGATTGTCATAGATAATTTTTACTGCCAAATCATAAATTCAGAAGAAATAAAGAAGAATTCACTAAGAATAGAATTGAAAGAACACCTCCACCATTGAGATTCACTGGTCAATTTTTATGGCATAGAGTGCTTAACTTTCCAACTGTTATTGAAGAACCAAATGTTATAACATATGATTATGGAATTACGCATAAATGGACTAAACGAAGTATATTTTGGGATTTACCGTATTGACAGAGTAATTTGATTCATCACAATCTTGATGTAATGCATATTGAGAAGAATATTTTTGATAATATGATAAATATGGTGATGAATATTATTGGAAAAATAAAAGACAATCTGAATGCAAGAAAAGATTTGCATCTCATCTGTAAATGACCCACCCTTGATGTTGATGAAAATAGTAGGGGACCAAAATCAAAAGCAGTTTATATACTGAATAAGGATCAGAGACAGATTGTTTGTGAATGATTGAAATCATTGAGATTTCCTGATGGTTGTCTCTAATCTTGGCAGATGCGTCGAGTTGAAGGAATGCAAATTGATTGGTTTGAAAAGTCACGACTGTCATATATTCATGGAAAGACTAATTCCTATTGCTTTTAAGGAACTGTTACCAAATTTTGTCTGGGGTGCAATTACGGAATTAAACATTTTCCTTCATGATATTTGCTCGATAGTATTGAGTCATTCACACATGGAGACATTAGAAAGAGACATTCTGATCATTTTGTGTAACTTAGAAAGAATATTTCCACCGATGTTTTTGATTCCATTGAACATCTTTTGGTTCACTTATTATATGAGGCTAAAGTTGGAGGTCTTGTTCAATTTTGATAGATGTATCCATTTGAAAGGTGAATTTTTTGTTTTTTTACATTGTTATTTCATTTAATCAATTTTAGTATAAATTAATTTCTAATACATTATATTTTATTACTCTTAGATTTCTCTATCACTTGAAAAAAAGTGAAAATTAAGGCTCATGTTGAGGCTTCTATTGTTAATGCATATATTGTGGAGGAAGTTAGAACTTTTGCATCATATTATTTTGAACCTCACGTTCAATGCAAGAGTCGGAGAGCAGGAAGAAATGATGAGGGTCATGTTGATCCAAATTTGAGGGCATTCTCAATTTTTAACTACCTTGGTCGACCGAGTGAATCTTGTACAAATAGAAACTTAACTGGTTAAGAGTGACGAGCAACACATATATATATATTTTACTGAGCTATGCAGAAGTAACGTCGTATTTCGAGTGAGTATATAAATATTATATTATATATTTCATATATCGTAAATTATTATTCGTGTTATATTTAATTTTATGGTAGGATTTTCCAAACTCTATATTCTGAGCTTTCGGAGCATGAGTTTGATCGTTTCTATGATGAAGAATTTGCACCATGGTTTAAAAAATATGTAAGTAGTCTATGATAATAAATTTGATAAATCTTGACATTAACACATATTTATTTGACTTTAGGTTCTTGATAATCACGCTCACATTGAGCAAGAACTAGTAAAGCATTTGTCATGGTCCAAACTCAGTGGTGAAAACTTAGCCGATATATTTCATAAACGGATATAATTTTTATACTCAAGAATATGGAACTGGGAAAGCTACAATGAATAGTGGAGTTTGTGTTCAGTCATCTAATGATGGAGGTGCAAGGAATGATTTTTATGACTTGCTAGATGAAATTTTAGAAGTAATGTCGTACCCAGGCTCAAATTTACGAGTTATTTTATTTATGTGTCGTGACCCTATCAAAGGCATGAGGGTGCATCTGTTAGTGAAATCCCTAGAGCCAATCATGTGATGATTGTTTTATGGACTTTATTGTATCATATTCCTATTTATAAAGGCATGGTTATTATATTTACTTGTATTGATGCCATATAACTAAATATAATAATGTCCTTGAGTAGTAGGTTCTTATCTATATCAATCGATTGGTTGAATCGATAATGAGATGATATAGAGAACACTACTCTTAATCATTCCTAGTGAAGTATTAACATTCAGGGACAATGTTAATGCGTAGAGACTAGCATGTAGGTCAACACGATGACTTGATCTCATAAGTCATGGATATGAGATATCAAGTTGACACATGGGTATGCATTGGAGAATGTATACCGAATGACCCACCATGAGAAAGTATCATGGATCGTTATATGAGTGTCATATACTTTCTCATGTGGCTATTAGTATGACTATTAGTCCTTAGACCTGAAGTCACCAAGGTTCCCTACATAAGGAGTTGCATACTTTGGCTTCGTCAAACGTCACCCGTTAATGGGTGGACTATAAAGACGATTACTAGGTATGTGACAAATTATGCGGAGGGATGTGAGTGATGTAGATGAGATCTATCCCTCCTATATGACGGGGGTGACATCGATATTCTTGATAGAGTGAGACCACGAAGTGCATGGCCATGCCCAAATGAGTCAATATGAGATATTGAGCTCATTTGATTAGAGTGAGTCTACTTGGAGTTCAAGATATAGATTGTACCGAGGATGACACGGTTTATGCCTCAATTGGTCAGTCTAGATGTCAAGGATAGAGGGACATTGTCACATATTGTGAGAGTCACAATTAGTAGTCACAAAGGTGATGTTGGAGCTCAATATTCTGGTAACTTGGGTAGCAATGATGTGTTGCTAGATACCGCTCATTGCTTATGTTCCTAAATCGGTTTAGGGACATTGCCAACGTTACAAGAACCTATAGGGTCACACACAAAGGGCAATTAGATGGAGATTAGGTTCATATGATGAACCATGAGGATTAGGTTCATGGGATGAACCAAATTAGATTAAGAGTAATCCTAATTAGACTAATTGAGTTGGACTCAATTTGATTCAAGTGTTGAATTAGTCTAATTTAGATTTTATTCATCAAATCAATTTAAATTAATGAATAGAGATTCATTAAATTAAATTGACTTAAATCAAATGGTTGGATTTGATCAACCATGGGAGATAAGAGGTCAAGTTTGACTTGACTTGAGAGGGAAGATGAAAGGTCAAGTTTGACTTGACCAAATGCCATGTCATGATGATGACTTGGCATGGCCGGCTCCACATCATCATTGACTTATCATGTGGTGCCACCTCATGAGGGAGACCAAGAGCCATTGACTCTTGGAGTTACATGCATGCATGTAACCCCCCAAGAGATGGTGGCCGACCACTTATTCCATTAGATGGAATTGATTTTGTGAGTTACTCCAACTTCATCTTCTTCCTTGGATCATCTTCCTCTCAAGCTTGCTCTCCCATCCCTCTCCTTGGCCGAAACTTCTAAGGGTGCTAGCACACTCTAGGTTTCTTTTTTCCACCTATTGCTTGTGTGGATACTAATAGAGGAGTGTACACTTGGCACTCTAGAGTTCCGACAAGCTATTTGGACGAGCGGGATTTGCGAAGGGCATCGCATCGAGGGTAACACTCTCAACTTCTAGATCTAAGGTAGATCTAGGTTTACTTAGCACATACATGTTTTTATTTTAATATATCTTCGCACGGATCCGTGACCGGACTTCCGGGGTTTCCGCAACGCAAAAAGCGATTTTTGCGGCTCGGAAAGTCCAACAACATCCACAATTTAATTTGGTTGAAATAAATTATAAAAAATTATACAAGAGGTATGAACTATTATATATATATATATATATATATATATATATATATATATATATAATACCCTTGTTAATTAATAAATTGTCTTATAGAATTTTTTCAGAAATTTTTAGAAATTTTTCTAGATTTAAACGGAAGTTTTATGAATGTTTCATGGGGATAAAGTGAACAGGCTTTTGTAAAGTCTGTTTAGACTATCTGCTATTAAGAGGTTTAAATGCTGAACGTTTAATTTTTCATTGATTTCCTTCAATTTTCCCCGATCGGCCATTTTCTTCTCATTTTCGCGAACACGCCGACTTCTTCTCTTCCCCTCTCGATCCCGATCCAGTCGATCTCTCTTCCTCTTCCACCGTTCTTCGTCGCCATGCCAACGCACGCCGCTCGGCCACTTAGCGTCGACCGGCCGTGATCGTGACTTTCGCACGCCCGCCTGGCCTCTCTTTTCTCCGATGGGCCGTCAACGAGCCGCTTCTTCCCGTGCTAGCCGCAAGATGCTCAAGATGCTCGTCAGAGCGTCGTCATCTCTTCCTTCCCCTTTTTGGTGACTCCGCTCGGATCCCAAATAGCGAGCATGGGATCAAGCCGTCGGCAAGGGGCGACTGTGGCAACAGCTAGGGGGTGGCAGTGAGCAGAGCGTCGAAGGAAGGAGCTTTCACAGTCAACCATCGCCGGAGCAAGGGTATTTCCTTTCCGACAAACAACAGATAGGGGGAGATTTCCATCGGTGGAGTTGCTATGGCGAGGAGTTTCCGTCGGCAGCAGTTCGACTAGAGGCCTTCACGATTGTCGTCGGAGTTAGGTAAGAGCCGACCTTCTCCTTGTCTAATTCCTGCAGTGATCTTCCACGTTGGCCGTGGGTCTGATTTGGGCAGTGGTCTGTCCCCGGTGAACAACATGGCTCAAAAAGGAGGGTTGGTTTGGTGTTCGATTGGTGGGAGACGAGAAGATTCCAACCGATTGGATTTTTGGGTGATCAGCTGTGGGAGGAGGGATTCGAGCTAGGTGATCGAAGCTTAAGTGGTTCTGTTCTTGCTCAATTCCTGGTAATTGATCGGTTCTTTTCAATTTCTATTTAGCTTCATTGTTGACCTACAATGAGTATGCTGATCTAGAACTTTAGCGTTTCATGAGTCAAGCTGGGGCAGATTCTACAAGTGAATTGATTCTCGTATCATCATATTTTATGGTGGACTAAGCCAAATCTGTGAATCGGATAAGGGCTGGTAAGCTAATCTAGCTTTCTCTTCTTTATTGTTGTTAATTTATGTTGGTTATGATTTGGCTATGGAGGGTAAAGTAGGTTTGAGAGAAATTTAAATTATGTGTGATTTCGAGTTTAGGATTATTAGAATTGAAATATGTTTCCAATTTAACTGAGTTGTTGCAGTTCAACTAGTTGATTTGGATGGAGCTATTTAGCAATTGAAGCTAACCTAGGTGAGGCAGGAGCTAGGTTGTCATGGATGTATACAATTGGTTATTTTTTTATCCGATCTGGTGTTGGTTGATGATGAAATATAGGGATGGATGTGGAGGATTGATTGGGTTAATTAGGTAACTGGATCAATCAAGTTGATTGGGATACAAAAGCTGATGTAGGAGTCGATTTGATCCTTCATTGTATGCTTGCACTTAATCATAATGTTTGATATTTGTAGGACGTGGATACGAGACAGGTCCGTGGTCGTGAGGACTTCATTGTTTCGAGCATTACAGCAGGTGGGTAATTCCTACCCTGGTCAGGTAGTTTTAATGCATTCAGACTTAGTCATAAATATGAGCATATTAGGTGTTCATATTATCTTGACCCTGCTCTTATTATCTTATGCTTGAACTTATCGTTGGATGTATTTATGCTCAATTGTTAATATCACATATTCCCTATCATGATTTAGGAGTTATATATGTGATATAGATTGGCCTAGATGTTTAGCAGGGTGTAAATGTTAGTACGGGGGATGACCCAATTTATAAATTGGCAAAAAGGTCATCCGTGGGTAGGTAATGCCCTAAATATAGGATTTATTTCCAATACCCGTATGTTGCATACTGTTACCAACCAGAGTTGTGTAATGGTTAAGTGAAGGGTGATTAGTGTGTCGCTGAGGACCGGTGGTCCCAACTTGATTTGATTAGTCGAGTACGACTCTCTATCGGATAGAGAGTGCGTCGATCAGTTGAGTACGACTCTCTACAGGATAGAGAGTCCGTCGATCGGTTGAGTACGACTCTCTATAGGATAGAGAGTGTATTGATCAGATGGGTACGACTCTTTGTTGAATAGAGAGTCTGTGGTAGATGGCTGTACGAGTGACAACCTACTCATGTCATATGCATGCATTCTGACGACATAGTCTCCCTTGGGGTTGAGAGAGTTGTCAGTCATCTTGCCTCCCAGAGCACTTCCCGAGGAGTAACTGGTGTGAGGGCAGAGCATCTGTTGTGCCGCACTCTACCACTATAGACGGTGGTAGTTGGAGTTGCGTGCAGTTGTCCTGGGTGCGTGGTACTCGACCACTCATTGGTAGTGTTAGTCGGAGTGGCCAGCAGCAGGGACCCCCGTTGTGTAGCGAGCTCTTTACGCTCATATGCTACTTGATCATACTGCCCACTCGGCCACTCTATAGCAGTGGTTGGTGTGAGTTAGGACAGTTGTCATGTCGTGCCACCTAGGCTACACTGGGGTCGTGGTAGCGAGTAGGGGTGAGCAGGCATGACCATGCATGCTGCATTGCCGTATCTGATGGCGCTTTGCATATTACCATATATATATACATATATGCATGTATATATATATATATGGATGGTTGAGATTAATATATATATAGATGCAGTCTATATATATATGATTATTGTGATGTTGCATTTGATTGTACTATGCTTGCTGCATTTGGGTGTACATCATATTCATGCATGTTTCTTGCATTTGTTATACGATTGTGTAGGATGCTGGTATGTGTTGGACAGACCATTAGATACCTTCACCTGTAGCTTGAGTATATTGTGAGTTGATCTTACTCTTCCTGTTATATATATGTTGGATATATGTTCAGGTTGGATCAGAGTAGCGTAGCAGACTTCAGGTATGTCTGCATTTTACGTTGTTCATTCGGTTAGATGGTATATGCTTGTATTTATGTACTATGCTGATATACCTATTGCACCTTTAGATTATGTTGACAAAATACATGTGATATTACATATATACATATTTTTCTATTACCTGCTGAGTTTTACTCACCACCACCACGGACCCTGGGTTTTTCTGTCGCCCAGGTAACAGGTAGAAGACTTCGTGACGGCTTGGAGCACCGCTGGCTGACATCTCATCTCACCTCCGAGGCTCCCGTGTTTGTTTTGGGCTTTCCGTCCGTTGTGTATTGTATTTTGGAGTTTTCGTGATGTACATGTTGTATATTCGGATTTTGTCGAGGTTCCGTATTGTTGTGATGTGTTAGTCATACCGGTATGCATGTGTGGGATTGATGTTGTTGTGTTTTATGTTTCCACTGTGTAGTTGTTGTAATTAGTTGTTATGTTGTTGTGGTTGTTTTCATATTTATATGTTATGTTGTTATTATGGGTCTGCGGGCCTTGTATTAACCCGAAATATTGCCACGTACAGGGGAGATGCCGTCCATTTGATTTTCGGCTCGGCATGCTCTCGGGGCGTGACAACTTTAGTGGTATCAGAGCCCTAGTTTCTGCGATGCCATACAATGTTATTTTTGTGTCGAGTCTTGGATTCTTGGGAGTCGATTTATTTCGGTTTTGATGTTTTGAGATAAGATGGACAGCGACTTGAGCTCCAAGCAGCACGAGGTAAGAATTCATGATAACTTATGGTTTAGTAGATATTTATCTAAACTTGATCAGTAGGTGTATACAATAGAGTTATGACACCTGTGCAGACTTGTAGTAGGGGTCGTCCACTGAGGCGACCAACCGGAGTTACATTAGTATTTATACTCCCAGTTTTGTTGGCTATGCATTTAGATGCTTATAACAAGGAATAACCTGTAGTTTTTTGGTTATTGTTCGTAACCGTAGTATGAATTGACCCCGAAAATGACCTGTTAGTTTTGTGAGTCTTGAACCTGTGTCGAAAAGGTGATTTACCTTTGAGAGCCGACTGATACCTGTTGGTGCAATCGGCCTAGGTCACGATTGACCAGGACTCGAGTTTGACTCGAGTGATGTTTTGATGTTTCGACAAAAACATATGACAATGTAATTGTCATGGGAAAGTCCAAGTGGAACACTTGGCATTTGGTAAAGTCCGAGTCTTGAGTACTTGGCATGAAAAGTCCAAGTGGGACACTTGGTACATGAAAAGTCCAAGCATGGGTCTTGGCAATGTAAAAGTCCAAGCATGAGTCTTGGCAATGTAAAGTCCAACATGGGTTGGCAAGGAAAGTCCAAGTCTTGAGTACTTGGCATGAGAAGTCCAAGCATGGGTCTTGGCAAATGAGAAGTCCAAGCATGGGTCTTGGCAAATGGAAAGTCCAAGCATGGGTCTTGGCAATGTAAAGTCCAATATGGGTTGGCAAGGAAAGTCCAAGTCTTGAGTACTTGGCATTTGAGAAGTCCAAGGGTTTGATATTGGCAGCGTAAAGTCCAAGCGGGAGTCTTGGCAGCATAAGACCAATGGTTGGCGGCGTAAAGTCCAAGCGGAGTCTTGGCGGCGTAAGTCCAATGTGCCTTGGCGGTGTAGACACCGTTAGCATGACATAGCCGAGGGAAGCACCTGGAGGCTAGCGCGATGGATGAACAAGTCATGGATGACTTGGAGGGATCCGAGAGGCGTGAGGCCGATGGAGGTGGCTAGAAGGCTTAGGTCTAGGCTAAGGGTGGTCTAGCAAGTATGGGGGCACTATACTTGGGTTAAAACCTCATCTTTGAGGTTGGCAGTCGACTGACATTATGGCCGGTTCGACTACCGTGAGTCGACTTGAGTTATTTGCTTAAGAGCCGAACTACTCTCGCGGTCGACTACTCATTGGAAGCGATCGATGATGTCTCGGGTCAGCCAGTGATCGCTAAGGGTCGGTAGTGAGCACCGAGAATGCTCCATAGGCCATAGCGATCGATCGATGTGCCAAGAGATCAAGAGATCCGTTAGAGTTTTTCAGTGGATCGAGCCGTTGTCTCACGCGACAATGATCATCGATCGGTGAGTGACTTATGGCGATCGGTGATGGCGAAAATCCAGGTCGTGCGCAAGGATAAAAGGAGCTCGACGGGAGGGTTTTTGCAAGCGATTTTCTTGGATGTTTTGAAGTGATTTGCTGCTTTCCGTCTTCAAGTGCTAGTCCAAGGCAATCAACAAGCAAGCTTCTAAAGAGTTTTTGTAAAGTGTTCTTTACTTCTCTTGTTGTATTTCTTCTTATATTTGCTTGTTGTATTTAGATTATTGTTGTAATCTTATTGTAAGAGGTTTCTCCACCTCCGACTTGTGTCGAGAAGGAGTATTTGTGATTAGTGAGTGCGTGTGCATCACTAGGGCTCTTTAGAGCTCGATCCGTGGAGTAGGAACCGTTCGGTTCCGAACCACGTTATATCGTGCGTGTTGTGATTGTATCTTGTGTTTGTATTTGTTATTGTTTATTCCGCTGCGTACTAACAAGATTGTAGACAAGCAACGCGAACGAATTCCATCTACGTACGAATTCAACGCTATTCACCCCCCCCCCTCTAGCGGCGTCAAATCTCCAACAAGTGGTATCAGAGCAAGGTTGCTCTTCAACGGATTAACAACCGGGAGCAAGAAGAGCTAGAGGGTAAAAGATGGAAGTCCAAGATCAATTAGGTTGGGACATCAACACACGTGCCTATTCCTATCTATGGGACGAGAAGGATTCAATTCTTGGAAGGGAAGAATTGAGGATTTTATTATGATGAGAGACTTTGAGGAATGGTCCATTTTGATGGATGGATTTGAATATCCAAGAGGACCAAGAGGTGGATTCCTCAAAAAGAAAAGATGGACCGAAGAGCAAGTTCAAGCATCCGAGAAAAATGATAAGGTGATAAAATTTTTAATTGATTTAATGCCTAACAATATCTTGTGTATGTTAGGTAATTATGTAGATGCTAAAGAGTTATGGAGCCAAGTGGCAAAGCTCCATGAAAACTCATCATCGGTCCAAGATGAAGTAGAAGATGAGGAGTGCTCACCCTCTCTAGCTCAAGAAAGTTCACCTTCAATTCAAGACGATATGATGGGTGAAGAAGAGATATCATCCTAACAAGGAAGTGAGGATTGGAGATTGATAGGAATCAACATCCTGATCAGAAGAGGTGGAGGATGTGGAAAAAGCATCCACCTCAAGGATTGAGGAGGAGAACCTCAACACCGGAGCAACAAGAAGAACCATCTACATCCGGTGAGAGGAAGAGCAAGCTCAAGAATCCACTCACCACCACAACCACCTAGGTAACTCAAGCATGTCAATTAATAATAAAATGAATATTATATGCTTTGAGTGTAGGGAGAAAGGACACTACAAGAGTAAGTGTCCTAAGCGGTTAAGAAGACTCCACCCGGCACCAAAAGTCAAGGATGACCGGTTCCTCAAATGAAAAGAGCAAGGAGCAAGTGATTTGCTTCAAATGCAATTCAAGGGTCATTATAGGAGTCAATGCCCGAAGGGGGAGAAGAAGGGGCAAAGGGAGCATCACAAGTAGGGGAGCTACTATAGCTAACCCTAAGGTATATCAAGTTAATAATGCTTTTTCTTTAAATTTAATAGACAAAAGCATGCTAGAAATTTCAATTCCTAGCAATTTGCCATGAAAAGCATGCTAATAGAAATAAATACTTTTGTTTAGGAGCTAAAAATATTCACTTAGATAATAGGGAGAAATTTGGGACTAATGTCCTAAAACAATTTATCTAAGGACAAACCTAGGTCAAATAACTCAAGATTAATTTTACCTAGGGAGACAATTAGAAAGGTGCAAGAGCACCTAGGTCTAAACCCTAAATGGACTAGGCATATGCCTAGGAAGTCCAATGCCCAAGATTTAAATCAAAATTCTAAAATCGGGCAATTAGAAAAGGAAAATCAAGTCTTGAGGTCAAGGCTTGAAAAACTTGAAAAGACCCTTAAGGTTATGCAAAATCAAATGCAAGGGTCAATTAGTCAAACTTCTAGGTCCAAAAGTCAAAGTCAACACCTAGGACCTAAGAGTCAAAAGTCAACCAAGGGCAAGCAAGGTTTGGGTCACAAACCTAAGCCTAAGGTGGCTTACCATAGTGTTCCATTTGATTATGGAACACAAACTAGGTCTAGGAAGACCAAGGTCAATAGGGAAGTCATCCCTAGAATTGACCAAAGGGTGTGCCTAGTGGCTAGGGTTTCAAGGAAACCTAGGGTGGCCACTAAGAAGGTTGCAAGGGGAGTTACCCCTAGAGTCAACCTAGGTAAGACCCAAATGACCAAGGCTAATAAGCCTAGGAGGGTCATTAGGAAGGTTATCCCTAAGGAATACCTAATTAACCCTAGGAGCTCAAATCGGTTTTGGGTTCCTAAGAGCGTGATTGATTCACGCTAGATGGGTTAGGGTGTGCCAACCTTAAATGGATGGGTAGTTAACTCAACCATGGCAAAGGTGGCACTTTAGGTTATTTTCAAGGTTATGGATACCTTGGAAATAGATTTGAATTATCATCCTAAAAGATTTTAGGGTGTGCCAATATTATTTAAGAAGCTTGATAAAATGGTTAAATTGACACAATTTAGGTTTAGAGGTCGTAGTGTGCCATTTTGGGTTTTTGGCACACTTAGGAAAATTTAGGTTAATATGGCAAAATATACTTAATTATATCAAATGGAAATTAATATTAAAATTTAGGTATTACTATACCTATATATTTTATATGCCATGCTTTGTTTGCCATATAACATGCCATGACATCGTGCTTATTTTTAATCATTCTATATGTCATGTACATGTTTAGGATTAAGGATTTAATGTCATGTGCTTTTAGATTTCATATTATGCCATGACATCATGATTATGAGCATATGCTTATTTATAACATTTCTAATGCCATAATCATTCATGCATTTAAGACAATTTGGTTGAAATTGAATTAAGGACTATGACATGACTTGAAGTCCCATTTATAAGGGAATCAAGTAGGGTTGCCTTAGAGAATGTATGAAACCCTAGATTAAATGAACCAAAACCCACATCTCACATCCAATTGACATGTATGTGTATTTATACACCCTAGATACATGTGAGATGCTAGGATATGAGTTAAGTTCAAGGTGCATAGTTTTTGCATCTAGATGAACTAAAACTCATCTTGTTTCATTTGTAGATCATTGGGAGAGCATGTGTATAAGTCATGTACATAGAGCCCAAGCAATATGATCCAAAATAAGGTTTTGAAAACATTTTAAAATCATTTTGAAAAAACCTTGGTGAAGTCTATCTTTTGATAGCAATCACCATTGATGGAGTTGATACAAAATAGGGCCAAAACATTGAAAATTTCAATGGTTTTGAGTTTTGTATCAAACTCACTATTTTATGGGTAAAATAATTTTCAAATATTTTTCACCCATTGTGTGTGTCATAAGTATTATACGTATGAATTTTCATGATTTTTTGAATTACGTATAATTATTTATGAATTTTCAAAATTCATTTCTGATAGCTGAAAATCGAGATTTTGATTATCGATCGGCCTGTACAATGTGGCGGTGATGATGTGTGTGATCGTGATTCTTGTCGAGTCGATTGCCAGGTCTGATTTCGGGTTAACAAGGTTTGTTTAGCCCGTGTTCAGCTATGGAAAAGGTTCCTAATCACTCCTAACCCTAGGATATGCTTTAGAAAGCATTATAAAGGGTGAAAATCCATTGGATATGGATTAGGAGATGTGTTAGGTCAAAGTATCAAATTTAGGGTGAGTGAAAGTTCTATGTTGAACTTAGAACCTTAATTTTGATGGTTTAGAGTTCCTATTGGCTTAGGGGCTTCCCAAGGACATTGTTGGTGCAATGGTCAAGGGGGAGCAAGCCTTTAGGGGGAGGTATCCATCTTGGGATGATGGATGTGTTTTCTCCTTGAAGAGGAGAAGTTATTGGGAGAGTATCATCAATTGGGAAAATTGATGGGTTTTTGATACCCAATTTGGAAATTGGGAGAGATTATAGGATTGCCTCTCTTGAGTGATATGGGACTTATCACTAGGAAGATGGTAGGCATCCTAGATATTTTAGGTCAAGGGAGATTGTAAGATCTCATTGGGATATGAGACATTGACCTCCTTGAAGAGAAAACCTTTTTGATGTTAGTCAAAAAGGGGGAGAATGTTTGGGGGAGAACATTTGGAGAGTGTTTACCAATTTGGGATAATTGGCAAGGGATTTGAGTTAGTGGTCTAACTCAAATGATTTGTTTGGTTTTTGTCAAACATCAAAAAGGGGGAGATTGTTGGTGCAATCGACCCAGGTCACGATTGACCAGGACTCGAGTTTGACTCGAGTGATGTTTTGATGTTTCGACAAAAACATATGACAATGTAATTGTCATGGGAAAGTCCAAGTGGAACACTTGACATTTGGTAAAGTCTAAGTCTTGAGTACTTGGCATGAAAAGTCCAAGTGGGACACTTGGCACATGAAAAGTCCAAGCATGGGTCTCGGCAATGTAAAGTCCAACATGGGTTGGCAAGGAAAGTCCAAGTCTTGAGTACTTGGCATGAGAAGTCCAAGCATGGGTCTTGGCAAATGAGAAGTCCAAGCATGGGTCTTGGCAAATGGAATGTCCAAGCATGGGTCTTGGCAATATAAAGTCCAACATGGGTTGGCAAGGAAAGTCTAAGTCTTGAGTACTTGGCATTTGAGAAGTCCAAGGGTTTGATATTGGCAGCGTAAAGTCCAAGCGGGAGTCTTGGAAGCATAAGACCAATGGTTGGCGGCGTAAAGTCCAAGCGGAGTCTTGGCGGCGTAAGTCCAATGTGCCTTGGCGGTGTAGACACCGTTAGCATGACATAGCCGAGGGAAGCACCTGGAGGCTAGCGCGATAGATGAACAAGTCATGTATGACTTGGAGGGATCCGAGAGGCGTGAGGCTGATGGAGGTGGCTAGAAGGCTTAGGTCTAGGCTAAGGGTGGTCTAGCAAGTATGGGGGCACCATACTTGGGTTAAAACCTCATCTTTGAGGTTGGCGATCGTGACATTATGGTCGGTTCGAGCGGTGAGTCGACGAGTTCATTTGCCGTTTAAGAGCCTGGAACTACTCTGCGATCATTGCTCATTGGAAGCGATCGGCGATCGATGTCTCGGCGATCGCCAATGGCGTGATCATTGCTAGTTCGGCGAGCACGCGAATGCTCCGTGGCGATCGTGATCGGCCAATGAGCGATCGGCCAAGAGATCCGTTGGAGTTTTTCGGCGTGGATCGAGCCGTTGTCTCACGACAAGGTGGCATCGATCATTGGTGACTTATGGCGGTCGGTGATGGCGAAAATCCAGTGTCGCGCGCAAGGATAAAAGGAGCTCGGACGGGAGGGTTTTTGCAAGCGATTTTCTTGGGCGTTTTGAAGCGCGTTCTTTGCTGCAATCGGGCTTTCAAGTGCTAGTCCAAGGCAATCAACAAGCAAGCTTCTAAAGAGTTTTTGTAAAGTGTTCTTTACTTCTCTTGTTGTATTTCTTCTTATATTTGCTTGTTGTATTTAGATTATTGTTGTAATCTTATTGTAAGAGGTTTCTCCACCTCCGACTTGTGTCGAGAAGGAGTATTTGTGATTAGTGAGTGCGTGTGCATCACTAGGGCTCTTTAGAGTTCGATCCGTGGAGTAGGAACCATTCAGTTCCGAACCACGTTATATCGTGCGTGTTGTGATTGTATCTTGTGTTTGTATTTGTTATTGTTTATTCCGCTGCGTACTAACAAGATTGTTGACAAGCAACGCGAACGAATTCCATCTACGTACGAATTCAACGCTATTCACCCCCCCTCTAGCGGCGTCAAATCTCCAACAATACCGAGTCGGAAAATAGGGGTCAAGTCGTCAGATTTCTTGTGAAAAATCAGAGACTGCAGTCTTAGAGGTTTTGACTAATTATGCTAGTCAGATCATTACCTGTTGTGTAATGGACAAGACAAATTGGCTATTGTTGATGCAAATAGCGGAAGGCTAGGTTACGGTGTTTCATAGGGATTTTATCCCTGAGTTGTTTGTACTGAGTTGTATAACTTTGAGAGTACTTTTGAGTACTTAACTCATGTTATACCGAAAAGAAGTGTGGTTGCATACCATTATCGAGATCGAGCCGGTATTTGGTGATAAATGCAGCAAAAATAATCCTCGAGAAATAATATATCACTTATCATGGTCTAGTGATGTAGAAAGAGAGTATTTTCCCGTGTCACTTTCAGTGACACATTTTAAGGAATTCTTGAGCTTCAAGAAAGGGTGATCGGTTAGTGATAGTGTACTGTGCAGAGTCATGAGACTTACAGAGGTTACGACCACCTAATAGCTCAAGAAGATGAATGGATGATTAAAGCCACCTAGAGTTATTGACTTATAGTTGGATTAGGATGCCGGGATCTTCTATCAGATCCTATCGGAAGACGTTGGATTGAGATAGGAGTTTAGAAATGACTCCGTGCAAGGGTTTAAGAGTTGGAGACCGATAAGCAAATATTGCAGGTCAACTTATTTGAGTCAGAAGTCTCCTACTGTTGGATAAAGGAGCAAGATCGGGGTCATAGGCCTTGAGCTATGTTCCGATTATAGAAGACCAACCGCAGATCATCAGGATATTCTCGTGGATATCAACAAAATCAGAACAAAAACTTCGAAGGGATTATTTGCGTGCAGTGCGGATCATGAAGACACGCGAAAGTCAGATTATCCGTTGGATCAGTTCAGATGTTGCTATTATGAGCAACCACTACAGTGGAGGTGTACTTTGAAGATTCATTTGAAGACTATCCGAGGTATTCAGGGAAGGTGATACACCGTCTCGACAGTAGAGATCAGCATCGAAGATTGGGTTATTTCGTCAGCAGCGATCTACCACCTCAGGCGTGGTTGGAGTTTCGTGATACTTCCCTTCAAGGGAAGTGACTTATGCAGATGTATCAGTAGAAGACATCGTAGAAGGCTCATGCAGACAACAACAACAGTTACCTCCATATGTGATTTGATTTGTACAGAGGAGAGAGTATACGACGATGGTCGTATCTATTTTGTATTCTACAGTTGTAACTCGTAGGATTTAGTGATGAGATGGAATGATCTAGGAAAAATCCTCAGATCATTCATCGTAGAAATGCAACCACTTTGTCGCGGACTGTTGGATCTGATCTTGTTCTCTTCGGAGAAAGGCGGAGACCTGCGGGAGCCTTTGGATTGGATCGACAGATAATGGATTATTCAGAGTATTACTTTAGTTTACCCTCAAGGTTAATATATTGAGAGATACTTGTAGTTTACGGGTATCTTAGTCTAGAACATTCTTTGTTTGGATTAGAAGGGTCCTTTACATCGACTTGTGGGTCGATGGTATCTCTACCGTCAGGTGAGATGAGGATCAACGATTAAGAAGTTAAGGGATGTCCTTAGACTCTGATAGACATATCTTTACTGTAGACATATCCTTACGTATGGTAAAATTGTTGGAAGTATGGTATGATATGCTCTCGGATGTGCGTATAATCTGAGAGTATTCGGATGTAGGTTAGGATGAACTCCAAGGCTTGCCGTTGGATAGGCAAGTGGAGTAGGCGATCGAAATGATTGTGGAAATAGTTCTGGTATCGAAGATCACATATCGAGTGATAGTTTTGTTGGTATCAGTGTTGCTAAACACTATAGAAATTGGAAGAATGTAAGTTGTAATTATAGGAGAATTTGGAAGGAATATTTATCTATCCCAGTATTCCTCCTTGAGAAGATCTAGAACTCTTTGTTGAAAGAGAGATGGACATTTGAGATTATGCATCGATTATCGATGATGAATACAATAGTTGTTGTAAATGAATATCCTTCGTTGTGGATAAATGATCTATTTAGATCAGTTAAAGACACCTGTGTATACTCTAGGATTGGTTTACGACTAGAGTGTTGATATTGTAGTGACATGGTGTCATACAATTATCATAGTTGTTGTGATGATTGATATATCATCAACTTAGAGTAAGCAGGATGCAGGTGTATGAAGAACGACATTTCATACTTAGTATGAATTTACGAGCTGTTGTTAATGATATTAGACGTATTTAACAATTTAGTCGCCACTGGATTTGAGAATCATGTATCCTGGACACGATTGGATCAGTTGGTAGTTGTTGGAGTTGCGTAACCTGGCCACTGTTGATTGTGGTAGTTGGAGCTGCGCACTTGACCACCGTAGATGGTGGTTTGCCTTGTATGGTTTGGTTAGTACTGTAGATGTGGATAGAATGTCTTAGCATTACTATACCACAGACTTGTTTGACAAAGGTGATGTTGAAAATCATTTAGTCGAAAGCTGGTGAAACCAGTTTACAGGACCTACAATTAACTTTTACATGAGTATTAGTTAATCCTTCGGAGTGGATAAAAGGATGTTGGATGCATGCGTTTGAGGATCGGGCGATGATGTAGTTGAATGAGCGTGTATCTGCTTACGTTAGTTGTGAAACTACGAGATATAGTCCGATAGGGCTTGACTTTAGTAGTTATTATTTGGATTTGTAGTGTATGGGCGAAGTGCTCATGGGTTTTGACTAGCTCTTTGGGTAGCTACTAAGTTCTTTGGGCAGTGGTTTGCAATTGTGAGATTGATCGCTATAGTCTTCCATGCACTTACAGTGTGTGGTGGAGTGGATTTTGGAAGTTGATGGACTTCTCTTTTGAAAGATAATTTAGTCTAATAAGGATAGTGGGTTAGGAAGGAGTTCGAGTGTTTAAGAAGAGTTGCTAAGCACATCATTGGCTATATATCTGGTGGTACTCGGATGTCTAGATTGAAAGCGTTTATCTTTGGTAGATGGTATAAAAGGGATATAGCGATTTTCTTTGCTCGATGTTTGTATGCGATGGTGAAGGTTGAACATAACTCATTGGATTGCTCAAGGAAATTTATTGGAATGGAGTAGGAGCATATCACTATTGATTGATTGCGGGATTGCTCTAGAACAGTAAGAGGGCGTGATGCGATTTGGTGATTGTGGATCGACAGCCTCGACTCATTTCCTTCTATTAGGTGGGTCGTACTCGTTGGATCATTCGGCGAGTTGTATTGGGAAGATTATCAGTGCGTGGGGTACTTTTAGTATTATATCGGATAGAGACCCATTTTACCTTGCGATTTTGAGTCTGCATCGGACTATGGGCGCGAGCTTGGCTCTTAGTGCACAACATTTCATCTGCGGTGATGGGTGGCAGGCATCATTCAAACATTGGAAGATCTATTTGAGATCTTGTGTATGTTATGGAGTGTTAGCTTATCGGTTGGCTTTACCTCGGACACTTTGGTATAATGTATTTCTGTGTATATGTTGAGAAATCATTCCACATGTTGAGCATAATTGTGAAGGAGAGATTCGACCTTAGAGTATCTTGGAGACGCTGTAATTCTGTGAATTCCATCGAAACAAGACCATCAGGCTATTAAGGTTGGATAACATATCAGATGAGGAGGCTATGTGAAGGCTGGAAGATACTATCAGAAGTTCATCTGTTCATAGAAGAAGTATATGTGGTCCTTTTGAAACTTGCTTGAAGTAAAATTTGTTAAAAATGTTAGTTCCGATTTGGGGACATTTTTTATTAGTGAGAGAATGTAAAATACAGGTATATATATATATATATATATATATATATATATATATATATATATATATTTATATATATAATATATATAATATTTTAGGATTAGAAACTACTCTATGATTTATAAAGAATTAAATTTAGATTTTTAAGCGGATAAATTTAAAATTTATGATAAATAATCATTTATGAATTTCTATGTGATAAAATTTAATTAGTAAATATATTGGAGAATTTCTATTAGTTTCTCGCGTTTTTTTTCGTGATTTCCTTCTCTTCCCCTTCGTTTTCTTCGATCATGTCTACATGAGCACTTGTAGCACTTCTTCAAATCTTCTTTTCGATTCAGCCTCTTGATTTCTTCCGATATAGGTGAACATAGCGCAGATTCTTGCTTCGCTCTCTCCCTCCGTCGGCGTGTCATGATGGCTTTCTCGCGATCCTCTTCGAGATGCGTCCTTCTATTATCGCCACGGTGTCGCCTCTCAGGATCCCGGCCTAAGCGAATGCCATCTTGCCACGATTTCTCGCTCGTTCGCGCTTGATGCGGCGTCGTCGAAGATGATCGCCGATCCGATCCGCGGATCGCAGATTCCTTCGCTCGGATGCGTCGGCCGGGCCAATCGCCTTCTCCGTCGCTCGGTGATTCGGAGATCCGTGATGAGTGCGCTTCTTAGCGGGCTTGACCGTAGAGGCCTTCTCCTTGTCTGGTAGCTCTGCTGATACTGGAGTGTTGGAAGATAGGCTGAACTGGAAAAAGGAGGATTGCTTTGGTTTGGTTTGATTGGTCAGGAGAGCGCAGGTGGATTTTGGGTGATGTCCTGCGTTTGGCAAAGGGTTGTTTGGCGAGTGTGGAAGTGGCCTTTTAGGGTTAAATTCGATCTTTCAGGATCAATTATTTCTTGATTTGTTTTTAACATGATGCGTTCTGATTCTACTAATGAATGGATTTATCACTAGGAATTAATCTTAGATGAAGTTGGTAAGCCAAAATTGGTGTTTATTGTTGAGTTTTTGGCTAGAATTTTGTGTAAATTCTTTGTGAAAATAAATAAATTTGATTTATTCTTAATTAGTTGATGATTTTGGTATGTATTGTTGTGTAGGCTAATAGCTCTTATTGAAAGTTTGGTATGGATCTTTTTATGTAGTGCAAAAAGGAACTTGAGGGAATAATTTGTTTATTAAATCGTTTGATTTCGTTTATATTATGGAAGTATAGGTTGATGGTTTATATTTAGTTGATAATTTAAGATTAATTATAAGCGTCATATGGTATGGTGTATGATTAGCAAGGATGAGTTGTATAGATATTGTACAAAAACGATAGTGTCTATTGTGGATTATTCAGTGTGAATGATTTCGAATCATAATGATGATCCTTGTGTTTAGAGGATTGATATGCAATTAGCCGTCACCTCAGAGGATTAGATCACATGTGAGATTATCATTGGTGGGTAATTTCCTCTGATGTAGATAATGTCATTGAGTTAGTACGTTATGAGCATGTTAGGTGTCTTTTACCTTTAAAATGCTCTTTTATCGATGGATCTTATCGTTGGCTATTTAAAGGTAAGGATATCCATCACACACCTTGGATTTAGGGTTATACTAGGTGATGTAATTAAATCCATTAATGTTAGTGTTAGATAGTAAAGCGATGATTGGATTTATAAATTAAAAGGTCATCCGTGAAGGTAATGCGCTAAAAGTAAGAACTTTTCCCTTAGGTTTATATCGGAGACATGTGTTGTGTATGGTCATCCATGAGTACTTAGATTATCATAACCTGGACCCATTCATCGGATCATATTATGATCTCGGCCTGAGTCATTTCTCTGCGATACAAGGATAGAGTATGATTGGGTGCTCATGACTCTCTACGAGGATAAGTATATGATCGATTGAGTTCGACTCTACAGGATAGAGTGCATGAGTAGATTAGTATGACTCTCTGAGGATTAATCAGTGTATAGAGAATGTCACTCATTGATAATACATTCATGATCATTTACTTGCATACAGTGTCTATGTAGTTGAGGTTTGATGAGATGCATCCCATACAGTTGCATGTAGGAGTCTCCCGAATACTTTCATTCCGATACATTAGTAAATGCGTTCTACCACTATAGGCGGTGGTAGTTGGATTGCGATCTTGTATACCTACATGTATGTGACCACTCATGGTAGTAGATTTTATTAGTGGGGAGAATGTAAAATATCATATATATAAAGGTTAGCTCTTTGCGAGATTTACTTATGCTCTAATGTCACTTTAAATTTACTGGTAATTTCGAGTATGGATCTGATTGGAACTTATATGAGAGTTTGTAAACCCAAACCATGACCAGTATTTGAGTCTTAATACATAAAGACTAACATGTAGGGTGGTAATTACCATTTAGCATACGATATCATATATGATTGACATATGAATGTATATACTATATATTATGTGATCTATATTATATGGTGTCATATTTAGATCGATCTAATGAATACATACCTATATCTATGATTATATATGTATTTTCTTGTATGTTGGCGCATTTGGTGGACCATATTCTTAAGCGTCTTACATTGTGATGTAGATGGGATTATCGCATATGTTACGATTGTGTTGATGCCCCAGATTGAGTAGATACACTGGGGCTCGTGAGTGTATATTTTATGTGTTAGTCTCTTCTGTTGATATATATGTATGGGATATATGATCTGGATCGATCAGTTAAGCGTGGATCAACTTGAGTATATCGCATTTTATGTTTTATTTGGATTATCAGTATATGTTTGTATTTTGTTTCTTGGGGCTTGTATTCTAAGTATGTTGAAATAGTTTTAAAACATTCTATAATATACATATTCCTATTATCTAGAATGCTTTAGTTATTATTTTTCTTAACCTATCATTGATTTATGATTTATCTCATTGATTAATTAATGGTGTTCATTGAGATAGGAAGTTGTGATTATAAATTCTGAAATTTAGTGTAATTTGGATGCCACATAAGATATGCCCATTGTTAGGTGGAGTTTTGTCTCCTTATGGTAGTAAGGATTATTTTGAGTGTGTCTCTTGGGTTGCATTGAATGTGATTGCATGTGGAAGGGTTATATCCTATTGTTGTAGTAAGAATTTTGTTAGTGGTTGTTGTAGTTGAATGGTTATACATTTATTGATTGTGTATGCATGAGTCGGCTTTATAGTAGAATATTGTCTTCCTTCTATTTCAGTTGATTTTGGACTCTCGGATGAGATGATCTCGAGTGACTTTAGTGAGATAGAGCATTTGAGTGACAGTGATGGGTGCATATTTCAATTAGGGTGCTAAAAGATCAACAAACAAAGGGGCGGGATTAGAGGATATATAATTTGATCACTCTATAAATAGTGTGAGGATTTATGTTATATTGGTTGCTAACAATTAGTTGATCATAGACCTAAGCATAGTTTCATAGAATTTGATTTGACATTTCCTTGTATGCTTGACTCATAAATCACGTTGCAAATTCATAAGTGATTGGTTTAGGATTGTCATGTTGTCCACGAAAGTAGTTAGTTGAGTGTATGGCATTCATTATCATAGTTTTATTCATATATATATATATATATATATATATATATATATATATATATATATATATATATATATATATATATATATATATATATATATATATATATATATATATATATATATATATATATATATATATATATATATATATATATATATATATGATTATTGTGATGTTGCATTTGATTGTACTATGCTTGCTGCATTTGGGTGTACATCATATTCATGCATGTTTCTTGCATTTGTTATACGATTGTGTCGAATGGTTGTATGTATTGGACAGACCATTAGATACCTTCACCTGTAGCTTGAGTATATTGTGAGTTGATCTTACTCTTCCTATTATATATATGTTGGATATATGTTCAGGTTGGATCAGAGTAGCGTAGCAGACTTCAGGTATGTCTGAAATTTTACGTTGTTCATTCGGTTCGACGATATATGCTTGTATTTATGTACTATGTTGATATACCTGTTGCACCTTTAGATTATGTTGACGAAATACATGTGATATTACATATATACATGTTTTTCTATTACTCTTGAGTTTACACCACCACCACTTGGACCACAGGTTTTTCACGCCGCCAGTGTAGAAAACTTCGTGACGGCTTAGAGCACCGCTGGCTGACATCTCATCTCACCTCCGAGGCTCCCGTGTTTGTTTTGGGCTTTCCGTCCGTTGTGTATTATATTTTGGAGTTTTCGTGATGTACATGTTGTATATTTGGATTTTGTCGAGGTTCCGTGTTGTTGTGATGTGTTAGTCTTACCGGTATGCATGTGTGGGATTGATGTTGTTGTGTTTTATGTTTCCACTGTGTAGTTGTTGTAATTAGTTGTTATGTTGTTGTGGTTGTTTTCATATTTATATGTTACGTTGTTATTATGGGCCTGCGGGCCTTGTATTAACCCGAAATGTTACCACGTACAGGGGAGATGCTGTCCGTTTGATTTTCAGCTCGGCATGCTCTCGGAGCGTGACACGACTGATCATGAGCATCAGTCGACTGTTCAAGTCATCACTCGGCTGCTCGTCCCAGCGATCGAGTGAGACTCCATTATGTGCCCCAAAATCCGAGCATCAGTCGACTGATCACAAGATCAGTCGACTGCTCGTCCAATCAGTCGACTGCCCATCTATGGCAGTCGACTGCTAGGGCAATTCCCGCAGTCAAACCCTAGTTGACTATGCCAGTCGACTGCCACATGACACCAGTCGACTGACACACCTCAAACATGAGGTTTTAACCCAAGTATGGTGCCCCCATATTTGGTAGACCACCCTTAAGCCTAGATCTAAGCCTTCTAGCCACCTCCATCAGCCTCACGCCACTTGGATCCCTCCAAGTCATCCATGACTTGTTCATCCATTGCGTTAGCCTTCAGGTGCTTCCATCGGCTATGTCATGCTAACGGTGTCTACACTGCCAAGGCACATTAGACTTACGCCGCCAAGACTCCGCTTGGACTTTACGCCGCCAACCATTGGACTTATGCTGCCAAGACTCCTGCTTGGACTTTACGCCGCCAATATCAAACCCCTTGGACTTCTCATGCCATGACTCAAGCTTGGACTTTCCCTTGCCAATCCATGTTGGACTTTCCATGCCAAGACCTATGCTTGGACTTTCCATGCCAAGTATCCATCAAATGAATAGTGGAGTTTGTGTTCAGTCATCTAATGATGGAGGTGCAAGGAATGATTTTTATGACTTGCTAGATGAAATTTTAGAAGTAATGTCGTACCCAGGCTCAAATTTATGAGTTATTTTATTTATGTGTCGTGACCCTATCAAAGGCATGTGGGTGCATCTGTTAGTGAAATCCCTAGAGCCAATCATGTGATGATTGTTGTATGGACTTTATTGTATCATATTCCTATTTATAAAGGCATGGTTATTATATTTACTTGTATTGATGCCAAATAACTAAATATAATAATGTCCTTGAGTAGTAGGTTCTTATCTATATCAATCGATTGGTTGAATCGATAATGAGATGATATAGAGAATACTACTCTTCATCATTCCTAGTCAAGTATTAACATTCAGGGACAATGTTAATGCATAGAGACTAGAATATAGGTCAACACGATGACTTGATCTCACAAGTCATGAATATGAGATATCAAGTTGACACATGGGTATGCATTGGAGAATGTATACTGAATGACCCGCCATGAGAAAGTATCATGGATCATTATATGAGTGTCATATACTTTCTCATGTGGCTATTAGTATGACTATTAGTCCTTAGACCTGAAGTCACCATGGTTCCCTACAAAAGGAGTTGCATACTTTGGCTTCATCAAATGTCACCCGTAAATGGGTGGACTATAAAGGCGATTACTGGGTATGTGACAAATTATGCGGAGGGATGTGAGTGATGTAGATGAGATCTATCCCTCCTATATGACGGGGGTGACATCGATATTCTTGATAGAGTGAGACCATGAAGTGCATGACCATGTCCAAATGAGTCAATATGAGATATTGAGCTCATTTGATTAGAGTGAGTCTACTTGGAATTCAAGATATAGATTGTACCGAGGATGACACGGTCTATGCCTCAATTGGTCAGTCTAGATGTCAAGGATAGAGGGACATTGTCACATATTGTGAGAGTCACAATTAGTAGTCATAAAGGTGATGTTGGAGCTCAACATTCTTGTAACTTGGGTAGCAATGATGTGTTGCTAGATACCGCTCATTGCTTATGTTCCTAAATCGGTTTAGGGACATTGCCAACATTACAAGAACCTATAGGGTCACACACAAAGGGCAATTAGATGGAAATTAGGTTCATATGATTAACCATGAAGATTAGGTTCATGGGATGAACCAAATTGGATTAAGAATAATCCTAATTAGACTAATTGAGTTGGACTCAATTTGATTCAAGTGTTGAATGAGTCTAATTTAGATTTGATTCATCAAATCAATTTAAATTAATGAATAGAGATTCATTAAATTAAATTGACTTGAATCAAATGGTTGGATTTGATCAACCATGGGAGATAAGAGGTCAAGTTTGACTTAACTTGAGAGGGAAGATGAAAGGTCAAGTTTGACTTGACCAAATGCCATGTCATGATGATGACTTGGCATGGCCGACATTGACTTATCATGTGGTGCCACCTCATGAGGGAGACCAAGAGCCATTGGCTCTTGGAGTTACATGCATGCATGTAACCCCCCAAGAGATGGTGGCCGACCACTTATTCCATTAGATGGAATTGATTTTGTGAGTTACTCCAACTTCATCTTCTTCCTTGGATCATCTTCCTCTCAAGCTTGCTCTCCCATCCCTCTCCTTGGCCGAAACTTCTAAGGGTGCTAGCACACTCTAGGTTTCTTTTTTCCACCTATTGCTTGTGTGGATACCAATAGAGGAGTGTACACTTGATACTCTAGAGTTCCGACAAGCTATTTGGACGAGCGGGATTTGCGAAGGGCATCGCATCGAGGGTAACACTCTCAACTTCTAGATCTAAGGTAGATCTAGGTTTACTTAGCACATACATGTTTTTATTTTAATATATCTTTGCACGGATCCGTGGCCGAACTTTCGGGGTTTCCGCAACGCAAAAAGCGGTTTTTGCGGCTCGGAAAGTCCAACAACATCCACAGTTTAATTTGGTTAAAATAAATTATAAAAAATTATACAAGAGGTATGAACTATTTGTGTTAGCACAATAAACAATTCAAGTATTTTATGCTTCATATCCTAGTATGAGACGAGACAAAAGTGGTTGGTGGGCTATTTGTAAAACAAAAGCACGTAAAAAAATTGAGGAACATTGGAAAGACATAACATATTAACAAGATGAAGTTGCTAATACATTTCATATCGAAGAATATAATATTTCAACGTTATAAGATCCCAGCGGCGTAGTAATAACTATTGATGCAAGTGAAATGAATGAGAATGAAGATGAGGAATTTAATTTAGAGGATGAGAATGAGGATGAGGATGACGATAAGGATGAGAATGAGGATAATGATGACGATGACTAATAAACGCATGACTATGATGAAAATTATAATGCGAACTTCAATTTATAATTATCGGTAACTTTTATTTAGTACCAATTATGTTTTAATTTACTGTCTAATTCGAAATTTTATATATTTGATATATTAATGAACTGTCTTTTTTTTGTAGGTTATCCAGTTGCTATGAATATGGTAAATTTTTCATATTGTACATATTATAAATTCAATATACAAATGTAATTTTTTTCCATTGTCATATTTTTTTAATAATTATAATTTTTAGTTTCGACGTGACAGTTATAGATGAAGTAGCGATGGAAGATCACAGTCTTCCTTTGCTTCAGCCCCTGCACAGTCTGATGGTGTTGCAGGAAATTTGCCCTCCACCTCTTCTCTAGTTGCAGGATTTTCTAGTGCTCAACAGATACCTGCTAATGTATCTTCCCCAACACAACAATCACTCGTTGAGAGGGAAGATACGAGAGAGTTGATATCTCCGCAGAGATTCATAAGTATTCAAGTTTTAGATTATCTATGTTTAATTTTTAATACGATATGTATTTTTATAAGTATCTAACATGGGTTGTTTTTATTTTATGTTAGATTTACAAATTCTGTACATGTTATTCATGAGGTGAATAAAATAGTGAATAACTATTAGGGCGGAGCTTCTATGACTTATACGAGCACGCCGAAAGAAATAAAATTTTTATGGTGGAATGAGTTCAAGGTAACTTATTTAAATCATTTTGTATATAAAATTATAGTTAATATAATCAATTCAATTTTTCTCTACTACAGCGAGTATTTACTTGGGAGGAGAGTAAAACACTAGAGATTAGGAGGATTTTCAAGAAAAAGTGTGGCGATCATATCAAAAACATACTCAATCATGCAAAAACTAGAAATAAAAAGCCACACTGTATAATCGAGGAGAATTAGAATAAAATTGTTACACATTGAGGATATGAGGATAGCAAACAAAGGAGTGAGCAGAATAAGCAAAATCAATATTATAATTTCGGCGCTATGTCTGCCACGTATGCGAGAGACTCAATCAATATCGATGAGCATAAACATCGATTGGTGAGTTTTTTCAAATCATAATTTTGTAATATAATACTCACTAATTTATAAATTTTAATGTTGTTTGTTTAGGCCCAGGAGACGGGGACTGAACCATTATTTATAGACACTTTCACCCATACATTCCAAAAGAAAGATAAGACGTGGAGTGGAGAAAGAGCTAGAATAATAAAAGTTTGTAATTTTAAAAATTTAAATTTTTATGTTAGTATTTAATTTTTTTTCTTTCAAAATAGGAGAAATACGATGAACTTGCACAAAGAAATTCTAGTGCAAGTGATGATGCAGTCGAATCTGAACCTTCTGTTAGCAATATAAATTTATGGCTCGAAGCAACTGGAGGGGCGAAAAGTGGAAGAATAATTGGACTCGGTTCTTTGAGCCGAACCTATAAAGCCCTTGGTGCTTCTTCTTCATCCTCCCTGGCAATAAGAGCAGAAATAAATCAATTGACCAAAGATGTTACTCATTTGAGGCCGTTACTAGCGCAAAAGGAAAATGAATCGAGATAAGAGAGCAGGAAGTAAATGAACAGATGAATGGATTTTAGAGGCAACAGATGTTAATTATGCAGTATCTTCAATTAACGTCTAGTTCAAGTCAACTTCCTCCTTTTGGATATGCTCCTCCTCCTGATCCCTGTCATAATGACAATGATGATGTATTTTTTGATGATGATGGTGGTGACGATGGTACTAACCTTTGAATTTATTTGTTGTATTTAAATGTTACTTGACTTATCACATACGATATCTATGTATTGTAAGTTATAATATATGTTTAGGTTTGTTATGTATACATTAATTCGGTATTGAAGTTTGATGCGTAAATCTGTTTATATTGTTGTATGTTTGTTGTAAAATAGGAAAAATAGCATAATCTATCAAAATATTTTTTTTTTCAGATTTGCGATGAAAAATCATTTTTTGTCACAGAATTGACGACGAAAAAAATATTTCGTTGTAAAAATTGAAGCATCAGTCGACTGTCGCACATGGACAGTTGACTGTTGTACTAGTAGTCGAGTGGCCAGTCAGCTAAAAAAGGTTTCCTCACCAGGTTCTTCAGCATCAGTCGACTGATGGAAACCATCAGTTGACTGATACATGAGATTTTGCAACGAAAACTTTTTTCCGTCGTACAAATTGCGTCGAAAAAATTTTTCGTTGCAGATTATCATCATCAGTCGACTGATCAACATGATCACTCGACTGATGCTACTGTAGCATCTTACATAACCTTTCGTAGTCGACTAAGCAATCGACTGTCATTACTGTAGCACATTATAGAATCTTTGGTAGCTGATCGAACAGTCGAACTGGTTAATAGGTAGTCGACTAAGATTGAAAATTTTTTAATGATTTTTTTTCGTCGCGTATTTGGAAACGAAAAAATATTCGTTGCGAAATTTATTTTTATTCGTGGAAATATGTTTATTAGACTTTTGCGATGAATAGAATTTTCGTCGCTAAATTTGACGATGAATTTAACTGTTCGTTGCCAAATTTGGCGATGAATAGTTATTTTCGTCGCCAAATTTGACGACGAAAAAAAATAGTTCATCGCCAAATTTGGCGACAAATTTTGCAACGAAAATTTTATTCGTTGTAATGTTGGCAACGCTTTTTTTTTTCATTGCAAAATTTAGAGGCGAATTATTTACAATAAAAAAAATTTTGTTGCAAAGAAATTTTGCAACAAATTTTTATTCAAAATTTGTTGCAAAATTCGTCGCCAAATTCTATAATTTTTGTAGTGCTAGTTGAGTGGCTGAGTACCCGAGTTGACAGAGCAGCGCTGAGGTGTTGAATGCTGAACTACTTGAGTGGTTGAGCTAGCCAAGTTGACTGAGTTGAGTTACACGAGTGGCCAAGCCACTTGAATGACTTAGTCATTAGAGTCACCGGGTCACGAAGTGCCTAAGTGGAAAAAGATAAGGCTGTGTTTGACAAAACTTTCTTAAAACAAATTCGTCTCCTTTGTTGGTGCTTTGCAATTACAATCGTCGCCTTAGCTCTAGTGGCTAGCGTGGATATATGAAGTTGCGGGAGGTGCAGGGTTCGAGCCCTCCTCAGCGACAGGTACTTGTTGAATGAGATACTGGGTCGGCCCAGCATTGCTCTTATCAACACTGTGGTACTGTGCCTCCAAAAATCCCTTCGGAGGTTTCTGCTGTGGGGCTGCTTCGACAGTGGGGCCAGTCACGTTAAAAAGTTAACCCATCACAGTTTTATCGAAGCGCCTTAGCTCTAGTGGCTAGCGTGGAGATATGAAGTTGCGGGAGGTGCCGAGTTTGAGCCCTCCTCAGCGACAGGTACATGTTGACTGAGATACTGGGCCGACCCAACGTTGCTCTTATCAACACCGTAGTACTGTACCTCCAAAAATCCCTTCGGGGGTTTCTGCTGTGGGGCCACTTCGGTGGTGAGGCCAGTCACGTTAAAAAGGTTACCCATTACAATTTTTATCGAATCACCTTAGCTCTAGTGGCTAGAGTGGAGATATGAAGTTGCGGGAGGTGCCGGGTTCGAGCCCTCCTCAGCGACAGGTACCTGTTGACTGAGATACTGGGCCGACCCAGCATTGCTCTTATCAACACCGTGGTACTGTGCCTCCAAAAATCCATTCGGGGGTTTTTGCTGTGGGGCCGCTTCGGCGGTGGGGCCAATCATGTTAAAAAGTTTACCCATCACAGTTTTTGTCCCCACGGGGATGACGCGATGGTAAGGCAGGGGGTTGCTTGTATAATGAGCAGGGGTCGATTCCGGATGAGGGGTCTAAAATCCCCCCTGGCTTCAGATGACCCCTCCTCTACCTTGCCACCGTGTCAAGGGACCTGTCCCCCCCGTGATTTACCTCTCTCTCGCCGCAACCTTGGGACAGGTGGCAGGGGGCTGCTAGTTGGGCAGATTCCCAACTTTTACAGAATATCAAAATCACATGTACAATCAAGTATGATTTGTTCGCAGTCAAATGCATGACCATTACTCTTTCGACTATATAAGATTGATAATTAATGTATATGAACAGACAGTAAAATAGATTCGGATGACAAAATATAAATTAATTTGCATGGATAAATTTTATCCCGATTGATTTGATATTCGACGGGCGTATATTACATTTGCACATGAGCTGTTTAGATTAATTTTAATTTTAATTTTAGATTTTTACCCTTTTTGCGGATGCAGGAGTAAAAGAAAATCTCTCACTCATATATATTTACAATTTCATGCATTATGATACAATATAAATCGATCTCAATATCATAAAACTCTAAATGTGAAACTAAAATCCCATACACAAGAGTCCTCTGATAGAAATTGGTAAAAAACTCCAATCCAGAATCTCAATCTCTAATCCACTCTTAAGAAATAACAAACAAGATAATAACCTAAGTTGCGGAAGCGTACCGGAATCCATAGTTTTAATCCTGGGAGATGATCTTCAATTTGCAGACTTCTTTAGGTTTCCAGAGAGTTTTGTCGATGGGAAACAAAACGAAGAAAAAGAGTCGTACTGCAAACTGGGACCATAACCTATTATATAATCCAAAGGTTGCTTATTTCTAATTTGGCCCCTCAACAAATTAGAATTAGCACATGGTATCCACAATAGTTTATTCATAACAATTAAGCCCTTTAATTAAGTCAAAATCTTTAATTCCAAAATTAAGATCACAATAATTTTTAACTTATTTAATTGATGACATTCACAATTTATAATTTACAATTATAGCTCTAAAATTCTAACAATCTCCCACTGGGCTATATGTGTAAACTTATAAATGTGTTAACCTTAGTGAGCTCAAAACTTTTGTCATCATAACCTTAGGGCTTTCTCAACAATCTCGTCCATTGATTATATAGACATAGGATCAATGCAGTCTTTGTTGTATCTGTCACAACTAAACCATCAATGATCACGTATATCAATACAATCAAATAACATAGATCAATTATGAATTTGTGGCATGAAAATTACATGCAAGGTGATCTATTCATGTCAATTTTCAACTGGTCTTCCTTAACCAAAGTGAGATCAAAACTTTAACTTAAGTTATACAAAGTGTAATGAAGTAAACATTAAACTTTATATCTGATCAGAAAATCTCTAAATACATAAGTTTCAGAGACATAACCAAACATATATAGAAAACAAATACAGTACAAACTCCCACTAGTAAATTTCACCAAACTGAATAACACCCATATGAGTGGTATGCTCATAAAAGACATTGGGCGGTAGACCTTTCGTCAAAGGATCTGCTATCATGGAGTTTGTACCTATGTGTTCTATCAAAATCTATCCACTTTGTACTCTTTCTTTCACAACAAGGAACTTAATATCGATGTACTTCGATTTTGTCGAGCTCCTATTGTTGTTGGAATACAATACAGTTGATCTATTGTCACAAAATAACTTCAGTGGTTTCTCAACTCTTCCCAAAATACGTAGTCCAGAGATAAAATTTTTCAGCCATATTCCATGATTAGATGCCTCATAACATGCTATAAACTCTGCTGCCATGGTGGAAGAAGCTGTCAGTGTCTATTTGGCACTTCTCCAAGAGATAGCTCCCCCAGCCAACAAAAAAATACAGCCTGAAGTGGATCTCATGCTATCTTGGCATCCAGCAAAATCAGAGTCAGAATATCCCATGATCTCAAGAGTATCTGACCTCTTATATGTGAGCATGTAATTACTAGTTCTCTTTAAATATCTCATTACCCTCTTTGCTGCTTTTCAATGATCCATTCCTGGGTTGCTTAAATATCTGCCCAACACTCCAACAATGTACGCAATATCCGGACGCGTACAAACTTGAGCATACATAATACTTCCTACTGCTGAAGCATAGGGAATATTTTGCATTTCTTGAGTCTCGAGGCTTCCTTTAGGGCACTGTTTAAGACTAAACTTATCTCCTTTAGCGACTGGGGTGTTTCCTGGTTTGCAATCTTGCATGCCAAATCTTTTAAGCACCTTATCGATATAGTTCTTTTGTGATAATCCAAGAATACCCTGAGAACGATCTCGGTGTATTTGGATTCCTAATACAAAAGATGCATTACCAAGATCTTTCATTTCAAAATATCTAGATAGAAATCTCTTGGTATCGTTTAACATACCTACATCATTTATGGCAAGCAAAATGTCATCAACATATAAAACCAGAAAAATGTGTTTACTCCCACTGAACTTATGATACACACAATCATCTACCACATTCGCCTCAAAACCAAATGAGATGATTATTTGATGAAATTTATGGTACCATTGACGAGAAGCTTGCTTTAACCCATAGATAGACTTCTTAAGTTTGCAAACCATGCTCTTTGGATCTCCTGATACAAAATATTTTGGTTGCATCATATAGATTGTTTCCTCAATGTCTCCATTAAGAAAAGTTGTCTTAACATCTATCTGATGGAGTTCCATATCGAAGTGTGCGACAAGTGCCATGATTGTCCTAAAAGAATCCTTCGTTGAAACTGGAGAAAAGGTTTCTTTATAGTCAATCCCATATTTTTGAGTATAACCTTTAGCTACAAGACGTGCTTTATATCTTTCCACATTACCATTTGAATCCCTTTTGGTTTTAAAAATCCATTTACAACCAATAGGTTTCACACCTTCTGGTAATAGGATAAGTTCCCAAATATTATTGTCTTGCATTGATTTATACTCTTCATTCATTGCTTCAATCCACTTTTGAGAATGGGAATCTTGCATGGCTTGACGAAAGTTGATTGGATCATCCTCTGCCATGTCATCATTTTCCTCATGTTCTTGGAGTAGTACTATGTAATCATCCGAAATAGCACTCCTCCTTTCTCTAGTGGACCTACGTAAATGCACTTGTTCTTCATGCATTGGTTCTTGAGGCTGTTGAGTTTGTTCTTCTGGGAGTTGATTAACAATGTCCTGTTGTACTTGTATTGCATCCTGATCACTAATAGGAATAAAATCCTAATCATTATAAGAAGCAATCATAGGAATATAAACTATTTCCTCTTCAAGAGTAGTAGGAATACATTCCTCCTCAAAGACAATGTCTATTACTTTATTCTTCCCCCCAAACTCAATATCCTCAAAGAACGCTGCAGTTCCCGTCTCAAAGATATTCTTTACTTTGGGATCATAAAACTTATAGCCCCTTGATCGCTCCGAATATCCAATAAAGTAGCTACTTACTGTTCTAGAGTCTAATTTCTTTTCATGTGGTCTGTATGGTCTAGCCTCAGCTGGACATCCCCAAACATGAAAATGTTTTAGACTTGGCTTTCGCTTTGTCCAAAGCTCAAAAGGTGTTTTAGTAGTTGCTTTAGTGGGTACTCGATTTAGAATGTAAGCTGCTGTCTTTAATGCTTCTCCCCAGAGTGAGGTTGGCAAAGTTGAATGGCTAACCATACTCCTTACCATATCTTTAAGAGTCCGATTTCGTCGTTCAGCTACACCATTCATGCTTGGCGAGCCTGGCATGGTGTACTGTGGGACGATTCCACACTCCTCTAGGTATTGAGCAAAAGGTCCTGGACGTTGCTCACCTGAACCGTCATATCTACCGTAGTATTCACCACCACGATCAGATCTGACTTTCTTAATTCTTTTGTCGAGTTGGTTTTCGACCTCAAACTTAAATGATTTGAAAACATCCAATGTTTGAGCCTTTTCATGAATAAGAAATACGTATGCATATCTAGAATAATCATCAATGAATGATACAAAATATTGTTGACCATTCCAAGAAGGTGTTGGAAATGGTCCACAAACATCCGTATGTATCAATTCTAATACTTCTGTAGCTCTATATGCACCTTCTCTCTTTCTTTTGGTTTGTTTGCCCTTAATGCATTCAACACAAATATCTAGATCCGTAAAATCAATGGAATGTAAAATTCCATCTGATACAAGTCGTTCAACTCTATTTCTAGAGATGTGCCCTAAACGTTTATGCCACAATGCACCTGAGTTTTCATTATTAAATTTTCGCTTAGTACCATGTGATTCCACATTTAGGGTTTCAATATAAGAAACATTTACATCAAGCATATAAAGATTGTCATAAATGATAAGTGAACCGGTTCCAACAATAGTAGAATTAATAGATAAACTAAACTGACTGTTTTCAAACGAACAACAATAACCTAATTTGTCCAAATGAGAAACAGAAACCAAATTCCGTCTAAAGGACGGTACAACAAAAGTATCTATTAAGTCCAAATAATAACCAGTACTTAACAACAATCTAAAATGCCCTATGGCTTCCACTTCCACCGACTTGTCATCACCGACATAGATGCATCTTTCAGCATCACTTGGCTTTCGGTAGCTCAGGCAACCCTGCATTGAAACACTGATGTTAGTAGTAGCACCGGAGTCTAACCACCAAGTGTTTCTAGGTACTGAAGCTAAATTTACTTCAGAACAAACCAAATTTAAAAATGTACCCTTTTTCGCCCGTCAGACATGATACTTAGGACATTCTTTCTTGACATGATCAGGCTTGTTACAGAAGAAACAACCTTTTTTGTCATTATCCTGCTGTTGTTTCTTCGCATAAGGACCTTTTGTAGCCTCAGTCTTTCTTTTCTTGCCCTTATCTTTAGGGGTGCTTGCCAAATAGGCACTTTTAACCTTGTTTTGCTTTAACCTCTCTTCCTCTTGAACACAGTATGATATGAGCTTATTAAGAGTCCATTTCTCCTTTTGACAATTATAATTGATTTGAAACTGACTGAACTGGATTGGAAGAGAAATAAGCACTAAATGCACAAGCATGTCATCCGACAATTCAAGGTTAAGTGCTTTTAACTTTGATGCAAGGTGGGAAAACTCCATGATATATTCTCGAATATTTCCCTTACCTTTATACTTCATGGAAATCAAGTTTTTAAGAAGTGTACTTGTTTCCGCCTTATCGCTTTTAAAGAATCTCATCGAGATATTCCTTAGCTTTAGTGATACTATTAGACACAGCGCCCCTAAAAGCCTCTGGTATGCCGCGCTTGATGATCATAAGACTCATGCGGTTAGAGCGATCTCACTTCTCATATTTAGTTCTCTGTTCAGAAGAACTAGAATCCGTAGGAGTAGTAGGTTGCTCTGTCCTGAGCGCAAGATCTAGATCCATGCAGCCAAGAACAATTATAATGTTCTCCTTCCAATCCTTAAAATTTGTACCATTAAGGATCGACACTGAATTTAAGTTAGCAGAAATAGTAGCAACACTTGCTGAAAAAGAACACAAGAACAATAACATAATTAACATGCTCATTATGATGAAATTTAAAATAAATAGTAAATCCCATCTAAAGATACCTAGTGCAACAATAATATCAAGCCTTTGGATAGTAATATTACTTGCAAGTGGTACTCTTGTCGTAATAATCAAACACTAACAATAATGAATGACAAATAATAAATCTATCTTTGAATCGATTCATTAAATTCATAAAATAACAATTGTAACCTTATAATTGTTACGTGTTTATTATCACAAGTAAATGTATAATTTTGTTAAGTATACATCTTCCTTTGGGCCGATTAATACTCACAGGAATATATACATTTACACCTTACCTAATACTTGAATAATATCTCAATATTTCAAATAAAATTAAATTTAAGGAATAGAGGTCACTTTGGTGACATATAATTTAAATTTAACTTAATTTGAAATAATAGATATTAATGAAATTCATATAATCCATGTAATATTTAAATTTAAATCTGTATTATAAAATAAATTAATTAAATTATTTTATTCAAATAATTTAATTAATTTAATGGATTATTATGAAAAAGGGATAAGGATAATTCTATCAAAATCCAAAACTGTTCCGGCAGTTTTTTTTAATTAACCAACAAAAAAATTACTGCACCACGTCTCCATGAAATTGATCGCAAGTTTTTTTTTAATTAATTAACCAAAAAAAAAATGGCATCACGTTTTCAAAACTGATCGCAGTCCTGCATCAGTTTGCGCCTCAAAAATTGATCCCTTCGGCATTGATGGAGAACGAAACCAAAGTTTTTTTTTTAAGTTATAATTCTGGGCTATAGAAAAAACACAAAAATGGATCTGTCGGACAATCTAAGACCATCTCAATATGTTAAAAATAATCCTCCACAGTCACTGTCCGAAGGGATCCGAAGATTGACGATTTTTTTTTTAACACAATCAATCGGTCATGATGAAGAGAAGAATACCATAGATAAAAATAAAACAAACTCTATAATTATCTCTTAAGAATTGGAAATAACCTGGCTCTGATACCAATTGATAGAAATCGGTAAAAAACTCCAATCCAGAATCTCAATCTCTAATCCACTCTTAAGAAATAACAAACAAGATAATAACCTAAGTTGTGGAAGCGTACCGGAATCCATAGTTTTAATTCTGGGAGATGATCTTCAATTTGCAGACTTCTTTAGGTTTCCAGAGAGTTTTGTCGATGGAAAATAAAACGAAGAAAAAGAGTCGTACTGCAAATTGGGACCATAACCTATTATATAATCCAAAGGTTGCTTATTTCTAATTTGACCCCTCAACAAATTAGAATTAGCACATGGTATCCACAATAGTTTATTCATAACAATTAAGCCCTTTAATTAAGTCAAAATCTTTAATTCTAAAATTAAGTTCACAATAATTTTTAACTTTAATTGATGACATTCACAATTTATAATTTACAATTATAACTCTAAAATTCTAACATCCTCTTTCATTTATTCATTTCCGTAGCTATGCAAACGCAACATTGGTATCCAAAGGATGATCCAAGCAACTTCCTTGCCATCGTCGCTTTATTTTTGTACATTTTGCAAGAGGATTAGTGTTAAGAACATGCTGAAACTCTGGAAATTGTTTTTGAGCAGGACGTTGATGTGATCTTAGAATTTTCTTTCTCGAGGATACAATTCAGATGTGAACTTAGAATTGCCAAAGCTCTCGAAATTGATTCTCCGATTTTACCCTCTGTTGTATAAACGCCCAATTGTTCCTTCGCTTTCACGCCGGCAACCATGATTAACCCTCCTCCATGGCATCGTCACCGTCCGGCCATAGTCGAGGACGACGATGTCAATCTTCCAGATCTCGCAGTTCCCGCCTCTTGTATGCTGACATCGTCCCCGCCGCCCTACCCCTCCGACCCCACTGGTGTCTCCTTCAAGGGCCTGGTGATCTTCCTCGACAGCGGTGTGCCCGCGCCCCTCTACCTCCCAAATCGTGCCGCCGCGAAATCTGAGAAAGTTCACCTCCTGGTTTACTTCCACGGAGGCGGTTTCTGCATCGGCAACCCCCTTCATGCGCGCCTTAAACGACTACGTCTGTACGTCATCTCCCTCGTGGCTCGGGCCAACATTGCCGCTGTCGCCGTCAACTACCGCCTCGAGCTGGAGCACTCCATCCCCGCAGCCTGCGATGACTCGTAGGCAGTCCCCCGATGGACGGCCACCGGCGCGAGGGCGGACCGGTGGTTGGCCGAACACGCCGACCTCAGCCGGGTCTTCCTCGGCGGCGAGAGCGCGGGAGCAAACATCACCCACCATATGGCGATGCGAGAGGTGGCGAAGGAGGTGGAACTTCGGAGGATCGTGCTCATCCACCCGTACTTACGATGGTCGAATCCTCTGCCTTCGGAGGAGATAAGCTCCGAGATGACCGTCACGCTGGCTCGAGAGGCCGCGGGAGATCCGTACCCGGCTAGGGCGGGCAACTTGGACGACCTGCTTCTTAATCAGAAATAGAGTGCCATTATCCTCAGAAGTCGGGACTGGTGCGGTTGATAAATTTGTAGGGATATGTCTATCTTAGCTTTTCATCAGTTTTCAATGGCTTCTATAATACATTTATAAATTGTTGGAAATGTGAATGGAAACAAAGAAATGGAAAGATAGAGAAATTCTCTTGTGGAGGAGTTTAGTCTCATATTGAAAATTGAGGGACAATTTGATTGATTTATAATATATCACAAGCATTATAGTTGTGAACATATGCAAGGGAAGAGACTCTCTCTCACGCGTGAGTCTTGGAGGTGCGAATCCAGGGCCCAGACATACTACAAGAGCGACTGGTCGAAGTAGCGCGATTCTGTAGCGTCGAATGTACGACCGGTCGAGGCATAATTTGCCCAAGTGGTTCCAGCCATTAATCCATTAATTGGAGATATGCTACGAAGTTATAAAAGAGGAAGCGTTGGAGATATGCGTTAAGTTTTTCCTGGTCTGTCCTCTTTTTCCTTTCCCCCTGCTTTGGTGATAGCTTTCGGTGTGCGCTCAGTTCATCGGAAAGACGATCTGTGCTTGATCGCTTCTCGATTCCATCATTGTATCCTGGGAAACAGTCATCCATCACTGTTCTGCCTAATCAGTTTTCCGGAAAGACGATCTGTGCCTCGACAACGAGTGGTGCTGCGGAACAACCGAGCACCTCTCCGTTCTGCCTAACCAATTTTCCCACTCGCTTCGCCGGTTACGCTAACGATTCTGCCGCTTCGTGATTCGGTTACCTTAACCGATTCCTGGCACACACCATTCTCGCTTAATCGGCCCTTACTCCGCTCGCTCTAACCGGCTCGCCATTACGTTCTCACAAGCTTCGACATCGATCTGGCTGCCGCTACTCGCTATTCGCTCCTGCTCACAACCGCTTCGCTTTCTCGCTCATTTGCCGCGGTTCTGCTGAACCGCACACCGCTTTGTCAATGCCGCTCTCGCCAATCGTTCTGCCAACCGCCAGCACATCGCTCGCAACCGCTTTGCCGGCCGTTCTGAACCAGCTCTACCGAATCGGCTTTGCCAAATCGGCTCTGCCAAATTAGCTCTGCTGAATTGACTCCGCCGACGCTGAAAGGACTGTCCGAAGCCATTGCAGCAGCTCTCTCCCTTGTGAAGGAGTTTTTTTGTACAACAAAACTTAAAACAGATTTTACTCTGTTGTGATGGCGACAAACCCAATTGTGATGCTGGCGGACCAAGTGGCGATGGCGGCAGACCAAGTTGAGCAGCCTACTACTCAACAAGTGCAGGTAAATCCTCCTACTGTAACGATTGGGACCGTCCCAAACAACCACGCCGAGAGCCCAGAGAAATTCATTGGATTGAATTTCAAGAGGTGGCAGTAGAAAATGCTTTTCTACCTGACCACTCTTAATCTGGCGAGGTTCTTGACAGAAGAACCACCCAAGGTACTTGAGGGTACTTTGGATACCCAAACCTTCAACGATGTGGAGGCTTGGAAACACTCGGAGTTTCTTTGTAGAAACTATATTCTCAACTGTTTGGCAGATGCGTTATATAATGTATACTGCACAAAGAAAACGACTAAGGAATTATGGGAATCCTTAGACCAGAAGTACAGAACAGAGGATGAGGGGGCCAAGAAATTTGTTGTTGGCCGATTCCTGGACTTCAAAATGGTGGACTCCAAGATGGTAATTAGCTAAGTCCAGGAGCTTCAAGTGATCCTGCATGAGATCCACTATGAAGGCATGATGCTGAGTGAGACCTTCCAGGTGGCAGCAATCATAGAAAAGCTCCCTCCCGACTGGAAGGACTTCAAGAATTACTTGAAGCACAAAAGAAAGGAGATGAATATCGAGGAGCTCATCGTCCGACTCAGGATTGAGGAAGACAACAGGAGCTCGGACAGGCGATCATTCACTCAAGTAGTGGTCAAAGCCAATGTAGTTGAACATGGCGAGGGCTCACAACGGAAGAAGTCAAAAGCTTCCAAACTGGAGCCTAAGGGAGGCATTAGCAAGAAGAAATTCACAGGAAAATGCTTCAATTGTGACCGTGTTGGTCACAAATCTTCGGACTGTAGAAAGCCAAAGAAGAAGTAAGAGGCTAATGTGAGCGAAGGGCCGGACATAGATCTGTGCGCCGTAATTTCTGAAGTGAACCTCATTGGTTCGAATCCGCGGCAGTGGTGGATTGATACAGGAGCCACCAAACATGTGTGCTGCAACAAGGAGCTGCTTCATAACTTTGAAGAAGTTAAAGATGGAGACAAACTGTATATGGGAAATTCAGCAACCTCGGAGATCAAGGGCCATGGAAAAGTGGTGCTGAAGATGATTTCGGGCAAGGATTTAACCCTTAACAATGTGTTGTATGTTCCGGAGATCCGAAAGAATCTGGTGTCCGGATCACTTTTAAGCAAGCATGACTTTTACATTGTATTTGAGTCGGACATAGTAGTTCTGTCTAAGAGTGGAATGTTTGTAGGGAAGGGGTATGAAAATGATGGGCTTTTTAAGCTTAGTGTAATGGTCATTAGGCCTAAAATGAATAAAATTGAAAGTTCTTCCTCTTATATGCTTGAGTCATCTGTGTTGTGGCATAGTAGACTAGGACATATTAATTATAATTCATTACGAAGATTAATTAATATGCAAAGCATTCTGACATTCCTCCTAGACCCGAAACACAAGTGTAAGACTTGTGTCGAAGCAAAGATAACAAGGTCATCTTTCCAATATGTTGCAAGGAATACATAACCACTCGACCTAATCCACACAGACGTATGCGACCTAAAAGGGGTTCCTACGCGTGGTGAAAATAAATATTTCATTACTTTTATAGATGATAACACAAAATTTTGTTATATGTATCTTCTAAAAAGTAAAGATGAGACTATAAAGAAATTTATTCTCTATAAAAATGAAGTTGAAAATCATCTTAATAAGAAGATTAAGGTGATTCGAAGTGATCGAGGAGGTGAATATGTTTCACCGTTCGCTGAGTTGTGTGTTGAACATGGAATCAGACACGAAACAACAACTCCATATACTCCTCAGTAAAATGGTGTTGCTGAGAGGAAAAATCGTACTTTAAAAGAGATGATGAATGCTCTTTTATTAAGTTCTGGACTACTAGAAAATTTATGGGGAGAGGCTGTTCTGACAGTGAATTACCTATTAAATAAGGTACCCCAGAAAAATATAGACAAGAGCCCTTATGAATTATGGAATGGTAGAAAACCATCCTATAAATACCTACGAGTGTGGGAACGTCTTGCTAAAGTATTGGTGCCTAATCCAAAAAGGATTAAAATAGGATCAAAAACTGTTGATTGCATATTCTTAGGATATGCACAAAATAGCAGTGCCTATCGATTCCTAGTGAATGAGTCGCTAATTCTAGAAATTTATAAGAACTCGATAATTGAATCGAGAAATGCTTCATTCTTCGAAGATGTGTTTCCGTATAAGTCTAGAGAGGAAGCAAATTCCTCAAAAAGGACCTTTGAAACACAAGAAGAAGAGCATAAGGGTGAACCAGTAGAGGTAGAGCCTAGACGGAGTAAAAGAACTCGTACAGAAAAATCCTTTGGATCAGATTTTATCACTTTCATGTTGGAAAGTAAACCACAAAGCTATCCAGAAGCTTTAAGATCTTCTGAGGGACCTCACTGGAAAGAAGCGATTGCATCTGAGATCACTTCTATCTTACAAAATCATACTTGGGAGCTTGTGGATCTTCCTCCGGGAAGTAAGCCATTAGGTTGTAAGTGGATTTTTAAGAGAAAAAAGAAATCAGATGGTACAATAGATAGATACAAGGCTAGATTGGTAATTAAGGGTTACCGACAGCGTGAAGGCCTTGACTATTTTGATACATATGCTCCGATATCAAGAATAACATCTATTAGAGTGTTATTAGCAATTGCCACATTGTGGAATTTGGAAATACATCAAATGGATGTGAAGATTGCTTTTCTAAATGGAAATTTAGAAGAGGAAATCTATATGGAACAACCTGAAGGTTTTTCTGCTCTTGGACAGGAAAATAAGGTATGTAGATTGGTCAAGTCACTGTATGACTTGAAACAAACTCTTAAGTAGTGGCATGAGAAATTTGACAATGTCATGCTAAATAATGGATTTAGAATCAATGAGTGTGATAAATGTATCTACAGTAAAAATATAGAAGATGGTTTTGTCATCTTATGTCTTTATGTAGATGACATACTTATCATTGGAAATAATGATAAGATAATTAAATCCACTAAGAAAATGTTGAATTCAAGATTCGACATGAAGGACATGGGCCTAGCTGATATGATTCTAGGAATTAAAATTCTTAGAATAGCTGAAGGACTTATTCTCAGTCAGTCCCACTATGTGGATAAGATTCTTGAGAAGTTCAACAAGAATGATGCTACGTTGGCACGAACTCCGATGGATATGAGTTAACATCTATCGAAAAATCGAGGAGAGAGTAGCTCTCAGATAGAGTACTCTAGAGTGATTGGAAGTCTGATGTACCTAATGAATTGTACATGACCAGACTTAGCCTACGTAGTAAGTAAACTGAGTAGATACACGAGTAATCCCGGTGTTGAGCACTGGAAAGGGATAACAAGAGTACTGAGATACTTGAGATATACTCGTGATTATGGGTTGCACTATACAAGATATTCAGCTGTGATCGAGGGATACAGTGATGCGAATTGGATATCTGAAGTGAAAGACTCTAAGTCTACAAGTGGATATTTGTTTACTTTAGGGGGTGCAGCTGTGTCATAGAAATCTTCTAAACAAACCATAATAACTAGATCCACGATGGAATCTGAGTTTGTGGCTCTTGACAAATGTGGTGAAGAGGCTGAATGGTTACGACAATTTGTAGAAGATATTCTTAGATGGCCAAAGATATACACTGTGATAAATACCGGGCTGATTGATGCACAAAGTCATTTGTATAATGGAAAGTCTAGACATATGCGTCGTAAACATAACACTATTAGACAACTTCTCTCAACGGGAGTTATCACTATTGACTATATAAAGTCAAAGGATAACCTTGCGGATCCGCTAACCAAAGGGTTAAATAGAGAGTTAGTTGCGAGCTCATCTCGAAGGATGGGTTTGATGCCGAAAATGAATGTTGGTGCAAAGGAAACCCAACCTATGGAGATTGGAGATCCCAAGAACTAGGTTTAAAGGGACAACCTAACTGCATCGACTAAGAAGGATCACTGTGGGGGTTATGAGATAATGAAACAATGATAAGATGGAGGATAAGCATATGACTTTTAATGATCCAATAGAGCGGTATGGAATACTCTTAAAAGGGTCACCTATGCGAGAAAGAAGTGGGGCCGCTTCGAAGGGATTTGGAAGGCACAAATCTTAAATCTTCTCGCAGAACCAGGCGTGTTCATGGCCAAGAACGAACACACTCATGAGAACTGAAGGACATCTGGGAAAGTCCTGTGTGAAATGTGTCAATGCTTATATGAAGGGTCGAATAGTTCAAAGACATCGCGTCTACTAAATCAACCAGTAAGCAAACATATTATCATAAGGGAAGGTTCAAAGGATAAAACCTACCTATCCTATGTCAGACTTTACTGTTGAGAGCTATCACATATCAGTTTCCATTCATGTGGGGGATTGTTGGAAATGTGAATGGAAACAAAGAAATGGAAGAATAGAGAAACCCTCTTGTGGAGGAGTTTAGTCCCACATTGGAAGTTGAGGGACAACTTGGTTGGTTTATAATGTATCACAAACATTATAGTTGTGAACATATGCAAGGGAAGAGGCTCTCTCTCACGCGTGAGTGTGCAGGGGGGGGTGCGAATCCAGGGCCCAGATTGCACTACCGCAAGCCGACTCGTGTGTGAGCGCGACCTGCGCGCGTCGAATGTACGATCGGTCGAGGCATAATTTGCCCAAGTGGATCCAACCAACCTTTTGCTAATCTGTTCCATTTTTTGTAACGTATGCATTGATACTTGGCGTTGAAACGGTCAAGTTTATTTGTAGACGTTTCAAAAGTGAGCAATTAATCCATTAATTATGTAATTAATTGGAGATTTTCTACGAAGTTATAAAAGAGGAAGCATTGGAGATATGCGTTAAGTTTTTCCTGATCTGTCCTCTTTTTCCTTTCCCCCTGCTTTGGTGATAGCTTTCGGTGTGCGCTCAGTTCGCTAGAAAGACAATCTGTGCTTGATCGCTTCCCGGTTCCGTCGTTGTATCCTGGGAAACAGTCGTCCATCACCCTCGAAAGCACGGAAGAGGGGACGAATTTGTTTTAAGGACACTGTGGAAACCACATGCCTCGACACCGAGTGGTGCTGCGGAACAACCGAGCGCTCCGCTCGCCTAACGTTTCCCACTCCATTCTCGCCGCCTTTACGCTAACCGATTACGCCACTCCGTTTGCCGCCTTCTGTTTAACCAGTTCCGTCACACCATTCTGCCTAACTGGTTCTGCCTAACCAGTTCTGCCACTCCGCTCTGCCCAACCGATTCTGCCGAACCAGTCGCACACCGCTCGGCTCACGCACTACCGCTTACACCAGCCGGCGAACCAGCTCTACCGAATCAGCTCTGCCAAATCGGCTCTTCCAGATCAGCTCTGCCAAATTAGCTCTGCTGAATTGACTCCGCCGACGCTGAAAGGACTGTCCGAAGCCATTGCAGCAGCTCTCTCCCTTGTGAAGGAGTTTTTTGTACAACACAAATCACATTCTTGATTTACCTTCTTTATATTACGAGCATCATTAATACGACAATTTTATATTTTAGAAATAGAGTGTGCTACATCTTAATCAATTTAATGATTTTTCTAATTGCCAAACATCCATATTTGAATTTTTCATTATCAAGTATTTAAATTTGGATTTCCCTTGCCAAGATCATTCTTGGACTTTCCATGCTAAGTATCCAAACTTGGACTTTCGAGATTGCTTGCTTTAACAATCTCTCCAAAATATTCTCTGTAGGGGATCTCGTGACCGCTAGAGGGGGATGAATAGCTCGTTTCTTACGTTGATGGATTACGATCGTGTTCGTCTCTATAGGTCATGTTAGCGCAGCGGAATATATATAATAGCAAAGATAAAAGATGACAAACACAATCCACAACACAAAATATAACGTGGTTCGGAACTGAACGGTTCATACTCCACGGATCGAGCTCAAACGAGCTATAGCGATGCGTACAACACCACTAATCAAATAAATTCCTTCTCGGAACAATCCGGAGGTGGAGAAACCTTGTACAAATAATTACACTAAGTAATACAACAAATGCAAGTAAATACAAGTATGAAATACAATACAAGTAACGAAAAATACTTTACAAGAGATCTTGAATGCTTGCTTTTGATTGCTTGAAGAGTAGCCTTGGAGACCTTGAATTACACCAGTAATTCGCACCAAAAACTCCCAAAGAACCATGCCAAATCCTCCCTCCATGAGCTCCCATTAAAGCTGCTCCTTGGGATGGATTTCGCCTGGCAGTCGACTGATCGGGACCATCAGTCGGCTGCCCCTGTAGCCGTTGTCTCACAACGGCATGAAACACGTCGGATAAGTCCAACGGATACCCCATCAGTTGACTAATCATACCCATCAGTCGACTGATAGCTCAATCAGTCGAGTGGTCGGGCCGATCACTCGACTATAGAATCTTCTGTGCCCGAGATCCCGGTCATCAATTGACTGATCACCAGATCAATCGATCGGCCAGCGTACCGCCAAGCTCGCAATGATCGCGTGGCACTTCCCAGAAAAACCCTAGTTGACTCTTACCAGTCGACTAACCCATGGTCCCAGTCGACTGATACACCTCAAACATGAGGTTTTAACCCAAGTATGGTGCCCCCATACTTGCTAGACCACTCTTAGCCTAGACCTAAGCCTTCTAGCTACCTCCATCAGCCTCACGCCTATCGGATCCCTCTAAGTCATCCATGACTTGTTCATCCATACGTTAGCCTTTAAGTGCTTCCATCGGCTATTGTTATGCTAACAGTGTCTACACCGCCAAGGCATATTGGACTTACGCTGCTAAGACTCCTGCTTGGACTTTACGCCGCCAACCATTAGACTTATGTTGCTAAGACTCCCGCTTGGACTTTACGCCGCCAATATCAAATCCCTTGGACTTTCCAAATGCAAGACTCAAGCTTGGAATTTCCCTTGCCAACCCATGTTGGACTTTCCATGCCAAGACCCATGCTTGGACTTTCCTTGCCAACCTATGTTGGACTTTACATGCCAAGTACTCAAGACTTGGACTTTTCTAATGCCAAGTGTCCCACTTGGACTTTCCTTGCCAAGTACCCATGACTTGGACTTTACCATGACAATTATATTGTCATACATTTTGTCGAACATCAAAACATCGCTCGAGTCAAACTCGAGTCCGATCAATCGTGATCTGGGTCGATTGCACCAACAATCTCCCCCTTTATGATGTTTGACAAAACCACATACCTTTGAGTTAGAACACTAACTTAAATCTCCTTACTAATTATCCCAAATTGGTAATCTCATAACTTCTCCCATAAATTCGCCCCCTTTTTAGCTAAACATAAAAAAGTTCTCTCCAAGGAGGTCAATGTCTCATATCCTAATGAAATCTTACAATCTCCCCCTTGGTCCAAAAATATCTAGGATGCCTACAATCTTTCTAGTGATAATTCCCATATCACTCAAGAGAGGCAATCCTATAAACTCTCTCAATTTCCAAATTGGGTATCTCACATTTCCATTTTTCCCCCTCATGAGGAAAAATAACATCCATCATCTCATGATGGATACCTCCCCCTAAAGGCTTGCTCCCCCTTGACCATTGTACCAACAATGTCCTTGGGAAGTTCCTAAGCCAATAAGAACTCTAAACCATCAGAAATAAGGTTAAAAGTTCAACATTGAACTTTTTCACACCTTAAATTTGATACATCACCCTAACAACTTTCCTAATCCATATCCAATGGATTTTCACCCTTTATAATGCTTTCCAAAGCATATCCTAGGGTTAGGAGTGGTTAGGGAACCTTACCATAGCTAAAAATGGGCTAAACATATTTTATCCAATCAAATACGATCGCTATTCACATCAAGAGATCAAGAAGCTAGCAATGATCCGATAACAAAAATCTGATTTTCAGTTATCAGAATTGAATTTTGGAAATTCATAAATAATTATACATAATTTAAAAAATCATGAAACTTCATATGTATAATACTTATGACCAATATAATGGGTGAAAAATATTTGAAAAATATTTTACCCATAAAATAGCGAAATTGACACAAAGTTCAAAAATGAAGAAAAACTTCAATGTTTTAGCTCACTTTGTATCAACTTCATCAATGGTGATTGCTATCAAAAGATAGACTTCATCATGGTTTTTCAAAATGATTTTAAAATAATTTTAAAACTTTATATTGGATCATATTCTTTGGGCTTAATGTACATGACTCGAACATAAGCTTTGTGCTCAATTTTAATCAAATTAAATGCATGAATGATCATGACATAAATGATAGCATAAATAAACATGACCAATGATCATGATGTCATGACATATGATAGAATTTAAGCATACATGACATTTTAATCTTAATCCTAAGCATGATCATGACATATTAAATGATTAAAAGTAGATATGATGTCATGACATGTTATATGACAAACAAAGCATGACAAATAAAATGTATAGGTATATAATACCTAAGTTTTAATATTAATTGCCATTTGTTATAATTAATCTCATTTTTCCATATTGTTACTTATTTCCCAAAGTGTGCCAAAAATCTAAAATGACACACTAAGACCTCTAAACCTAAATTGTGCCAATTTGATTGATTTACCAAACTTCTTAAATAATATTGGTACATCCTAAAATCTTTTAGGATTAAAATTCAAATCTATTTCCAAGGTATCCATAACCTTGAAAATAACCTAAAGTGTCACCTTTACCATAGTTAGGTTAACTACCTATCCATTTAAAGTTGACACACCTAAACCCATCTAGCGTGAATCGATCACGCTCTTAGGAACCTAAAACCTATTTGAGCTCCTTGGGTTAATTATGTATTCCTTAGGGATAACCTCCCTAGATACCCTCCTAACGACCTTTTAGGCTTGGTAGCCTTAGTCAAATGGGTCTTACTAAGGTCAACTCTAGAGGTAACTCCCCCTTTGACCTTCTTAATGACTTTCTTAGGTTTCCTTGAAACCCTAGCCACTAGACACACACCTTGGTTACCCTTAGGGATGACATCCCTAGTAACCTTGGTCTTCCTAGACCTAACTTGAGTTCCATAATCAAATGGAACATTGTGGTAGATCTTTTTGGACTTAGGCTTGCCCTTGGATGGTTCTTGTTTCCTTGGTCTTTGACTTTGACTTCTAAACCCTAGGCTTTGACCATTTGACCCTTTAATTGAATTTTGTAATTGTGTAAGAGTCTTCTCTAATTTCTCAAGTCTTGACCTCAAGACTTGATTTTCCAACTCTAATTGGCCAATTTTTGATTTTTCATTTGGTCTTTGGGCATTACCATTTCCTCTAGGTATATGCCTACCCTTCTTAGGGTTAATGTCTAAATGATTTTCTATTTTCCTAATGATTTACTTAGGAAAAATATTTTTAAGGACATTAGTCCCAAATTTCTCCTTATTCCTAAGGTTGAAATTCTTATCTCCTAAACAATACTTCATATTTCTAGCATGCTCTTTATGATAAATTGCAAGATTGCTAAAATTATTTCTAGCATGCTTTTGCCTATAACTTAAAGAATGAGCATTATTAAAATTTACCTTAGGGTTTACCTTAGAGGCTCCCCCTACTTGTGATGCTCCTTCTTTGACCTTCTTACTCCCCTAGAGCATTGACTCATATAATGCCCCTTTTGATGACACTTGAAGCAAATGATGTGCTCCTTGCTTCTTCTAGTGGGGGCACCGACATCCTTAACTTTTTCGTTGACTTTTGGTGTTGGAAGACTTTTCTTGACTCTTTTAGGACATTTACTCTTGTAATGTCCTATTTCCCTACACTCAAAGCATATAATGTGATTTTTAATATTAACCAAAATGCTTGAGTTACCTAGGTCATCGATGGTGGAAAGGGCCTCTTGAGCTCGTTCATCACTTCTCCCGAAAGTAGATGGCTCTCCTAGCTCTTGCCCTTGTTTCGGAGTAGACGGTTCCTCCTCCCCCTCAAACCTTGAAGTGGAGGCTTCTTCCATCTCTTCTTCCTCTTTCGATCCGGATGTTGATTCCCTATCAACATCCGAATCCTCAAGCTCTTGGGATGAAGATGTGCTTGCTTCTTCTTGAGCTTGAGAGGATGAGCACTCTTCTTCTTCTTCTTGGATCGGTGATGGATTTTCGTGATATTTTGCCAATTTGCTCCAAAGCTCCTTGACATTCATGTAATCTCCTAGACTACACAAGATGTCATTAGAAATCAAATCAAAAATAAATTTGACTACCTTTTTATTTTTATCAAACTGTTGGAGTTGCTACTCGGTCCATCTCTTCTTCTTGAGGAAGCCTCCATTTGGTCCTCTTGGATAGTTAAATCCCTCTATCAAAATGGACCATTCATCAAAATCCCTCATCATGATGAAGTCTTCAATTCTTTTCTTCCATAAATTGAAGCCTTCTCATCCATAGAGGGTATATGGGACCGGTGTGTTGATGTCCCATCGTAGTTGTTCTTTAAACTCCATCTCTTCACCCTCTAGCATATTTGCTCCCGGGTGTTAGTCCATAGAAGAGCTCCAAGCTCTGATACCAATTGTAGGGAATCTTGTGACTGCTAGAGGGGGGGGGGGGGTGAATAGCTCGTTTCTTACGTTGATGGATTACGATCGTGTTCATCTCTGCAAGTCATGTTAGCGCAGTGGAATATATATAATAGCAAAGACAAAAGATGACAAACACAATCCACAACACAAAATATAATGTGGTTCGGAACCGAACGGTTCATACTCCACGGATCGAGCTCAAACGAGCTCTAGCGATGCGTACAACACCACTAATCAAATAAACTCCTTCTCGGAACAATCCGGAGGTGGAAAAACTTTATACAAATGATTACACTAAGTAATACAACAAATGCAAGCAAATACAAGTATGAAATACAATACAAGTAAAAAAAACACTTTATAAGAGATCTTGAGTGCTTGCTTTTGGTTGCTTGAAGAGTAGCCTTGGAGACCCTGAATTACACCAGCAATTCACCCCAAAAACTCTCAAAGAACCATGCCAAATCCTCCCTCCACGAGCTCCCTTTAAAGCTGCTCCTTGGGCTGGATTTCGCCTGGCAGTCGACTGATCGGGATCATCAGTCGACTGCCCCAGTAGCCGTTGTCTCACAACAGCATGAAACACGTCGGGTAAGTCCAACGGATACCCCATTAGTCGACTGATCATACCCATCAGTCGACTGATAGCTCAATTAGTCGAGTGGTCGAGCCGATCACTTGACTAGAGAACCTCTTGTGCCCAAGATCCCAGTCATCAGTCGACTGATCACCAAATCAATCGACTGCTCTAGCGCCAGTGATCGCCTAAGCTCGATCAATGATCGCGGGGCACTTCCGATCAAACCCTAGTTGACTCCCACCAGTCGACTGACTCATAGTCTCAGTCGACTGATACACCTTAAACATGAAGTTTTTACCCAAGTATGGTGCCCCCATACTTGCTAGACCACCCTTAGCATAGACCTAAGCCTTCTAGCCACCTCCATCAACCTCACGCCTATCAGATCCCTCCAAGTCATCCATACGCTAGCCTTCAGGTGCTTCCATTTGCTATTGTCATGCTAACGGTGTCTACACTACCAAGGCACATTGGACTTACGTTGTCAAGACTCCTGCTTGGACTTTTCGAGCCAATCATTGGACTTATGCTGCCAAGACTCCCGCTTAGACTTTACGCCGCCAATATCAAACCCCTTGGACTTTCCAAATGCCAAGACTCAAGCTTGGACTTTTTCTTGCCAACCCATGTTGGACTTTCTATGCCAAGACCCATGCTTGGACTTTTCTTGCCAACCTATGTTGGACTTTACATGCCAAGTACTCAAGACTTGGACTTTCCCAATGCCAAGTGTCCCACTTGGACTTTCCATGCCAAGTACCCATGACTTGGACTTTACCATGACAATCACATTGTCATACGTTTTGTCGAACATAAAAACATTGCTTGAGTCAAACTTGAGTCCGGTCAATCGTGACCTGGGCCGATTGCACCAACATTCTCCCCCACATGACTTTGGATATCCCAATCATCCACTAGTCATATGGTCAATCTATGGTCAAATCATATTGTCAAACAATGGTCAAATTCATTGTCAAACATCAGAATCCTACTCGAGTCCCACTCGAGTTTGATCAACATTGACCCAGAGCTTATTGCACCAACACTAATTGTTGCTCGGTGGACCCAAACTTTTCATGCAATACTACGTTAGTTAATCTAGAGGGGGAGGTGACATCCGAAGAAGTGAATCTAACTAGTTTTGACCCACTTTCAAGTCCTCTAATGTATCCATAACGAACATCGATGACCTGATCACAAATTTTATTTGCAATTTGGACTGCATCGATACCATCTCCTATAGTTTCTTGTGTTTGAATGTACTCATCTCGCAGTCTTCATCCTAAGAATAACAAACATGTTAAAAATATCTTTAAAAAGAATTATGCAAATTCAAATACAAATCCACTAAATCATATCGATCATAACACACATATGCAACCTCGCCCCTCTCCCCAATCCACCCTTTTGACGAGCTACAACGAGTTTTATTAAAAATAGTAATCAGATCTTTTCTTTGTGACTGATTGATCTGAAACATATTATAATGTGTTAATATTATAATCAACAAACAATATACGATAACTATAAAATTTATACTCACACCATTGTAGCTATATTGAATGAATGATTTAGAACTCCCGTCATGGTTATATAGGAGTTTCGATCGATTTTCTGCATTTGTTGCAGATCGTGTATACAATACAAAAATTTGTTAAAATCAAAATTAAAGCATTAGTTATAGAACAAATAATTAAATTTTTATACAAAAAAGATATTTGGTATAGATTGAGTTAATCTGAAATTTCTCTGATTTAAACAGATCACATATATAATCTCAGTCTTCTTGTGTCTCACAAAAATCAATTGACATAAAATGTCGACGCTTAGTAGGAGAAAGGTGCAATAAACTCTTATAATAAGTTGCATTTTATTTCTATTGTCTCTATACTTTGCACTCATTAATCGGTCGATTTCCTTTCTACCGACGTTGCCCCCTCCTTAAAATTGATATCAAAAGCAACATGAAAAAAATATACCAATATTGAATTTGCATGTGATTAGTAATAGAGAAGTGGTTAGTTATAAAAATATTAAATTACTTGTACTCACTGATAATCGATCATATATCATCCTTTTATTGTTCGCAGGGACATGCTTTTCGATCTCATGATTATTAATGGTTGACCCTAACTGAAAGCATTGCCTTGTTGGACTCTCACTAAGGTCAATGTGGACATAGGTGTAATTAGGTGATATATATAATGCATATATGTTAATGAATAAACTTTTGGGATCGCTGGTACGCTAGAGGGGTAATTAGTAATAAATAACGTCGATCGCTTTCTTCATCGATTGTATTCATTGTGTTTGTCTACAAGATGATTATGCACAGTGGAAATAAAAGCGTATAAATATATAAACAAAAACACAACTCATAACACCGTTATTTAACGTGGTTCAGAGATAAACCTCCTACTCCACAATGATCTTTAAGGCGGATCACTCTTCTTCAACGGTTCCACTAGCTTTCTCCTTTATGTAAGCACCAAGGTGGAGTAAACCTCTATACAACATGAGCTTTTACAATAAGATACAACAAGTATACATTGATAAGCAAACATAAGTAAAGAAAAACTTTACACAACAAATCTTTGCTTAAGCCTTCTTTTGGTTACTTTAGATTACTATTGAAGGTATCAAATGCAACAACACTTCCCCTTCAAATTCTCCCAAGAAATCGCTGCGGAAATCTCCCCGTTGACCTCCTTTTCTAAGTTTCGCATCTGGCTGCTTTCTCATTGACTAGTCGACTACTCATCACCCTCAGTCGATTGCCGCATCGGACTGCTTTCTCTGGATCACCACTCAACAATTGACTGCTCACAACCCCAATCGACTGTTGTCCACGCAGTCGAGGCACTGATTGAGTATGCCTTGATTATGACCTACCACTTTCAACCCTTCAGTCGACTTCTCTACCACAAAAGTCGATCGCTTGTCAGAGCACTATTTCTCACTTTGCTCGACCACCCTTTAGACTCCCCAAACACCTGCCAGTCGACTGCTCTCCATAGTAGTAGACTGCCTGAGCACCATGCCTAGGTGCCAAGCACCTGCCTAAGTGCCGAGCACCCTTCAGTTTCCCAGCTCTAGTAGCCAGTCGACTGCTTCTTCACAGTAGTCAACTGCTGAGTACCATTGTTATTTCTTGAGCCGCATAGTGTCGAGTATCTATATGAAATCCAAGCCCTACAATGGGAGTCGACTTCACTGGATTAGTTGACTAGGCTAAACCACCAGTGGACTGCGTCACCTCAAACATGAGGTTTACCTCAAGTACGATCCCCTCATTCTTAATGCTTTCCCTTAGCCTAGACCTAAGTCTTCTAGCCACTTCCAACAACCTCAAGCCTTTGGGATCCATCCAAGTCCTTTACAACTCGTTCATCCTTGTGCTAGCCTGCAAGTGATTCCATCGTCTATTGTCATGCTCTTTGGTCTACCTTTGCCAAGAGGCCGCACCTCCGGGACTTCCATTACTAAGGCTCCACCCATGGGATTTCTCTTTGCCAAGTATCCATACATGGACTTTTCTCGCTTGCCTAGCATCTAGTCAATAGTGACCTACCAGGACTTCCCTTGCCAAGCTCGATCTCCCTGATCAACTGGGACTTCCCTTGTTAAGCTCGATCTTCCTGATCGTCAGGACTTCACTTGCCAAGCACGATCACCCCGTGACCTGCCGGGACTTTCCTTCACCAAGTGTCCGATTTCCCTTAACCGACTTAGATTTCCCTTGCCAACTCCCAGTTAGACTTTCTAACACCAAGTGTTCGGTCACCCTTGACAGACTTGGATTTCTCCCTCATCAAGTATCTAGTCAACTTTGACCTCCTTGACTTCACATTCATCTCCATATGACTACAGATGTCCAATACCATCCCATAGTCATGCTATCATCCACACTCAAGCACATTGTCAAATATTATAATACTACTCGAGTCCCACTCGAGTCTGGATAATTATGATCTGGGTCGATTGCATCAACATAAACAACCTAATATTTTATGCGAACATTCAATTAGTTGATAGCCTAATGTGATAGTTATATATATGATATATAATTGGTACTGTTGATACCTACATTAGAACTAAAGATGACTTGTTGGACTCTCTCCAAGGTTGTTCTTAGTTATAATGGATATTAACCCATTATGAGAAAATCTACCATCTCTCGAATTCAAAGTGAGGGCTATTGAAGTTGATAAAATAGTGTGAGTTAAATGTAAATTATTTATATTACAAATTCATCTCTCTTATGCACTCTATTTGTATGTCTACGTCGATAATAGTAGAATAACATGTTGACTTCTATTAACTTGCATTCAATTTTGGACACAAATAAATTGACTGGGTCGAACTTTTTGGATTGACTTTGAAACTTGAGAATTGTTCTCAAGGCTGACAAGATAGCCCATATCCTTGAAAAGGGTCTTTTCGAATGTCTTGTAAATAATGATTCTTGTGATCAAATGTTGGTCTATTAGAAATATGTTGCTGATTTGGAGCTAGCATGTTGAATCATGCTGGCATCAATGTTTGCTGAACTACAGAAGCAACATAAGCATATAGATGCTTACACTATTGTCTATCATCTTCGTGAGTTTTTGATGAGCAAGTGAGATCACGAAGCTCATTTGTCACTCAAAGATGTAGGATGGTTCATTTGTAGTGCAACATCCACTTAAAATCATATATAGGAAAGGAAACTGTAAGTGTCGTCTAGAGTCCTTGAAGGAGAAGATGGCACTTGATGCCCGATCTACTTCAGGTATTTTCATTATTGAATGTCACACTGTTTCTTCTAATACTTGGGTATTGGATATCGGTATGCCTCCTACATATGTAATAACATACATGAACTAGAAAACAGTAGACGACTAGTTAAGGGAGAAGCAAATCTAAGGGTCAACGATGGAGCAAAAGTTGTTGCTATAACCATAAGGACTTATTTGTTGCATCTTCCTAATGGACTAGTTTAGAGTTGGATGATTGTTTTTTTGTTCCTTTGTTAATAAAGAATATTGTTTCTATTTCTTGTTTAAATAGAAAAGGTTTCCATTTGACTTTTAGTAACAATTGTTGTTATATAATGTTGAATCGTGTTCTTTATGGAATAGGAATATTAAACAATGGAATCTACATGTTAGATATATCCAACGAAGTCAATATTGAATCGATAGCAAACAAGCTAAAATAAATAATCAACTAACCTCTTATATTTGGCATTGTCACCATGACTATAAAAGTAAGAAATGTATGTCCAAATTGCACTAGTTTGACATTTTGGAATCATTTGAATTAGATTCATTTGATACATGCACTTCATGCTTGAAAGACAAAATGAGTAAATCACCTTTTAAAGGAAAATGCGAGTTAAAGCTTGATGTTATGGGCCTTATACTTACCGATGTATTTGGACTCATGTCAACTCGAGCAAAAGGAGGTTATACCTACTTCATTATCTTTATCGATGATTGTTTGCGATTTGGGTATGTGTATCTATTGAGATACAAGTATGAGGTTTTTGAAAAGTTCAAAGAATTTAGACATGAAGTAGAGAAACAACTTGGTAAAAATATCAAAGTACTTTGATTGAATCGAGGTGGAGAATAATCAAGCCAAGAGTTTTAAGATTATCTCAAGGATAATGGTATATTGTCCCAAAGGACTCTACCTTATACACCACAACATAATGGTGTGACTAAAAGCCAAAATCGAACCTTGTTGGACATGGTTAGATCAATGATGTAGCTTGCAACTCTACCAAAGTTCTTTTGGGGTTATGCACTCAAGATCACTGTTTACTTGCTAAACAGAGTCCCGACTAAGGCAATCTTTACTAATCCATATGAAATATGAAATGGTAAAAATCTCATTTTTCTTATTTGAAGATATGAGGTTGTCCTGCTTATTTGAAGATATGAGGTTGTCCTATGTTCGATTGTTTCGGTCGTGCTCATCTCTACAAAACGTTAGCATAGTGGAAACAAAAAAAAAAAAACAAGTACAAAAGAAACAAGCACAACCACAAGACATAATGTCTTACATGGCTAAGAACTCAAGTTCCTACTCCACGGGCAATGTTATAGTGATCTACCCTCATTATGAACTCTTCTCCTTCTCGACAATACGTCGAAGGTGTAGGTTTTTAGTTTCGAGTCCGTGAGGGGAAACTTCGCTTCCCACTTCAACTCAGTCGCTTGTTCATGGCGATCCCATCGATGTCCCCAGATTGAAAAAAATTTAATCCTAGAAAAAAGGGAACACCCAAGCAACCTTGTCATCGTCGTGCTATTCGTTTAGAGAGGTCACTTGAACAAACTCGTTGTTCAAGCGACTAACCTCTATTCTACGAGTAGCCACGGAATAGACGATGTAAGGATCGCCGACTTTTGTATTTATGTTCGGGATCCAAGTATTATTTAGCCACAAATAGAATATATCATGCTCATAATTGAAAAACAAATACAAACATGTTACAAAAGAGAATAGAGAATCAATATACCTCTCGATCTTCTAATGTATGACCTTCCTCCTTTCGGACGTCGTGTGGGCAACGATCTACTAAAAGTTGAAGCTCCTAGATCATCAATCTTCCTTCCTTGCTCGTTCCGAGCAAGAGGAAGAATAGAAACAAAGCTCTTTTCCTTCTTTCAACCAACCACCAAACTCCAAGGTTGGAGCTTGCCGCCGGCCAAGAGGGAAGAGGAGATTAGGGTGGAAACCGGCCAAGACAGCAAGGGAAAGCCCTAAATCTTATTTCCACCGGCCAAGGAGAAGGAGAAGGGAAGCTTTGGCCGCCGACCAAGGTGAGGAAGCAACTATTTGGACGCCGGCAAGATTGAAGAAGAAGGAGATAAGGAAACTATTTCCTTATTTAATGCTGCCAAGCTCCAAAACCCTAGCCCTTGTTTCTTGCCGCCAAGCTCCAAAACCCTTGCTTCTCTTGATTGTCCTCCACGCCAACCCTAAGCCTCCTTTTATAGAGTTTAGGGATAAGTCTTGTTTTAATCTCCACCATTGGTTCTAGGGATTTAATCTCAACCGTCGGATCTAGAGATTTAATCTCAACCGTCGGATCTTAGAGATTTAATCTCTACCTTTGGATCTAGTTTTTTGTTCCTATCCATTGGATCTAAGCTTCATGAGGTGTTAATAGGCTACAATAGGGACCATGAGGAGGAGTTGGATCTTGGCCACCCATGGATCATGCCCACATAAAGTTTGATCCATTAATGATAATCCAATCCACTAAAGGATTATCATTGATCTACCTCACCAACCCTCATAAGATAATATGGGCTCCATATATTATATGTACAATTTCTCTCCGTGTTTAAGATCTCGAATGTTTGTCGATTAATTAATTTACTGACCATTAATTAATCAACTTCTAACTCCATGAGTAGTACCACTAAACCTTTTCATCATGCCAGACCAAGTCCACCTGCATGGTTTACATGATGAACCTTATGAGCTCCTCAAGGGGACATCATTATCCTAATATATAGGACACAGTTTCCTCCTATAATCAACGGTACACCATATAAATAATATCATTTTCCAACTTACCGAGCCTATCGATTTAATCTATAAATCTCGCCCATTGGTAAATCAAAGAAATGAATACTAAGTATATGTGCCCGTTATTATATCGGGATTAAGAGTATGTACAATATAATATCTGAGGTCCGATTCAATTATGTAGTCAGCAATAAATTGAATCACCTCTAAGTCGGTCTTGCTCAATACACACAAAGTGCACTAGTGTGATTCTATGGTCAAGACAAACCAATACAAAATCACACTACAACCATTCCAATGGTTTGTCCAAAGCCATCTCGGTTGTGAGCCATTACTTATACTTTACAAGGAGCCGATAACATGATCTCCCGTGTGACACCACACACCATATTATCTACAATGTAATGTATTAGACAATATGCATAGCCATAAAAATATGCAAACAATGATCATGTGATTCTTATTTCAAAATAAAGATGTTCATACAAAAGATAGACTTTTCAGTATACATCCCAACAGAAGGTGAAGAAACCTTGTACAATAGAGCTTACAAAAGAAACAACAACCAAATACAAGCAAAAGTAAATACAAATGTAAAAACACTTCAAAATGAAGAACACTTTTGATCTCTTTTGGTTGCTTTGGATATCTTGAAGGTCTAGAAAGCAACAACATTTCCCCTTCAAAATCCTCAGAAATTGCTCCAGAAATCTCCCCATCAAGCTCCTTTTATAAGTACCGCATCGAGCTACTTTTTCACCAACCAATCGACTACTCATCACCCTCAGTCGACTGCCGCTCGAATCCAATGGCTACTGACACCACTGTTTCTCTGCATCACCGCTCAATGGATATAAAACAGTTGATTGCTCACAATCCTAGTCGACTGTTGTCCTCACAGTCGAGGCACTGGTCGAGCCTGCCTCACTTATGACTGCCTGCTACGGTGCCCCTAGTCGACTTCTCTACCACAACAGTTGACTGCTTATAGGAGCTACTGTTTCTCAATCGCCCGAGCATTTCCTTAGACTTCTCGAGCACTAGCGACCAATCGACTGCTCTCTAATAGTAGTCAACTGCCGAGCACCTATCTCGTTTGCCGACTCACCAAGTGTTGAGCACTTAGTCGAAGTCCCGAGCTCACAGTGGCCAGTCGACTGCTCCCCAACAATAGTCGACTATCAAGCACCATGGTTGTTTCTCAAGCCACATAGTGCCGAGCACCTAGTTTGAAAATCGAGCCCCACAGTTAGAGTCAACCACACTAGGCCAGTCGATTGAGCAAAACCTCCAGTCGATTGTTAAACCTCAAACATGAGGTTTGATCCAAGTATGATCCCTTCATACTTGATTAACCACCCTTGGCCTAGACCTAAGCCTTCTAACCACCTTCATCAGCCTCACACCCTCAGGGTCTATCCAATTCCTCCATAACTCATTCACCCTTCGTTCTAGGTTTTATGTGCTTCTATCAGCTGTCATGCCATTGGGTACCCTTAGCCTATACCTAAGTTTTCTAGCCACTTCCATCAGTCTCATGCCTCTAGCATCCATCCGAGTCCTCCACGATTCGTTCATCCTTGCGCTAGCCTTCAAGTGCTTCCATCAGCTTTGTCATGCTAATGAGTCTACCATTGCCAAGAGGACGCACCTCCGGGACTTCCCCATTGTCAAGAGGCCTCGCCTCTGGTACTCCCACTGCCAAGGCTCCATCCTTGTGTTGGTGCATGCAACTCAGGTCATGATTGACCAGACTCGAGTTTGACTCGAGTAGTATTTTGATGTTTAACGTTGAGTTGACCATTGTTTGACAATGGATTGACTATATGGTTGATATGGGGTTGACCATATGGTGGAGAAGTCAAAGTGGGACACTTGGTAATTGGAAAGTCCAAGTCTTGTGTACTTGGCATGAAAAGTCCAAGTCTTGTGTACTTAGTATAGAAAGTTCAAGGCTTGTGAACTTGTCATGGAAAGTCCAAGCATGAGTCTTGGAAATTGGAAAGTCTAAGCCTTTGTTTTGGTATTTAGAAAGTCTAACATGGAGTTGACATGGAAAGTCCAAGGGTATAGTTTTGGCGGTGAAAGTCCAAGTAATGGGTACCTGACAATTGGAAAGTCCAAGGGTATAATCTTGGCGGTGAAAGTCCAAGTCATGGGTACTTGGTAATTGGGAAGTCCAAGGATATGATATTGGCGGCGTAAAGTCCAAGCATGTGTCTTGACAGTGTAAGCCCAAATATGCCTTGGCAGTGTAGACCATCTTAGCATGACAATAGCCGATGGAAGCACCTGAAAGCTAGCGTATGGATGAACAAGTCATGGATGACTTGGAGGGATCCGATAGACGTGAAGCTAATGGAGGTGGCTAGAAAGCTTAGGTCTAAGCTAAGGGTGGTCTAGCAAGTATGAGGGTATTATACTTAGGGTTAAACCTCATGATTGAGGTTTATCAGTCAATTGGGGTTATGGATCAGTCGACTGGTCAAGTATTTTGACACTTGGCAGCCGAGTCGACACTGAGCAATCGACTAAGATTATGACCAATCGACTGGTCGAGAGTCGACTGACATTCGACTGTAACCATGTGGCCTTGACAGTCGACTGCCAGCTTTGGGCAGTCGATTGGCCTTAGGCAGTTGACTACTATAGAGGGTAGTCGACTGCTGATTTGGTCGTGAGCATAGAAAGCTCGGTAGACGACTGAGCAGTCGACTATGAGTTTGGCAGTCAATTGCTGAAAATAGCAGTCGATTGCTAGTGTATCCTTTGGCTTAAATGCCAACATAGATTAAACCCGTTGTGAGACAACGACACTGTAGGCAGCTGACTGGGGCCTTATGACAGTCGACTGCCAGGCGTGGAATCAACTTGATGTAGGAATAAAAGGAGCAACTTGTGGAGGATTTCACTCATGGTTTCTTGAGGAGTTCTCGAGGCGATTTACTGGTGCAAGTCAGGGTCTTCAAGTCCAGTCTAAGCAACTAACCAAGCATTCAAAGTGCTCTTTGTAAAGTTTTCTTTACTTGCATTCTAATGTATTTGCTTGTATCTTTTGTATTACTTGTGTAATCATTTGTACGAGGTTTCTCCACCTCCGGTGTGTCACCGAGAAAGAGATTTATTAGTGGTGTGTGCATCACTAGAGCTCGCCTTGTGGAGTAGGAACCCTAAGGTTCCAAACCACGTATATTCTTGTGTATTGTATGTTCTTGTATATTTCGTTTATACTTTACTATTATTTTCGCTGTGCATATTAACGAGTATTGTAGACAAGCACGCAAGCATGAATGAATTCCATCATTGACACTATTCACCCCCTCTAGCGACGTATGCTCCCCTATACCTTGGACTTTTCCTTTACCAAGCATCCATACTTGGACTTTCCTCGCTTGCCTTGCCTCCAGTCAACCGTGACCTACTAGGACTTCTCTTGCCAAGCTCGATCTTTTGATCAGCTAGGTTTCCATTGCCAGACACGGTCTCCCAGATATGTTGGGACTTCCTTTGGCAAGCACAGTCACCCCGTGACCTGCCAGGACTTCACTTCACCAAGTGTCCGGTCTCTCTTGATCGATTTGGATTTCCCTTGCCAACTCCCATTTGGACTTTCCAACACCAAGTGTTCGGTCACTCTTGACTAACTTGGATTTCTCTCTCATCAAGTATCTAGTCAACCTTGACCTCCTTGACTTCACATTCATCTCCATATGACTACGAATGTCTCATACCATCCCATAGTTATATTCATTCATACTCAAACCCAACTCCAACTCGAGTCCAACTTAAGCACATTATCAAATATCAAAACACTACTTGAGTTCCACTCGAGTCTGGTCAATCATGACCTGGGCCGATTGCACCAATATATAGCATGAGAGAAATTATGATTGGATCATAATTAGTGAGTATCTCATTATGTGTAACTATGTAATTATTGAAACTATCCCTAGTCAATGAATTGATGAAATTAGACATCATCAATTCGGTGAGACTAGCATATGTTATGCTCCTTGGTTTATTCAAGCATTTGGTACTCACTGAATGAGAGCATAGGGATGCTGAGAGTGAACATGTAGATGTTGGTTAGGGTAACTAGTTCATTAGAGTGACGTGCTATGAGACTTCATATGGTTATTCATGTTGATGAAGATCTCATTGCTGCTCGAGTGCGAGTTTCCTTAGACTTGAGGTATTCAAGTCATCTTGATCATGACGATTTATGCTTTGACTTCTTTGTAGGCTGTAGCCATCTCCATAGGAGGTGTCACTTTGGGCTGATTGAGTGTAAGTCAAAGTGATCAAAGATGTTTGAATATCCCACAGAGGATTCATCACTCATGTTATAAGGAGATGTATACCCTGGGTCTCTTATCAGAATTGTTACTTAAAAGTCTTTGGCCAAAACACACATGTCAAGAAGAATGATCTTCTTGGACACATGTAGAGAGTAACTTGAATCCATAGGACAAGGAAACAAGCTTGGGCTAGGTGTGATGGAGTCAGCCTAGTGAGGGCGAACACATTAACCATGTCCTGAACTAAGTGGGTATAGGATGAGTGAAAGGAATAAAACAAATATTTAAAGCTGTTGTAGGGATCAGAAATGTTTTGAAGTCGACTTAAACTTTTTGATCAATTGAGGGTCATGATTGTTAATGCAATCAAGCCCATCTAATGTTTCAATATTTAACAACAAGGTTTAAGTCAAGGAAATAGAAATCTAGTTTGAGCTAGAGTGTAGTCAAGACATTACCTCGACTGATGCAAACCTAAGGTCACTAAGTTAGATGTTTAGAGTGACATTAGACCTTGGGAGAAATCCAAGGGTAAGCCTTGGTATGGATGAGAAATCCAAGGGTAAGCCTTAGTATGGATGGAAATCCAAAAAGGAACCTTGGTAGAGGAAGAGAGGAGGTCCAGAAGCTTGGTGATGGAGAGGGCATAGTAACATGCTCGTTCTCCATTGGGATGAGTACAAGCTGGTCGGAGGTCCGGAAGCTTGGTGATGGAGAGGGCATAGTAATGTGCTCGCTCTCCATTGGAGTTAGAGAGGGCACAAGGGAGTGCTCGGTCTCTAGCTAGTGAACTCGTTAGTAAGAGAGGGCACAGTAACGTGCTCGTTCTCTTACTAGGGTACATGGGCCCAATACTCGTTAGACAAAGAGGGCACCATAATGTGCTCATTCTTTGGCTAGGGTACTGGGAGTACTCGTTAGACAAAGAGGGCACTGTAACGTGCTTGTTCTTTGGCTAGGGTACATGGGCCCGATACTCGTTAGACAGAGAGGGAACCGTAACGTGCTCGTTCTTTGGCTAGGGTATTGGGAGTACTCGTTAGACAAAGAGGGCACCGTAACGTGCTCGTTCTTTGGCTAGGGTACATGGAGTACTCGTTAGGCAAGGAGGGCATCGTAGCGCGTTCGGTCTTTGTCTAAGGTACTTAGAGCATTCGTTAGTTGGAGAAGGCACCGTAACATGCTTGGTCTCTTACTAGGGTGCTTGAAACTCTAGGAGTGGCAGCTTACTAGGGAAGATACTCATGTGCTTCAAATATTTACCGCATCAGTCGAGCCACCATGGGGGTCAGCTCGACTGTCACTCTTGCACAAAGGCACAGAATTGAGCTGGCTTGACTGCCAACTCGACTACTTATCATTTGGTATAGCACAAAATCGAACTGGCTTGACTACCAGCTCGACTGCTCACTATGTGGAACAACATAGAACCAAGCCCAGCTTAACTGCGGGCTCGACTGTATACTCTGATCGTCAAACTCTAAACCCTATACCAGTCGAGTCGATTTGGTAGCAACTTGGCTGGAAGCTACAGATTTGGTCACAGAACCGAGCCCATCTTGGTTGCGGGCTCGACTGACAGGTATTTTTCGAGCACAAACGCGAGTCAGACTCAACTGCGGGCTCAACTATGGAGGCGACAACGAGATGCTTCCGTTTCGAGTAAAGATTCAAACACGACGATTTCCGGTTGGAAGAGCAGGTTCCTTTTCTGGCAAACCACCAGAGGTTGGAGGTGGTTACGGGGACAAGCTCCGGTGGTCAAATTTTGGTTGGGCATGATTTCTAGGGTTCCAATGGAGGAAGATAAAAGCTTTGCTGAAGAACAAGAGAAGCAGTTCTTGGGCTCTAGTTTTCGATCTTTGAGTGAGACAAGCTTCCTGTGATTCATTCTGAAGGAGAAGAAGAAAAAGTCTTTCTCTCATCTCGCCTCCTCTCCAACAAGTGCTCACAACTACTGTCAATCATCTTCTTGCAAGTGCTACAACTTCATCCTCAACGCAAGAAGCCGAACAACAATCTGTAACTAGTTTTAACTTCTTAGATTACTGTTCTTGATTATCTTCATTGCATTGTAAGCTTGTAAGAGGTGAAGTTTTCACCTTCGGAAACATTCTGATCTATTCATAGTAGACTTTCCTTTTGAGCTGCCCGTGGAGTAGGAACTGCTGAGTTTCGAACCACGTAAATACCTGAGTATTGGTTGTGTTTGTGCTCTGTGCTTTGTTTTCTATTTCCACTGCATAATCCGCTATTTTGTAGTAGAAGTTGAGTTAGATTTTTCAACTCGCTATTCACCCCCCTCTAGCGAGCCTTGATCCCAACAAGTGGTATCAGAGCAAGGGCTCTACACCGGATTTACCTTCGCCAGAGTATCAAGGAATGGCAGTGCAAGAGGGATTCAACACAACTCGACCCCCGTATTTCGACGACCAAAACTTCCAGTATTGAAAGAGCCAGATGGAATACTACTTGATGATGGGCATGGATATGTGGTTCTCCGTCGCAGAGGGATTCACACCACCAATCGATGACGAAGGAAGGGTTTTGGTGTCCTCTCAGTGGTTGACGGAACAGAGGAGAAGAGCCTAGGCCAATGCCAAAACAACCATAACTCTGTAGTGCGGTTTAGCCAAGGACCAACTCAACAAAGTTGACCCCTTTAGTAGTGCTCAAGAACTTTGGAGGAAGTTGATGGAGCTACATGAAGGAACCAGAGATTCAAGGACAGCGAAGAGGGATCTCTACTTGAACCAACGAATTTGATTATGAAGGAGATAAACTGTAAGTGAACTGCATGGTAGGTTTAAAGAAATACTCAATGGCCTCCATTCTGTTGGAGAGGCTGTTGAGAATAGGGATTTAGCCAGGTATGTACTCAAATCCTTTCATAGGAATACTTGGTCATCTATGGTGGATGCCTACAAAGTATCAAGGGATCTTTCAACAATTAAAATTGATGAATTGTTTTGTGAATTGGAATTGCATGAACAAGCTAATCGAAGCCCAAAGGAGAAGGGTTTAGCTTTTATTGTAGGAGATCACAGCAAGGAGAGCAAGAAGAAGAAGGAGAAGAAGAAAGCTTCTTCCTCCTCTTCATCATCAGATTCGGATGGAGATGATGAGTCATCTTCTAGCGAGATGGCTAACTTTGTGAGGAGATTGATGAGAAGAAGCCAAAAATACAACAAGAAGGATGTGAAGAAATACTTCACCAACAAAAAGAAAGGTAAAAGTTATGAAATTAATCAAGATAAATCTGATGTAGAGTGCTTTCATTGTCATAGGAAAGGTCACTTCAAAAGTAAATGCCCTAAGTACAAAAAGATGGAAGAAAAGGCCAAGAGGAAGAAAGCATTGAAGGTTACTTGGGATGATACTTCATCCTCATCCTCCTCATCGGAAGAAGAAAGTGAGGAGAAGGGAGTAAAGAAAAAGGCTCTCATGGCATTGGAGAATTCTAAAAATTCAGATTTGGATGGAGAGCTGAAGCATTCTGATGGGGAGCAATCAAATTCGGACTCTCCATCATCATCTTCGGATGATGATCAGGTAAACTCTCCCCATCTAGATAAATTGTATGAAACTATTGCTTGCTTGACAAATGCTCTGAAAAATCCAAAACTAAGGTTAAATTACTGAAAACTAAATTAGAACTAGTTAAGAATACTAATACACTGTCTGATGACAGTGGTGCTGAAAATCCACATTTGGAGGAGATCAAAGATGAGAATACATCCTTGAATGCACAGGTGGAAGATCTCAAGTGCACACTTGAGAAATTTACCAATGTATCAAAGATATTAAACATGATCTTAGGAGCCCAACGTGCAGTCTATAACAAGGCCAGACTAGGGTTCAATTCACAACAAAAGGAATTTAGTTATATGTCCTTAGTGTCTAGGAAACCTGCATCTAGATCTAAAGTTTCTTTTGGTGGAATTGATGGACCTAAAACTGCTAAAGGAAAATCTGTTAATGCAAGAACTGCTAGGTCTAAATTTGGTAATGGTAGAACTATCACTGCTGGTTTTATTTCTACTAAATCACCTTTTATTAGAACTTCTAAGGCTTGGATTCCTAGGAAGTTTGTAGTAGATGCAGAGGGACCCAACTTGTGGGTTCCAAAAGACCAAATTTTCCATGTTTAGCAGGGACCCGTCAAGGGGGAGCGTCCAACTACATGGTTTGTGGACAATGGGTGCTCCAAACATATGACAGGGAACTCCTCTTTGTTTTCCTCAATTCATGCCAAAGATTGAGGTACAGTCTCCTTTGGTAATAATGGTAAATTGAAGGTTGTAGGAGTAGGTAACATTAACATTTCTGAAAAATTTGTAATTAGAAATGTATTGTTAGTTAAAGGGATGGCATTTAACTTGTTGAGTGTAAGTCAATTGTGTGATGCAGGGTATAGGGTTGAGTTTCACTCAACTCAATGCCTTGTGATCCACAGTGACACCAATGAAACCATGCTAATAGGATCTAGGAAGGAAAATATTTATCAAGTTAGATTTAGTAGTGCTACTAACATTCCTTTTAAGTGTTACATATCTAAGGAAGAAGAGGCTTGGTTATGGCACAGGAGATTGGCCCATGTCAACATGAAGAACGTCAAGAATTTGGCTAAGAAGGAACTTGTAAGAGGACTGCCCTCAATCATCTACGAGAAGGATAGGGTTTGTGGGGCATGCCAAAAAGGAAAACAAGTGAGATCTTTCCACAAAGGGAAGAATTCTGTAAGTTCTTTACAAGCATTAGATTTACTACACATGGATTTGTTTGATACTAGCACTATTAGATCTATCAATGGTAGTAGATATTGCTTGGTTATTGTGGATGATTACACTAGATATACTTGGACTTATTTTCTTAAACATAAGGACCAAATAGTAGAAACCTTCATTTTATTTTGTAGAAGAGTTGAGAATGAGAAAAACTCAACAATTAAAATCATTAGAAGCGATCATGGAGGAGAGTTTGAAAATGCTAAACTTAAGGACTTTTGTTTAGTGAAAGGATACAAACATGAATTCTCCACACCTAGAACACCATAGCAAAATGGTGTTATAGAAAGGAGAAATAGAGCCTTGCAAGAGGTAGCTAGGAGTATGCTAAACGAATACCAATTACCAAACTTCCTATGGGCTGAAGCAGTTAGCACTACATGCTATGTTCAAAACCGGGTTTTGATACATAGATTCTTAAGAAAAATACCACATGAACTTTGGTTTGGAAAGCCACCGACAATCAAGCACCTTAGGGTATTTAGTTGTATAGTGTATATCCTAAATACCAAGGATCATTTAGGAAAATTTTCTGTAAAAGATGATGAGGGTATCCTTGTTGGATATTCCCTCACTAGAAAAGCTTATAGAGTCTACAACCATAGGACTAAGCTAGTAGAAGAGTCAACTAATGTTGTGTTTGAAGAAAAATGAATGAATATTGATTCGGATAGAAAATTGGTGGAGTTTGAGCTGGAATTGAGGAAGTTGGAATTGAAAGATAGCAATCCTATAGGGGAAGCAAGAGTGGATTCTGATGAAGAGAGAGTGAGAGCTCAAGGGTCATCACTTGAGGTTGGAGAATCTGAACAGATTTCAGTAGTACCCGAACCACCTCAAGTAACAAGATCCACTAGGAATGCTACTAGCCATCTCCAAAACCAAATTATTGAAGGCATCCAACATGGGGTGAAGACTAGATCATTTTTCAGAAATGAAGGAAATGAAGTTGCCTTGATTTCTGAGATTGAACCCAAGTTAGCGGATGAAACTTTGCTTGATCCAGAATTGATCATTGCAATGCAAGATGAGTTAGGCCAGTTTGAGAGAAATCAAGTTTGGGATTTAATCCCTAGACTTGGTCAAACCTCTATTATTGGGACTAAATGGGTGTTTATGAATAAGAGAAATCATAGAGGAGAAATAGTAAGAAATAAGGCAAGGTTAGTAGCCAAAGGCTACAACCAAATTGAAGGGTTAGACTATGATGAGACTTATGCCCCTGTTGTTGGGAATTGCTTCGGAGGCTCATTGGCTCCCATGTCCCCGGATTAAAATTTTCACTAATGAAAACTAATCCGGATGGGATGAGTTTCCTAAGCTCAACCAATTCGTCGTCGTGCTAATGACTTGAGCGATCACTTGAACAAACTAGTTGTTCAAGCAACCAAGCTCTTCTAGTCGGTTAGCCGCGGAAGAGACGACGGACAGATCGCCGGTTTTTGTGTTTATCTTCGGGGTCCATGATTATACAAATACATACAAATGCAAACTAATATAATCAACACATACTAGCATAAAGATAAGAACATGCAAAGATCAATAATAAAAGTTGTAAAACTTTTATACCTCTCGATCTTCTACCGTATGTCCTAACCTCCTTGTAGACTTCGTGTGGGCGAAGATCCTCCACAAGTTGAAGCTTCCTAGATCTTCTTCAATCGAAAGAAAGAAGAACTCTCCTTCCCTTCTTGCTTGAGCCAACCACCAATCCACAAAGGATTGATGCCGCCGGCCCCAAGAATGGAGAGAACAAAATGGAAACAACCAAGGAACCGAACAAGGGAACAATCCCTAGCTCCTTTGTGCCGCCGGCCAAGAGGAAAAGACGAGGAGAAGAGGAATAGATCGAGCGCCGACCAAGGAAGAGGGAAGAGATCTAGGAACCGGCCACCCCCTAGGAAGAAGAAGAGATCTTCTCCTATAGTTGCCGCCCACTCTTCCTTGCAAACCCTAGCCGTCCAACCAAAGAGCCAAACCCTAATTTAATTAGGGTTTCCTCCTTAGGGTTTCTTGCCGCCCAAGCTATTGATAGGCAAAACCCTAATCTCCAAAACCAACCCACATCTACCTTTGCCGCCCACCCTAAGCCACCCTTATATAGAGTTAAGGATAAGCCTTGGTTTAATCTCCACTGTCGGATCTAGACACTTAGTCTCCACCGTCGGATCTAGGGTTTCATCCCAACCGTCGGATCTAGGATTTCATCCCAACCGTCGAATCTAGGGTTTCATCCCAACCGTCGGATCTAGGGTTTCATCCCAACCGTCGGATCTAGGGTTTCATTCCAACCGTCGGATCTAGGGTTTCATCCCAATCGTCGGATCTAGGGTTTCATCCCAACCGTCGACTCTAGGGTTTCATCCCAATCGTCGAATCTAGGGTTTCATCCCAATCGTCGGATCTAGGGTTTCATCCCAATCGTCGGATCTAGGGTTTCATCCCAACCGTTGGATCTAGGGATTTAATCTCAATCGTCGGTTCTAGGGATTTAATCTCAACCGTTGGTTCTAGAGATTTAATCTCAACCGTCGGTTCTAGAGATTCAATCTCAACCGTCGGTTCTAGAGATTTAATCTCAACCATCGGTTCTAGAGATTTGTTTTACATCCTTGGATCTAGAGCTTCATGAGGATTATATTAGGCTACGATAGGGACCATGAGGAGGAGTTGGATCTTGGCCACCCGATGGATCGGAACCACACAAACTTTGATCCATCAATGATGTTCCATTCCACTAGAGGAGCATCATTGAATTACCTCACCAACCCCCATAAATTAATATGAGCTCCATATATTATTTGTACATCCATCTCCCCGTGTTTAAGATATCGAATGTCCGTCAATTGATTGATTTACTGACCATCAATCAATTAACATCTAACTCCTCGAGTAGTACCACTCAACCTTATCATCATGTTGACTAAGTCAACCTGCAGGGTTTACATGATGAACCTTATGAGCTCCTCAAGGGGACATCATCAACCTAATATATAGGACACGGTTTCCTCCTATAATCAACGACACACCATGTAAATAATATCATTTTCCAACTTACCGGGCATATTGATTTAATCCATAGAAATCTCACCCTCTGGTAAATCAAAGAAATAAATACTAAGTACATATGCCCGTTATTATATTGGGATTAAGAGCATGCACAACATAATATCCCAGGTCCGATTCAATTATGTAGTCAGCAATAAATTGAATCACCTCTATGTCGGTCCTGCTCAATACACCTAAGTGTACTAGTGTAACTCTATGTTCAAGACAAAACAATACCAAGATACACTACAACCATGCCAATGGTTTGTCCAAAACCATCTTGGTTGTGAGCCTCTACTTATATTCTACAAGGAACTGATAACATGATTTTCTGTGCCACACCAAGCACCATGTTATCTACAATGTAAAATATTAGACAATATGCACACATATAATAAATATAAAGTGCAAACAATGATCATGTGATTCTTATTTCAAAATAAAATGTTCATACAAAAAGAGCTAGGCTTTCAGTATACATTCCAACAATCTCCCACTTATACTAAAAGACTATGCTGTCATCACACTGCCATACATCTGATCCCCATGTCCTCCACATGCCTATCAAACGCTTTCGCTGGAAGGGCCTTAGTGAATAGATCCGCCAGGTTATCCTCTGATGTAATCTTGGCGACAACTACTTCTCCTCGCTTTACGATTTCTCGTATCAGGTGGTACTTGCACTCTATGTGTTTACTCGCCTTATGGGCTCATGGTTCCTTCGAGTTTGCAACTGCACCACTGTTATCACAATAAATTGTGATAGTTCTAGGCAAACCAGGAATCACATCCAAGTCCATCAAGAAGTTCCTGAGCCATACAACTTCCTTGGTTTCCTCAGAGGCTGCCACATATTCAGCTTCCATGGTAGAGTCCGCCACGCATTTCTGCTTGACACTCCTCCATACTATGGCTCCACCTCCAAAAGTAAACACAAACCCCGAGGTAGACTTACTGTTGTCCCTATCTGATTGAAAATCAGAATCCGTGTAACCCACAGGGACTAATTGATCTGCTCGGTAAACCAGCATATAATCCCTAGTCTTTCTCAGGTACTTCAATATATGTTTTACCGCAGTCCAATGTCCCTGTCCAGGATTACTCTGATATCTTCTAACCATGCCCACGGCAAAGCAGATATCTGGTCTCGTACATAGCATAACATACATGAGGCTTCCTACTGCCGAAGCATAAGGAACCACCTTCATCTCCTCTATCTCCTTTGATGTTTTGGGACACATCTCTTTAGATAAAGGTACTCCATGCCTAAAAGGTAGAAAACCTTTCTTGGAGTTCTGCATGCTAAAACGAGCTAGGACCGTGTCTATGTATGAAGCTTGAGATAAGCACAACATCCTTTTCTTGCGATCCCTTATAACTTTGATCCCAAGAATGTGTCCCACTTCTCCCAAGTCCTTCATGTCAAACTGTTTGGACAACCATACCCTTACGTCTGATAACACTTTGATATTGTTGCCAACTAACAAAATGTCATCTACGTATAGTACAAGAAATACCACTACGTTTCCGTCACATCTTTTGTATACACATGGCTCATCTGGATTTTGAATAAATCCATATGACTGGATTACCTCATCAAAATGGATGTTCCAAGATCTCGAAGCTTGCTTCAATCCATAAATGGACCGATTAAGCTTACATACTAGATGCTCTTTGCCTTTAGCAATGAATCCCTCTGGTTGCTGCATATAGATGTTCTCCTCAAGACTTCCGTTAAGGAAAGCTGTCTTGACATCCATCTGCCAAATCTCATAATCCATATGAGCAGCTATAGATAAGAGAATCCGGATAGACTTAAGCATAGCTATCGGCGAAAAGGTCTCCTCATAATCGATACCCTCTTTCTGAGTATACCCTTTCGCAACAAGCCTAGCTTTGAAGGTCTCAACCTTCCCGTCTACTCCTCTCTTTCTCTTGTAGATCCACTTGCATCCAATGGCTTTCACACCATCGGGTGGTTCTACTAGCTCCCAGACATGATTAGAATCCATAGATTCTATCTCTGAATTCATCGCTCTTTGCCAAGATACCGCATCTCTATCTTGGAGTGCCTTGTCATATGTCCAGGGATCAGGTTCATGTTCGCCAGGGACCAAATCAGAAGATTCTCCTAAGAACATGAATCTATCAGGCTGTCTAACAACCTTCCCACTACGATAAGGTATCACCTGTGTATCCTCTGTGACATGCGGTGTAGTGACTTGTGGTATATCCTCTTGTACCGGTGGTACTGAAGTAGCGACTTCCCCTCTTAATTCCTCCAGAACAATCCTACTCTTGGGCTTGTGGTTCATCACATAGTCTTCCTCTAGAAATCGGGCGTTCGTGCTAACGATCACCCTCTGATCTCTAGGATTATAAAACAAACCACCTTTCGTTCCTTTAGGGTAGCCCACGAACATGCATACTTCTGTACGAGGTTCCAACTTACCAGTATCAGCCTTCAACACATGTGCTGGACTTCTCCATATCCGAATATGTCTCAGACTAGGCTTTCGCCTAGTCCACAATTCTACGGGGGTAGAAGGTACTGATTTAGATGGAACCAAGTTCAGAATATACATTGCCGTATCCAGCACATACCCCCAGAACGAATCTGGCAACTCAGAATAACTCATCATCGATCTAACCATCTCCATAAGAGTCCTATTCCTTCGCTCCGCTACACCATTCTGCTGGGGTGTGCCAGGTGCAGACAATTGGGATTGAATCCCAGCCTCTGATAAGTAATTCCTAAACTCTCCCAAGAGGTACTCACCACCACGATCAGATCGTAGGGTCTTGATACTTTTACCTTGACGGTTCTCCACATCAGCCTTGAATTCTTTGAATCTGTCAAAGCATTCAAACTTGCGGCGCATCAAGTAAATGCATCCATATCTTGAATAATCGTCTATAAAAGAGACGAAATATTCAAAACCACCTCTAGCCTGGATAGACATAGGACCGCACAAATTAGTATGAACCAACTCTAACACATCTTTGGCTCTATACCCCTTGGCCTTGAAAGGCATCTTGGTCATTTTACCTTCCAAGCAAGATTCGCAGGTTGGGAGATCCTCCATCACTAATGAACCCAAAGGTACATCAGCTATCAACCTTTGAATTCTACTCAGGTTAATATGACCAAGTCTTAGGTGCCAAAGATATGTTTGGTTCATCTTCGAAGGTTCTTTTCTCTTATTGGAATTAGAAGATGAGTTATTTACTTCTATATGCATCGTGGGAGCTTTTGGTTCAAGAGTATACAAATTGCCAACCAATGTACCTGAACAGATAATCTCTCTATTTCTTTTTATAACAACTCTGTCATTAAAAGAAACAGAATATCCATCCATAAACAATTTAGAAACCGAAATCAAATTCTTTCTAAATGTAGGTACATAAAGACAATTTCTCAAAACCAAAACTTTATTTCTATCAAACGATAAATGAATGTCTCCCACTGCAATAGCCGCCACCTTTGTAGCATTGCCCATGTAGAGGGTAATTTCTCCTTCAGCTAGTCGTCGGGTTTCCTGGAACCCCTCAAAAGTACAAACATGATCATGGCTCCGTATCTACACACGTACCTTGAGATAACACCACTAAACATGTTTCAATGCCACAAGATATACCTTTGTTACCGCTTTAGGTTGAAGTCTTTCTTCCCATGTCCAGTCTGCTTACAAGTGAAGCACTTGCCTTTCGGCTTCTTCACTCCTCTCTGAGGTCCACCCGCCACTTTTGCTCCACCTTGTTTCTTCTTCTCCTTGCCTTTCGGCTTAGAAGTAGAAACCTTCTGAGCAACCATGGCTTCCTAGCAGCCCGATTCTGGTATCCGAAAAGTTCCTTTTCCCCAGAATCATCCGCAGGCCTAGGAGGACACTCATCGCTAAGACACTATCCTTATTTCTTTTCCAATCAATATTATTTGGGTACAGTAAGTTTATTTCTTTTAATATCACAACAAGTGGGTTGAAAGCCATTTAAAAATCCTAAGAATCACAATGATCAAAATATTAGATTTCAAATATTATTGATTCCTCAAAACAATAAAATTCCGAAATCAACCAACACCTCAAAACACTGAGAATATCGCATGCCACGCTAGTGTGGACGTATACGAATTCTACATTTGCAAGAGGAGGTTTTATCCATTAATTTTATTATCTTGTCAACCTTACTTTTTGACAAATAAAATTAATAGTTGGTTCCTCTTTGGCCCTACAAATAAAAGCAGTGACTCCGATGGGGAGGATACTTTTATTTGCATCTAAGTGTGCACCATTACACGATACTAAGGGAATTATTTCGGATTATGTGCCTTACCGCTGTGGAAGTACACACGCTCCTAGATAATTTCCTATAACCATTATTTGACCTAGTGATCCGCAAACAAACCCATCCGCAGGGAGGAAGGCACTCAGAGCCGACATGCAAGTTTGTTGCATCATACGTCAAATTGTAATGGAGGCCGCGGGAATTAATTAAAATGTCCCTCTCCCACTTAGTAAATTGAAAATGAGGAATTTTCAAGCACACAAAACATGCATATAAAACAAATCAGCAATAAATATGGAAAAAATCAAAATTTTTCCAACTATTATGGCATTATTCTCCAATATGCGTCCCGTCGTGTCGCCACCTCGTCCGCTCCACCTTTTCCGTCAGAGCCACAAAGAGATCCGAGCCGAGATATATCATTTTAATTTACATCCATCGATCCTATACTCACGAAGGAGTGTACAAACTATCTAGATCAAAATTAAACTAAAATGATCTAAACAATGCCGTATTTAATTACAAAATTAAATACTAATCTAGCCTCACAACTCGAGGATTCAAATGATATACATACAATCACACACAAACAATCACATACACACATATAGCCATAATAGTCGGATCTTATGCCTGCAACCAAAAAAGTTAGCCTATGCACATCCTACTATTATCCGACATACTCAATATATGATATGTGCATGAAAGTAACCGAATCCAAAACACACAAAACCGGAAACCATGGCTCTGATACCAATTGGTGGCATTTTGCTCGGAGGCTCATTGGCTCCCATGTCCCCGGATTAAAATTTTCACTAATGAAAACAAATCCAGATGGGATGAGTTTCCTAAGCTCAACCAATTCGTCGTCGTGCTAACGACTTGAGCGATCGCTTGAACAAACTAGTTGTTCAAGCAACCAAGCTCTTCTAGTCGGTTAGCCGCGGAAGAGACGACGGACGGATCGCCGGTTTTTGTGTTTATCTTTGGGGTCCATGATTATACAAATACATACAAATGCAAACTAGTATAATCAACACATACTAGCATAAAGATAAGAACATGCAAAGATCAATAATAAAAGTTGTAAAACTTTTATACCTCTCAATCTTCTACCGTATGTCCTAACCTCCTTGTAGACTTCGTGTGGGCGATCCGTTGAAGCTTCCTAGATCTTCTTCAATCGAAAGAAAGAAGAACTCTCCTTACCTTCTTGCTTGAGCCAACCACCAATCCACAAAGGATTGGTGCCGCCGGCCCCAAGAATGGAGAGAACAAAATGGAAACAACCAAGGAACCGAACAAGGGAACAATCCCTAGCTCCTTTGTGCCGCCGGCCAAGAGGAAAAGACGAGGAGAAGAGGAATAGATCGAGCGCCGACAAAGGAAGAGGGAAGAGATCTAGGAGCCGGCCACCCCCTAGGAAGAAGAAGAGATCTTCTCCTATAGTTGCCGCCCACTCTTCCTTGCAAACCCTAGCTGCCCAACCAAAGAGCCAAACCCTAATCTAATTAGGGTTTCCTCCTTAGGGTTTCTTGCCGCCCAAGCTATTGATAGGCAAAACCCTAATCTCCAAAACCAACCCACATCTACCTTTGCCGCCCACCCTAAGCCACCCTTATATAGAGTTAGGGATAAGCCTTGGTTTAATCTCCACCATCGGATCTAGAGACTTAGTCTCCACCATCGGATCTAGGGTTTCATCCCAACCGTCAGATCTAGGATTTCATCCCAACCGTCGGATCTAGGGGTTCATCCCAACCATCAGATCTAGGGATTTAATCTCAATCGTCAATTCTAGGGATTTAATCTCAACCGTCGGATCTAGGGTTTCATCCCAACCGTCGGATCTAGGGTTTCATCCCAACCGTTGGATCTAGGGATTTAATCTCAACCGTCGGTTTTAGGGATTTAATCTCAATCGTCGGTTCTAGAGATTTAATCTCAACCGTCGGTTCTAGAGATTTAATCTCAATCGTCGGTTCTAGAGATTTAATCTCAACCGTCGGTTCTAGAGATTTGTTTTACATCCTTGGATCTAGAGCTTCATGAGGATTATATTAGGCTACGATAGGGACCATGAGGAGGAGTTGGATCTTGGCCACTCGATGGATCGGAACCACACAAACTTGATCCATCAATGATGTTCCATTCTACTAGAGGATCATCATTGAATTACCTCACCAACCCCCATAAATTAATATGGGCTCCATATATTATTTGTACATCCATCTCCTCGTATTTAAGATATCGAATGTCCGTCAATTGATTGATTTACTGACCATCAATCAATTAACATCTAACTCCTCGAGTAGTACCACTCAACCTTATCATCATGTTGACTAAGTCAACCTGCAGGGTTTACATGATGAACCTTATGAGCTCCTCAAGGGGACATCATCAACCTAATATATAGGACATGGTTTCCTCCTATAATCAACGACACACCATGTAAATAATATCATTTTCTAACTTACCGGGCATATTGATTTAATCCATAGAAATCTCACCCTCTGGTAAATCAAAGAAATAAATACTAAGTACATGTGCCCGTTATTATATCCGGATTAAGAGCATGTACAACATAATATCCAAGGTCCGATTCAATTATGTAGTCAGCAATAAATTGAATCACCTCTATGTCGGTCCTGCTCAATACACCTAAGTGTACTAGTGTAACTCTATGGTCAAGACAAAACAATACCAAGCTACACTACAACCATGCCAATGGTTTGTCCAAAACCATCTTGGTTGTGAGCCTCTACTTATATTCTACAAGGAACTGATAACATGATCTTCTGTGCCACACCAAGCACCATGTTATCTACAATGTAAAATATTAGACAATATGCACACATATAATAAATATAAAGTGCAAACAATGATCATGTGATTCTTATTTCAAAATAAAATGTTCATACAAAAAGAGCTAGGCTTTCAGTATACATTCCAACACCTATAGCAAGGTTAGAATCCATAAGACTAATGCTTGCTTATGCAACATACAAAGGCTTCAAACTATATCAAATGGATGTGAAGTCAGTCTTCTTGAATGGAGTCATCAAGGAGGAAGTCTATGTTGAACAACCCTTGGGGTTTGAGAATGCACAATTTTTAGACCAAGTGTACAAACTAAAAAAGGCTCTTTATGGGCTTAAACAAGCACCTCGTGTTTGGTATGAGCGGTTGTCAGCCTTCCTAATTGAGAAAGGTTTTAGGAGAGGATAGATAGATCCCACACTATTCTTGAAAAGGGATGGTGAATATATATTTGTAGCCCAGGTTTATGTTGATGACATAATCTGTGGCTCAAACAATATAATAGGGATTATCTCAATGAGTTTATTGGTCATATGGAAAATGAATTTGAGATGAGTCTAGTAGGAGAATTGACCTTCTTTCTAGGACTTGAGATAAAGCAAACTAGGGAAGGGATTTTTATATATCAATCTAAGTACGCAATGGAGTTACTAAAAAAGTTTCATATAGAGGAAGCTAAGGAAGTAGGCACACCTATAGCTGTCAATACTCGTTTAGATAGTGATGAGAAAGGGAAGGTAGTGGATTTGAAAAATTATAGGAGTATCATAGGGAGTTTATTGTACTTAACAACGAGTCAACCTGATATTTTATTCACTGTTGGTATGTGTGCTAGATTTCAAGCTTGTGCTAAGGAGTCTCACATGATTGCTGTAAAAAGAATTATGAGATACTTAAAAGTCACTATCAATGTAGGATTGTGGTACCCCCGGACTGAATCTTTTGATTTAGTTGGCTATACCGACTCCGACTATGTCGGATGCAAGTTGGACAGGAAAAGCACTAGTGGGGGCTGTCATTTCTTAGGATCGGTCTTGGTTAGTTGGTCAAGCCATAAACATCACTGTGTAGCACTTTCCACAACCGAAGCTGAATATGTAGTTATGGGAGAATGTGTATCACAATTGCTATGGCTAACGCACACCTTAAAAGATTATGGACTGACCTATAGGAATGTACAAGTGCTATGTGATAACATTAGCACTATACATCTCACCAAAAATCCGGTTCATCACTCAAGGACCAAGCACATTGAAGTGAGGCATCACTTCATTAGAGATCATGTAGCTAGGGGAGACATTGAACTCAACCATGTTAAGTCCAAGTCTAACCTAGCCGACATATTCACAAAACCTCTTCCCGAAAATGAGTTTAGCTATTTGAGAAGAGAGTTGGGCATATATGCTGCCCAATGAAGGAGGATCACTCCATGATCTTAGGTTAATATATAAAAAAAAATCTATTTAACAAGATAAATGAGATTTTAAATTGGGAAGACCTGAGATCATCTCACAAAAACGATAAGGATCACAAAACTATTTTTGTATTGCTAGAAATGGGGTGAGATGATAGGATCAACCACTCTATTTCACATGCTCATTGCATCCCTGAGATAGAGAGGTTGACGAGACAAAAATCACTAATGTGACTAGTTATGGGGAAGACCATTACACATTCTTGTGTTTGTGGTTCTAAGATCATAACTAGACATTCCAACCAAGTAAAATTGGTTGGATCCTCTTTGAGACCAAGAACATAGATACCAACTGTTTAAAACAATCAAATAGTGTGTTAGGTTATCATATCAAGTGTTTTTAACACTTACCTAAGCCTTAGGAATTACACAAAACTCAGTTGGAGTGTTCAGATATTGAAACCCAATTTTTTTTTGGGCCTTTCAACCAAGACAGACTCGATCGACGCCCCGACTGGTATGAGTTTTCAGCACTAAGAATCGAGTGCGCTTCGACTGGATCCTTGACTGACCAATTCCAATCACACTCAGAACCAAGTGCGCCTCGATCGTCGCCTCGACTGATGTTACCAGTCGAGCTGACCCACTCATCGCCTCGACTAATGTCTCATAGATTTAAACGGGAACCCCTTCATTCTGTGATTTTTCTTCCCCACAATCACACCCTCCCGACTGCGACGAGCGCCAGTTGAGCTCTACATCTTTGTCCAAGCTTTACAACCTCAAAATAAGCCTTCTCTAGTCTAGGGTAAGGATCTTCTTCCTTCTCCTTGCCATTTCCTCTGAACCCTAACCCTAATCTCTGACTACTCGACCACAACTAGGGTTCTAGCAGGAAAACTTCTTCATCTGCAGCAAGCTCTTGTTCTTGGTTTTATGGCACCCAAGTAAGACTTTTTCCTTACTCTCCTTATGATTTTAGAGGATTTCTAAGTAGCTAATCACTTTCCCCACTTGACATGCATCATTTCATTCCTTGCATTCATTCATGGGTCAATCTTGTATGCATGACATATTTGACACATGACATTTTAGAGTAAAAAGAAAGGAGCCTGAGTCCTCCACCTCTATGCCCTCACGAGAGAGGCCTTGCTCGGACCATCGTTTCCCCTTGGAATATCATTTGCACACTTTTAGGACCCATGAGTTTGAACTCCTAAGCATTCGGTCCATAGATGATCATTTCTTCTCTAATAATGCACCATATGTTAGAGAGATGGTTGAGCACTATAGACTCGGTAAGTTAGTCTACTGCAATCACGATATCAATGAAGATTTACTTGTCAAATTCTATAACAACCTACAACCCACTGAAAATAGGCTTATCTATAAGTCGAGGGTAGCCAAAACGGATATCACTCTTACTCCAGCCATCTAGAGATCATTTCTAGAATGTAGAGAGTCCTCCTCTAACCTAGAATACTATCCAACTCTTCCTGAAAATTTAGTAGGCTTTGACCTCAATTCCATCCACGAATTCTTATTTAGACATCCTAGAGATGGAGTTAATTTGGTGCAGCCATGACACTAACGGCTCCTGACAACATCTTATACAAAGTCATTGTCGGATGCATTTTACCCATAGTCACCAAAGGACAAGCCAAAGTTAGGCCACATCATTTATTGGCTCTCCACCTTCTCAAAAACCACCTTGATTTTAACATAGCTTTGAACATGTTTCTGTGCATTGTCCATTTCTCCATTCCAGTCAAGAAAAAGGTTTATATGTCTTTTGGTCACATCCTCACTTTCTGGTTAGAGTCCCTAGGCATAAACACATCCAGGGGAAAAGTGAGGGAGGTGAAAAGGCTGGACTATATCCATTGGAGAAATTTATCTCTAGCCAGCATGATTCACACCCCTACAAGAGAGATTCAGTGGAAGGATGGCCATCAAGTTGGGGAGCATATGGATCTTGAGGAAGAACCTGCTCTTCCTGCTGAAGAACCACACCACCCGGCTCCTAACCAAGCTGAACACTTGACCACTATCACGGAGCAACTATCTCAACTTCGTGAAGCCCATGAGACTTTTGTGAACACAATAACCACGACAATATCATATTTCCATCTACAAACCAACCAGCGATTGACTCAAATCCAACACACTCAAGATCAAATCCTTCGAGAGCAGATGGAAATCAAAGATGTCTTGATCAATTGTACAAGTAGCTCGGAGGAACCTTCTACACTATCCCTCGACAAATAGAATCACATTAAGATCTCCAATTGTGTCAATCCACCTAGGATGGTAGCACTATGGATATTTGTCTTTGTGTTTAGACTTCAAACTATGGTTGTTCTTGTGAAACAGTTTTTGTGAAACATTTTTTGAAACGTCAACTTTTTGTTCATTTTTTTTGTTGTATGATCTGTTATTGGTTATGTGTGGTTGAGTCGGTTAGTGTCTATCAAACTTCTTGTTGTGTGTGCAATCCTTGTTAGCGCCACCCGAACAACCCAAGCCTTGACTCCATCCCACCATTGTTAGTGCAATCATTAAGTGTGCACCTAATCAACCCTAAAAGAATGTTTGATTGAGGAGGAGCTATGGTTCGGGAAGTCCATAGTATTAGTGGGAGCTTTCCCTATATTTTATACCCCAAGCCTAGCAAAGATCTAAGTGTGTTTAAAGATTTTTGGGTATTCTCATTTGTGTTAAGAAAGTGTGCGAGGATTTTTTTTTCAGTTCATATACCCCAATGTGAAGTGAAGTATCAACCTAATATCATAAGGATATTTTCATTTGAAGATTCTTCAATCTTTCCCTTCACTAACCCTTTTGATATCTTAATGGGTAAAATATTTTTCCAATATTTTTCACCAATTGTTTGTATTATAAGTATTGTACGTATGAAATTTCACGATTTTTAAAGTTACATATAATTACTTATCAATTTTCAAAGTTAATATCTGATAATTGAAAAACTGAGTTTTTAGTTATCACGATCGCTATAATGGCAATGATCGATGGGGCGGCCTACCCCGACAAGCGCCTGCAGAATCGCTCAAGTGACAACCTGGCAGACTGCTCGCAGAACAACCTCGAGCGGAGCCCGCGGAAGCGCCTCGAGAAAACTACCTGGTAGAATCGCCTGGCGCAGCTTATCGATCAGCTATTTGGTGCCACTCGATCGATGAGCACTTGATCGATTTCTAAAGGACTTGACTGATTGGCTGATTTCGAGAAAAATAAGATTGTTTAGCCCATGTTCAGCTACTGTAAAGTTCCTTAACCACTCCTAACCCTAGGATATACTTTGGGAAGCATTATGAAGGGTGAAAATTTATTAGATGTGGATTAAGAGAGGTGTTAGAGTGATGTATCAAATTTAAGGTATGGGAAAGTTCAATGTTGAACTTTAGACCTTATTTTTGATGGTTTAGAGTTCCTATTGGCTTAGGGACTTCCCAAGAACATTGTTGGTGTAATGGTCAAGGGGGAGCAAGCCTTTGGGGGGAGGGACTTATTCCCCATGATTTTTTTGTTGTTTGTCAACGGGGGAGAGTATGGGTTCAAGTTATTGTAATATTTGTGATATTATTCAAATGGAGTTAAATTGAAATTTTTGCCCATCTCTATTACATGTGAAATTTCTCCACTCCAAGTCATATCATCCCTATTACATGAATGATAAATTTCTGATATGAAATATTTCTGCACTTTATGCTATATTTCAGAACTTGAGATGAACTGTATCCATTACATGTGAAATTTTTGCACTCCAAGTTATATCATCCCTATTACATGAATGACAAATTTCTGATATGAAATATTTCTGCACTTCATGCTATATTTTAGAACTTGAGATGAACTGTATCTATTACATGTGAAATTTATGCACTCCAAGTTATATCATCCTTATTACATGAATGATAAATTTCTGATATGAAATATTTCTGTACTTCATGCTATATTTTAGAAATTGAGATGAACTGTATTTATATCACCTAAACTTAAACCATGTTGTCAAACATCAAAAAGGGGGATATTGTTAGTGCAATCAAGCCCATCTAATGTTTCAATGTTTAACAACAAGGTTTAAGTCAAGGAAATAGAAATCTAATTTGAGCTAGAGTGTAGTCAAGACATTACCTCGACTGATACAAACTTAAGGTCACTAAGTTAGATGTTTAGAGTGACATTAGACCTTGGGAGAAATCCAAGGGTAAGCCTTGGTATGGATGAGAAATCCAAGGGTAAGCCTTGGTATGGATGGAAATCCAAAGGGGAACCTTTGTAGAGGAAGAGTACAAGCTGGTCGGAGGTCCGGAAGCTTGGTGATGAAGAGGGCATAGTAACGTGCTCGTTCTCCATTGGGAAGAGTACAAGCTGGCCGGAGGTCCGGAAGCTTGGTGATGGAGAGGGCATAGTAACATGCTCGTTCTCCATTGGAGTTAGAGAGGGCACAAGGGAGTGCTCGGTCTCTAGCTAGTGTACTAGTTAGTAAGAGAGGGCACAGTAACGTGCTCGTTCTCTTACTAGGGTACATGGGCCCAATACTCGTTAGACAAAGAGGGCACTGTAACGTGCTCATTCTTTGTCTAGGATATTGGGAGTACTCGTTAGACAAAGAGGGCACCGTTAGACAAAGAGGGCACCGTAACGTGCTCCTTCTTTGGCTAGGGTGCATGGGCCCAATACTCGTTAGACAAAGAGAGCACCGTAACATGCTCATTCTTTGGTTAGGGTACTGGGAGTACTCGTTAGACAAAGAGGACACCGTAACATGCTCGTTCTTTGCCTAGGGTACATGGAGTACTGGTTAGGCAAGGAGGGCATCATAGTGCGCTTGGTCTTTGTCTAAGGTACTTAGAGCATTCGTTAGTTGGAGAAGGCACCGTAACATGCTTGGTCTCTTACTAGGGTGCTTGAAACTCTAGGAGTGGCAGCTTACTAGGGAAGATACTCATGTGCTTCAAATATTTATCGTGATCGAGCCACCATGGGGTCACTGACTCATCACTCTTGCACAGAAGATCGAATCGTGGCTGACCACTTCGACTACTTATCGTTTGGTATAGCACATAATCGAGCTGTCTCAACTACCAGCTCGACTGCTCACTACGTGGAACAACACAAAACCAAGCCCAGCTCAACTGCGGGCTCGACTGTATACTCTGATCACCAAACTCTAAACCCTATACCAGTCGAGTCGATTTGGTAGCAGCTCGACTGGAAGCTACAGATTCGGTCACATAACTGAGCCCGGCTTGGTTGCGGGCTTGACTGACAGGTATTTTTCGAGCACAGACGCGAGTCAGACTCAACTACGGGCTCGATTGCGGAGGCAACAATGGGATGCTTCCATTTCGAGTAAAGATTCAAACGCGATGATTTTCGATTGGAGGAGCAGGTTCCTTTCCTGGCAAACCACCAGAGGTTGGAGGTGGTTACGGGGACAAGCTAAGGTGGTCAGATTTTGGTCGGGCATGATTTCTAGGGTTCCAATGGAGGAAGATAAAAGATTTGCTGAAGAACAAGAGAAGCAGTTCTTGGGCTCTAGTTTTCGGTCTTTGAGTGAGACAAGCTTCCTGTGATTCATTCTGAAGGCGAAGAAGAAAAAGCCTTGCTCTCATCTCGCCTCCTCTCCAACAAGTGCTCACAACTACTGTCAATCATCTTCTTGCAAGTGCTACAACTTCATCCTCAATGCAAGAAGCCAAACAACAATCTGTAACTAGTTTTAACTTCTTAGCTTACTGTTCTTAATTATCTTCATTGCATTGTAAGCTTGTAAGAGGTGAAGTTTTCACCTTCGGAAACATTCCGATCCATTCATAGTAGACTTTCCTTTTGAGCTGCCCGTGGAGTAGGAACTATTGATTTCCGAACCATGTAAATACTGTGTATTGGTTGTGTTTGTGCTCTGTGCTTTGTTTTCTATTTCCGCTGCGTAATCCGCTGTTTTGTAGTAGAAGTTGAGTTAGATTTTTCAACTCGCTATTCACCCCCTCTAGCGAGCCTCGATCCCAACAATGATGTACTACTAAATGTCACTCATGACATTTTCATAATTAATAGGTTAATTATGAATGATCAACATAATCGAAAACCTATTGGGTCACACACAATATGAGTAATCTAGAGACATAAAATAAGTCTGAGAATGAGATTATTAAAAAGAAAGGTTATATATGCTTGAACCAGACCAAAAGGGCACGAAGCAGAGGTTATAGAATCTTCCATGGCTGTATCGGGGCTTAACAGGACCATATCATATTGGTGCAATAGGCCCCGAGTAAATGTTGACCAAACTTGAGTGAAACTTGAGTAATGTTTTGATGTTTGACAATGAGTTTGACCATTGTTTGACTATATGAGTTTGACCATATGTTGACCATATGACTATTGGATGTTTGGGATATCTAAAGTCATATGGGGAAATTATTTGGGGGAGATTATTAGAGCAATCAATCTCGGAAGTCCAAGTTTGGATACTTGGCATGGAAAGTCCAAATATGGATATTTGGCAAGAGAAGTCCAAACGTAACATCTTGGTATCATAAGTCCAAGTGTGTAGTTTTGGTAGCGTAAAATCCAAGTGAACTTTAAAAATTGGAAAATCCAACATGGAGTTGGCAAGGAAAGTCCAAGAATAGTCTTGGCAAGGGAAAGTCCAAGCATGGTCTTAGCATGGAAAGTCTAAGCATGGTCTTGGCAATAGGAAAGTCCAAGGATGTAGTTTTGGCTGTGTAAAGTCCAAGCGTGTAGTATTCACGGCATAAGTCCAAATGGATATTGGCAAGGAAGTCCAAGGGTGAGGTTTTGACATCATAAAGTCCAAGCATGTGGTCTTAGCAGCATAAGTCTAAATGAACCTTGGTAAAGAACTCGATTAGCATGACATAGCTGATGAAAGCACCTGAAGGATAACGCGAAGGATGAAGAGTCATGGACTCGAGGGATCCGGGAGACGTGAGGCTGATGGAGGTGGCTAGAAGGCTTAGGTCTAGGCTATGGATGAGTACCAAGTATGAGGCAATCATACCTGGATTAAATCTCATGTTTGAGGTTTATCAGTCGACTGGCCGAGTGTTCAACACTCGAGAGCTCAGTTGACTCGCATCAGTCGATTAGAATTATGATTAGTCGACTGGTGAGTAGTCAACTGCAACTCGACAATTGCTATGTGTCATTGGCAGACTGACTGTCATGTATGGGCAGTTGACTGCTCAAGGTCAGTCGACTGATGGCACTGTAACAATCCACAAATTGTTGCGCAGTCGACTACAGACTGATAGTCGACTACTCATAAGGGCAGTAGACTACTGAGGTATCCATTGGACAGATTCCAACATGGATGGTGTCATTGTGAGACAACGACATTGAGGCCAATCGACTGCTGGGTAAGACAAGTCGATTGGAAGGCAAAAATTAGCACGAGTTGTAGCTTTATAAGGAGTTCGAAAAGGAGGATTGAAGTTAGCATTTCTTGAGGAAGTTGAAGGGGAGTTGTTGCTGTATTCTAGATCTTCAAGACATTCCAAAAGCAACCAAAGATCAAATATTCAAAAGCTCACATTTGTAAAGTGTTTTCACTTCTAGTTTTTATTTGCTTATTGTATTTGCTTGTATCTTGTTGTTTATTGTTGTAAACATCTTGTAAGAGGTTTTTCCACCTCCAATGTCATATCGAGAAGGAGAAGTTTGATAGTAGTGGTGTGCATCACTAGAACTCAACTAAAGTTCTCCCTGTGGAGTAGGAACTCTAGTTCCAAACCACGTTAAATCTTCTTGTTATGATTGTGTTGCTTGTCTTTGTATATATTTGTATTCCACTATTTTAATTATTTTGTAGACAAGCTATCATGAACGCAATCGAACAAAACAAAAATTGCTATTCACCCCCTCTAGCATGACGCAGATTCTCAATAAGTGATATCAGAGCTCGGTGTGATTAGAAGAACAAGTTGCCTTGATTACCAACCTACAAGTGGCATCAGTGGGGCGCTCTTCACCGGATTAACAATCGAGGGTTCCACCTTTCTTCGATTGTGAAAATTTTGCATATTGGAAAGGTAGAACGATGTATTTTTTTATGTGTGATTTTGATAATTGGATTAGTATTGTAGTAGGATTTGAAGCTCCAAAGGATAAGAAGGGGAGAATACTCATGAAGAAGAAGTGGACCAAGGAGCAAATCCGATATTTTGAAATAAATAATAAGGTAACAAAAATGTTAATTAATTTGTTACCTAATAATATTTTGACAAAGTTAGGTGAGTTTAGAGATGCTAAGGAATTATGGAGTAATCTAGCCAAACTCCATGAAGAATCCTCACCGACTCAAGAAGTAGAGGAAAGAGATGAAGAAGAATCAAGTTTCTCATCCTCTCAAACTCAAGAAGAAAGCATATCATTATCCCAAGAGCTTGAGGATTCGGAAGTTGAGAGATGCTCAACATCTGGGTCAGAAGAGGAGGTCTTGGAAATCTACACCTCTTGGATTATGGGGGAGGAGAGACACTCAACACCGAAGCAAGAAGAATCCTCTATCTCTAGAGCCCATGAAGAACAAGCTTAAAGTTCTTTTCTAGGTAACTCAAGCATATGTATTAAATATAAAAATCATATAACGTGCTTTGAGTGTAGGAAATAAGGTCGCTATAAAAGAAAGTGTCCAAAAAGAGTCAAGAAGGCTCAACCGGCACCCATGGCTAAGGAAAAGGTCAAGGAGGTCGAAGCCCCAATTCGAAGGAGCAAGGATCATATAAGTATGCTTTCGGTGCAACAAAAGGGCACTATAGGAGTTAATATCCGAAGGGGAGAAACCCAAAGAAGGACAAGGTAGAGAGCTCGAGTGTAGCGGGAGCTCCAAAGGCAAAGCCTAAGGTAACCTTTAATAATAAAAATTTCAATTATTAATGACAAGAAGCATGCTAATAATTTACTTGCTATCGTTTATGATAAAAAGCATGCTAGTAGTAACCTAAGGAATAATTCAGAAATAAATATTTTTGTTTAGGTGCTAAACATGTTAATTTACTTAAAGACAATTCTAGAACCATCTCACCTAAGGATAACAAGAACCTAGATATAAATTCCAAGAAATCTAGACACATGCTTAGGAAGAAGAGAAATTCCCAAAAGGCAATAAAAATAAAAAATTGGAAAATTAGAAATGGAAAATCAAGCTTTGAGGTCAAAGCTTGAGAAAATGAAAAAGACTCTTAAGAAGATAGAAAAAAAATATGATTTTAGGGGTTAATAGGCAAACATTAGGTATTAGGAGGCAAGAACCAACTAAGGACAAGAAAGGCTTGGGTCATAAGGCTAAGTCCAAGGAGGTAATGCCAACCTACCATAATGTTCCATTTGACTATCGAACTAAGTCTAGGTCTAGGAAGGTCAAGGTCACAAGGGAGGCAATCCTTAGAGTTGACCTTAGGAAGACTGAAGTGTCTAAGGCCTTTAAAAGGCCTAAGAAGATCACTAGCAAGGTTACAAGGGGAGTTACCCCTAGAGTTAATCTTGAGAAGACCCAAATGACCAATACTTTAAAGCCTAGGAGGGTCATTAGGAGGGTAGCTAGGGAAGTTATCTCTAGTGAGTATCTAGTTAACCTAAGAAGCTCCAATAGATATTGGGTTCCTAGGAATGTGATTCCATCACGCTAGATGAGTTTAGGGTGTATCAACCTTAAATGGATAGGTAGTTAACATAACCATGGTAAAAGTGACACTTTAGGGCATTATACAGGTGATTATACAGGTGATCATATACTGTTTATATGTCTGAGTATTGGTCAGGTATGGGTTTGACCTGGTACGTTATATGGTTATGTTATAGTATACCTGTTCAGGATGATCTATCATATGGAGGACAGACCGTCAGGTACGTACATTACTTTACGTCAGTTGATCAGTTCAGTTTATGCTATGAGTAGGACATATCTGTAATTACTGATTACTATGCTTAGGACTGTATGTCTATTGGACTCATGCTGTATACCTGTAGATCTTCACATGTATACTTGTAGATCTATCCTTATATGTTGTTCATGTACTTCTATATTATCCCTGAGTTTATACTCACCACCTGACCACAGGCTTCGCCCTGAGATAATGGTAGAAGACTCTTTGGACGTTCGGAGCTCCGCCAGCTGATCCCATCTCACACCGGACGAATGGACATGTTTTCCGTATTGTTGTATTACTATGGATTGTCGTTTTGTGGTTTTAACCTGTATTGTTTCCGTATCTGTGATATACGGACGTATTGTATGTATTTGGCTTTCGCTGTTGCTTCTATTATGTTTCTTGTTGTGTCAAGTCACTCCGGAGTGCACAGTTGGGTCATTGTATCTTGTTGATCTGTTTGTATTGTTTCCGCTATGTTTATTATGTTTGATATGATGATATCTGCGTATATCATATTGTTGTTGTGGGCCTACGGGCCTTGTATTAACCCGATATGTTGCCACGTACAGGGGAGATGCCGTCCGTTTGCTTTTCGGCACGGCATACTCTCGGGGCGTGACAATAAATTGTCATGTGTTTGTATTGATACACCTTAAACACATGTGAGATGTTAGGAAAATAAGTTAAGTTTAAGATGCTTAGATGTTGCATCTAGTTGAACTTGAACTCATAATATGACATTATGAATTATGAGGAAAGCTAATATATAGGCCGTGTGCATTTAATCCATAGACTATGGTTCAAAATAAGATTTGAAAAATATTTTAAAATATTTGAAAAACCTTGGTGAAGTCTATCTTTTGATAGCAATCACCATTGAACAAGTTGACATAAAGTTAGGAAAAAATATTGAAGTTTTCAATGGTTTTGAACTTTGTATCAATTTCGTAACTTAATGGGTATTTTAATTTAAAGTTATTTTTCACCCATTATATTTCATGTAAGTAATGTAGGTATGAAGTTTCACGATTTTTCAAAATATGTATATCTACTTATGATTTATCAAAGTTCGATTATGAAATCTGATTTCTACATTTTGCAGAAACCAGTCAACTGCTGCTTGGAGTAATCAACTGGTGGTAAGGAAATCGACTGATGGTGCTAATTTTGATAGAACAAGATTTATTTAGCCATGTATCAGTTACCCTAGGTTACCCTAATATCTCCTAACCATAGGATATGCTTTGGAAAGCATTGAAAGGGTAAAATAATGATTAAGATAGTTATTTAGGGTGGAGTATCGAATTTTAAGAGAGGTTGAAGATCAAGTTTGAACTTTTGCCCTTATTTTTTATGGTTTAAGTTTTCTATAGGCTTATGAATTCTCCAAGGACATTGTTGGTGCAATGGTCAAGGGGGAATAAGACCTTAGGGGGAGTTTTGTCTATCTTGAGATGATGGATGCAATTTTAATTACAAAGGAGGAGAAATGAGGGTTTAGGTATCTTCATTATGGATTGCCTCTCATTTAGTGATATGGAATTTATCACTAGGAATAGTGAAGGTATCTAAGATGTTTTAGACCAAGGAAGAGAATGTAGGATCTCTTTGGGTGCAGAACATTGGAAAACCCTTAGTAGGCTTTTTGATGTATGCCAAAGGGGAAGAAGTAAGATTTAAGTTAGATAAACCTTTACTATGCTTTGACATTGGAAGAGTTAAGTTGGGTTATTGTTAGCCTAACTTAAAGGTATTGTTGAATATCAAAAAGGGAAAGATTATTTGTGCAATAGGCCCCAGGTCAATGTTAACCAAACTCGAGTGGGACTCGAGTAGTATTTTTATATGTGACAATGGATTTGACCATATTTTGACTATATGACTAGTGGATGATACAACCCGAGGGTTTCACATCGGTTGACAAAACGAAAGTATGTAAGCTTCAACGACCCATTTATGGACTGAAGCAAGCATTCAGGAGTTGGAATATCCATTTTGATGAGGCAATCAAAGAGTTTGATTTCTCACAAAATTTTGACAAACCTTGTGTATACAAGAGGGTTAGTGGGAGTGCGATCGTATTCCTAGTACTATATGTCGATGACATATTACTCATAGGAAACTATTGAAACTTTGGTAAGCGCTAGAGGGGGGGGGTGAATGGCGCGTTCGTTCGCTGGATGGAATTTGATTGCGTTTGTCTCTACAATTGGTTAGTTTGCACAGCAGAATATAGAAATACAAAAGAAGACAAACACAAATTCACATCGGTTGACAAAACCAAAGTATGTAAGCTTCAACGGTCCATTTATGGACTGAAGCAAGCATCTAGGAGTTGGAATACCCATTTTGATGAGACAATCAAAGAATTTGATTTCTCACAAAATTTTGACAAACCTTGTGTATACAAGAGGGTTAGTGGGAGTGCGATCGTATTCCTAGTACTATATGTCGATGACATATTACTCATAGGAAACTGTTGGAACTTTGGTAAGCGCTAGAGGGGGGGGTGAATGGCATGTTCGTTTGCTTGATGGAATTTGGTTGCGTTTGTCTCTACAATTGGTTAGTTTGCACAGAAGAATATAGAAATACAAAAGAAGACAAATGCAAATACACAATCACATGAACACGACAATATAACGTGGTTAGGAACCCTAGTTTCTACTTCACGGGGCGAGCTCGATAATGAGCTCTAGTGATATACACACAACTATTCAATAAAACTCCTTCTCAACATGACGTCGAAGGTGGAGAAAACTCGTACAAGAAATTACAAATGTAATACAAAAAGTACAAGTAAATACAAAGACAATAATGAAATACATAAAGAAAATCTTACAATAAATATTTTGAACTCTTGCTTGTTGCTTGCTTTGGTTTGCTCTTGAAGGTCTGAAATGCAACAACAATTCCCCTTCAAAATCTCCCCAAAAGTTGCTACAAAATCCTCCAACACGAGCTCCTTTTATAACTTGCATCGAGCTGATTTGTCTCAAATCCATTGACATTTGACCAGCGAATACACCGCGATCGCTCATTACGGAATGATCGCCATACCTATTGCCGATCGGTCATTGGCTACCAAACATTTTGCCTTGCAACCTAGCCTAACAACAATCAACTACCCTCTCTACGATACGATCGCTCATGGCGATTGACTGCGAATCTTGGCGATCTCGCGAGGCCATTGCCCGTAGTCGAACACCAGTCGACTCACGACAGTCGATTGGGCATAATCCCAGTCGATTGCTCAGTGTCGACTCGATTTCCAAGTGTCAATCACTTGACCAGTCGACTGGTCCATAACCCCAGTCGACTACTAAATCTCAACCATGAGGTTTACCCCCAAGTATGATACCTTCATGTTTGTTAGACTACCCTTAGCCTAGACCTAAGCCTTCTAGCTACCTTCATCAGCCTCATACCTATTGGATCCCTCCAAGCCTTCCATGACTTATTCATCCATACGCTAGCCTTCAGGGGCTTCCATCGGCTATTTCCATGCTAAGCTGGTCTACACCGCCAAGGCACATTGGGCTTACACTGCCAAGACTCCACCCTTAGACTTTACACCGCCAACCATTGGACTTATGCTACCAAGACTCCACCCTTTGCCTTTACACTGCCAATATCAATCCTTGGACTTCCCAAATGCCAACTCCATGTTGGACTTTCCAATTGCCAAGACTCAAGCTTGAACTTTCCCTTATCAAGACCATGCTTGGACTTTCCATGCCAAGTACTTAAAACTTGGACTTTCCCATTGCCAAGACCCATGCTTGGACTTTCCATGCCAAGTGTCCCACTTAGACTTCTCCATCATATGGTCAACCCCATGTCAACCATATAGTCAACCCATTGTCCAACAATGGTAAACTCATTGTCAAACATCAAAACACCAACATCAAAACTTGGCTTGAGTTGGTCAATCGTGACCTAAATGATTGCACCAATAATCTCTCCCTTTTTGATATTTGACAAAAACCAATACCTTTGAGTTAGAACACTAACTCAAATCTAATCCTCCTAATTTTTCAAATTGGGAATTCCAACTTCTCACTCAATTTTCACACATCACTTCTTCCCCTTTTTTACATACATCAAAATGGCTCTCCCCAAGGGTGTCAATGTCTCATATCCCAATGAGATCTTATAATCTCCCCCTTGGTCTAAAAACATCTAGTATGTTTTCACTCTTCCTAGTGATAAGTCTCATATCACTAAAGAGAGGCAATTCTTCAAACTCTCCCAATTCTCAAAATTCTCCCCCTCATGAGGAAGAACACATCCATCATTCCATGATGGATAATCTCCCCTAGAGGTTTGCTCTCCCTTGACCATTGCACCAACAATCTCCTTGGAGAGTCTCTAAGCCTATAGGAACACTAAACCATCAAAATTAAGGGCAAAAGTTTAACCTTGAACTTTCACACATTTTAAAATTGATATACACCCTAAAAAATTCTCCTAATCCATATCTAATGGATTTTCATCCTTTATAATGCTTTCCAAAGCATATCCTAGGGTTAGGAACAGTTAGGGTAGCCTAACATAGCTGAAATTAGGCTAAACAAATCTTGTTTATCCAAAATCAGCCATTGGCGATCGACTACTACCATCGCTCAATGATCGTCCCTAAGACCGATCATTGCCATGGATGGCGATCGTGATTACAAATCCAGAAATCAAGTTTTAGAAAATGAAATTCAAAAAATCATGAAAATTCATATGTATAATACTTAAGTCGATCATTATAGGTGAAAAATATTTGAAAAATAAAATACCCATAAAATAGTGAGATTGATACAAAGTTTAAAAACAAGAAAAACTTCATTATTTTGAGCCTACTTTGTATCAACTTCATCATTGGTGACTTTTATCAAAAGATAGACTACACCAAGATTTTTCAAAATGATTTTGAAATGTTTTTAAAACATTATATTGAACCATGGTCTATGGGCTTAATGCACATGACTTATACATAAGCTTTTCTCATGATTCATCCATGGTATAAGATGAGTTTGAGTTCATCTAGATGCAAGAACTATACACCTGAAACTTAACTTATTTCCTAGCATCTCACATGTGTCTAGGGTGTATAAATACACACACATGTCAATGTGATGTGAGATGTGAGTTTTGTTCATCCTAAAATAAAGTCTCATGTATTTTTCTAAGACAACTCTATTTGATTTCCTTATACATGGAACTTCAAATCATGTCATTTGTCCTTAAATCAATTTTAATTAATGCATGAATGATGATTATGACATAAATGATAACATAATTAAAAACATGTGCTAATAATCATGATGTCATGACATTAAATATAAACCTAAGCATAGCATGACATTAAAATTTAAACCTAAGCATTATCATGACATATTAAATGATAAAATGAAATATGATGTCATGACATGACATATGACAAACAAGTCATAGCAAATAAAATGCGAAGGTATAGAAATACCTAAGTTTTAGTATTAATTGTCATTTGTTATAGTTATACCCAAATTTCCATAGCACTAACTTTCTCCCAAGTGTGCCAAAAATCCAAAATGACACATTATGACTTCTAAACCTAGTTTGTGCCAATTTGATCAATTTTTCAAGCTTCCATTATTATATTGGCACATCCTAAAATCCTTTAGCATTAAAATTAAAATTCACTTCCAAGGTATCACATAACCTTGAAAATATCCTAAAGTGCCAACTTTGCTATGGTTGAGTTAACTACCCATCCATTCAAGGTTGACACATCCTAACCCATTTAGCATGAATCGATCATGCTCCTAGGAATCCAATACCTATTGGAGCTCCTTGGGTTAACTAGGTATTCACTAGGGATAACTTCCCTAGATACCCTCCTAATGACCCTCCTAGACTTAGAAGCTTTGGTCATTTGGGTCATGCCTAGGTTAACTCTAGGGGCAACTCCCCTTGTAACTTTCTTAGTGGCTTCCCTAGGTTTCCTTGAAACCTTAGCCACTAGGCACCTACCTTGGTTACCCTTAGGGATGACCTCCCTAGTAACCTTGGTTTTCCTAGACCTATGGATAGTTCTATAATTGAATGGAACACAATGATAGGTCTCCTTGGGCTTAGATTTGTGACCCAACCCTTTGTTGCCCTTGGGTGGACTTTGCCTCCTAGAGTTTAGGCTTTGACTCCTAGATACTAAATTTTGACTATTTGACCCTTGCATTTGATTTTGCATCTTTCTAAGCGTCTTTTCAAGTTTCTCAAGCCTTGACCTCAAGGCTTGGTTCTCTAACTCCAATTGCCCAATTTTTGATTTTTCATTTAGTCTTTGGGCAATACCATTTCTTCTAGACATATGCCTACCCTTCTTAGGGTTAATTCCTAAATAAGCCTCTACCTTTCTAATAGTTTCTCTAGGTAGGATTTTTCTAGGGTTATTATTCCCAAATTTCTCCTTAGTCCTAAAATCAATATGTTTAGCTCCTAGGCAATAAAATTTATTATTTCTAGCATGCTCCTTATGATTATGCACAATTGCAAGGGTATTAAAATTATTTCTAGTATGCTTTTGCCTATTACTTAAAGAATGAGCATTAATTAAATTTACTTTAGAGTTTGCTTTAGAAGCTCCCCCTACATTTGATGCTCCTTCTTTACCTTTGCTAGACTTTCTCCCCTAGGGTATTGACTTCGGTAGTGTCCCCGTTGTTGGCATTTGAATCAAATTACATGCTCCTTGCTTCTCCTAGTGGGGACACCGACATCCTTGACCTTTAGTGACGATTGAGCCTTCTTAACCTTCTTAGGATACTTGCTCTTATAGTACCCATATTCCCTACACTCTAAACACATAATATGATTTTTATTATTTATTAATGTGCTTGAATTACCAAGGTCGGTGGTGGAAGCCTCTTGAGCTTGTTCATCACTTCTCTCGGAGGTTGATGGCTCTTCTTGATTTTGCTCCAGCATTGAGGATGAACTCTCCTCCCCCTCAATCCTAGAGGTGAAAGCCTCCTCCGATTCTTCTACTTCTTCTTCCTCCTCGGATGTCGAACACCTCTCGACCTCCGACTCCTAACTCTCTTGTGAGGACGAGCTTGCTTCTTTGGTCTCCCTATCCAATTGACTCGACGATGGGTCTTCATGATATTTTTCCAACTCGCTCCAAAGCTCCTTGACATCCTTATATTCACCTAACCTAGGCAAAACATCATTAGGAATTAAATCACTTAAAAATTGTATTACCTTCCTATTCTTCTCAAACTTTTTGAGTTGTTCCTCGATCAATTTCTTCTTCTTGAGGAATCCTCCCTTTGACCCTCTTGGATACTCGAATCCTTTCATCAAGGCGGACCAATCTTTGAAGTCTTTCATCATTATGAATTCTTAAATCCTTGTTTGTCATTGATTGAAACCTTCTCGTCCATAGAATGCATACGAGATTGGAATGTTGATGTCCCATCCAAGTCCATCTTTTGGCAACTCCATCCTCTAGCGCTTTTGCTCCCGGTTGTTAATCCGTAGAAGAGCTCCCAGATCTAATACCACTTGTTGGAACTTTGATGAGCGCTAGAGGGGGGGGGGGAGAGAGGGGGTGAATGACGCGTTCGTTTGCTTGATGGAATTTGATTGCGTTTGTCTCTACAATTGGTTAGTTTGCACAGCGGAATATAGAAATACAAAAGAAGACAAATACAAATACACAATCACATGAACACGATGATATAACGTGGTTCAGAACCCTAGTTCCTACTCCACAAAGTGAGTTCAATAACGAGCTATAGTGATGTACACACCACTACTCAATAAAACTCCTTCTCGATAACACGTCAGAGGTGGAGAAACCTCGTACAAATAATTAAAAATGTAATATAAAAAGTACAAGCAAATAAAAAGACAATAATGAAATACGTAAAGAAAACTTTACATTAAATGCTTTGAACTCTTGCTTGTTGCTTGCTTTGGTTTGCTCTTGAAGGTCTGAAATGCAGCAGTAATTCCCCTTCAAAATCTCCCCAAAAGTTGCTACAAAATCCTCCAACTTGTGCTCATTTTATAACCTGTATCGAGCTGATTTTGCACCCAATAGTCGACTGCCATAAAGCCCCAGTCGACTGACAACAGTGTCATTGTCACATAATAACTTAATCCACATCGGCATTCCAGCCAACAGATACACTGTCAGTCGACTGCTCATGCCCATAGCCGACTGCTCAGTTGGCTATCAAGCATTCTGCCTCGTGACCAAACCTTACAACAGTGGACTGCTCATGGCTAATCGACTTCCCAATGTTGGTAGTCGACTGCCAAGGCCATTTGCCCATAGTCGAACACCAGTCGATTCACGGTAGTTGACTGGGCATAATCCCAATTGATTGCTCAGTGTCGACTCATCTGCCAAGTGCCAAACATTTGACCAGTCGACTGCTAAATCTCAACCATGAGATTTAACCCCAAGTATGATGCCCTCATACTTGCTAGACCACCCTTAGCCTAGACCTAAGCCTTCTAGCCACCTCCATCAGCCTCACGCCTATTGGATCCCTCCAAGTCATCCATGACTTGTTCATCCATACGCTAGCCTCCAGGTGCTTCCATCGGCTATTATCATGCTAAGCTGGTCTACACCGCCAAGGCACAATGGGCTTACACTGCCAAGACTCCACCCTTGGACTTTACACCGTCAACCATTGGACTTACTCTGCCAAGACTCCACCATTGGACTTTACGCTGCCAATATCCATCCTTGGACTTCCCAAATGCCAACTCCATTTTGGACTTCCCAATTGTCAAGACTCAAGCTTGGACTTTCCTTTGCTAAGACCCATGCTTGGACTTTCCATACCAAGTACTCAAGACTTGGACTTTCCCATTGCCAAGATCCATGCTTGGACTTTCCATGCCGAGTGTCCCACTTGGACTTCTCCATCATATGGTCAACCCCATGTCAACCATATAGTCAACCCATTGTCCAACAATGGTAAACTCATCGTCAAACATCAAAACACCAACATCAAAATATGACTCGAGTCAAACTCGAGTTTGATCAATCGTGACCTGGGTCGATTGTACCAATAAAAATGATATATCTGTCTTACAATTAGTCAAAGGTTGGTTATCCAAAATGTTCTTCGTGAAAGACATCGGAGAAGCGACCTATATCCTCGGGATTGAGATCTATAGAGATAGATCGAAAAGGTTGCTTGGTCTTTTGCAGTTTACATATATAGACAGAGTGCTAAAGTGATTTAGCAAGTCTGAATTCAAGAAAGGTTATATACCCATGCGACATGGGATTCACCTTTTAAAGTCTATGTCTCCCCGCATAGAAGATGAGAGGATTTGCATGAATAAGATTCCTTATACTTCTGCAATAGAATCTATTATGTATGCTATGTTATGTACAAGGCTCGAAGTATCATATGATCTGAGTGTCACGAGAAGATACCAGTCTGATCCAGGAATGGATCATTGGGTGGTTGTCAAGACAATTCTTAAGTACTTGTGAAGAACTAAGGATATGTTCTTGGTATATGGAGAAGGTGATATGGTTACACGTGGTTATACAGATGTCAGCTTCCAGACCGACAAGGATGACTCCAAGTCATAGTTTGGGTATATATTCACACTGAATGGTAGCGTAGTGAGTTGGAAAAGTTCCAAACAAGACCTAGTTGTCGATTCTACCATGGAGGAAGAATACATTGCATCTTCTGAAGCAGCAAAGGAGGCAGTTTGGATCAAGAAGTTCATTCCTAACTTGGGGTGGTTTCATCCATTGTTGAAGCATTACCAGTTTACTGCGACAACACTGGAGCTATCGCATAGGCAAAGGAACCCAGGTCTTACCAATGATCCAAATACATGCTTCAGCGATATCATCTGATCAGAGAAATCATCAGTAGGAAAGAAATACAAATCGAGAAGATTCCCATAGAAAGGAACCTCGTGGATCCTTTGATAAAGGCTTTATCACAAAGTAAGTTTGAGAGTCACGTCAAGGATTATGGTATTGGATACCATGGCGATTGGCTTTAGGCCAAGTGGGAGTTTGTTATGTTTGAGAGGTATCCTAAGGCAATCATCTTATGATTGTACTATTTATTTGATAAATAAAGATTCACTATTTTAGTGTACATGTCATATGTGTTTGATTGGATCTTAAACTCATTTATTGAATGTCCGCGATACAATTTATAACATGAGAGAACTTGTGATTGGATCACAACTAGTGAGTATATCTACATGTATAATTATGAATATATTTAAATAATCCCTAGTCGATAAATTGATGAGTTCAGAAATCATCGATTCTGGGAGACTAGCATGGGTTATATTCCTTGGTTTATCCAAGCAACTGCTCCTCACTATTTGTAGATATTGAGATGTCCAGAGTTAAACGTGAATGCTAGTTATGGTAAATAGTTCATTAGAATGACCTGTTGTAAGACTTTACATGGTTCTCTACATATAAGATATGTCAGTGAAGCTCTTACTGCAGCTTGAGTGAGAGTTTCCTTCGACTTGAGGTATTCAAGTCATCTTGGTCATGGAGACTTATACTTCAATATCTTAGTTGATACATCTCTGTGGAGGTGTGAGTATGAGATGATTAGGTATAAGTCTCCTTGTGAGGAGATGTATACCTTATGACCACTCGTTAGGATTGTTACTCAAAGTCTTTGGCCAAAACATTGCATGTCAAGAGTATGATACTCTTGGATACATGTCGAAGTAATTAGAATCCACTGCATGAGGAAGTAAGACTTGGGCTAGGTGTGATGTAATCAACCTAGTGGGGACTGACACATAGACCATGTCTTGAACCAAGTGGGTATTGTTAGTGTTAACCCTTAGTGCCAATCATGAGATGATTGATTAGGGATCATGTGTATCATATTTCATTAATAAAATGCAAAGATTGTTTATTATATTTACTTTATGCATGTGCTTGCTAAAATAAATATAATAATGCCCTTGAATAGTAGGTTCTAATCTACAGTATACCAATTGATAGAATTGATTATGAGAAGCTGTAGAGAATACTATTCTTAATATTCCTAGTCAAGTATTAATAGACAAGGGCAATATTAATACATTGAGACTAGCATGTAGGTCAATGAATGATTTGATCTCACAAGTCATGGATATGTGATATCACATTGACACATGGGTATATATATTGGAGAATATATATACTGAATTGACCCGCCATGAGAAAGTATCATGGATCGTTATATGAGTGTCATATACTTTCTCATGTGACTATTGGTATGAATAGTCCTTAGACCTGAAGTCACTATGGTTCCCTACATAAGGAGTTATGTACTTTGGTATCGTCTAACGTCACCCATAATAGGGTGCACTATAACGATGATTACTGGGTATGTAATGAATTATGCGAAGGGATGTGAGTGATGTAGATGAGATCTATCTCTCCCATATGACGGGAGTGATATCTTTGACCTCTTGATAGAGGAGGACCACGAAATACATGACCATGTTCAAATGAGTCAATATGAGATATTGAGCTCATTTGTTTGAGTGAGTCTACTTGGGAATCAAGAAACATAGAGATCGATAAGGGGATGACACGGTCTATGCCTCACTGATCGATCTAAGATATCAGAGATAGGACACCGTCATGCATGATAATAGCCACAGAAAGGTTGTCGGATCTCGACGATCTTGTAACTTGGGTAGCAATGATGTATTGCAAGATGTCACTCATTGCTTATGTATCTAAAATGGTTTTAGATACATTGCCAATGTTACAAGAACCTATAGGGTCACACACAAATGACATTCTATTTTGGAGATGATTTCTTTTAGTTGGACTAAAAGAACAATTAAGCATATGGCCAAGACTTGAGCTAGACTCAAATTGGTTAAACTTGAGTTAGACTCAAGTTGAACCATGGAAGATGATTCATCATTATCATGCATGATTAATGTGATTAATCATGCATGGGAATACCAAGGGCCTTGGTATTCATGATGAAGAAGAATACCAAGGGTCATGGTATTCATTAGGAGATTAAGAGTCTTCTTAATGAGGATTTAAGTGGAATTAATGGCAAGGGTTGCTATGGCTTAAGATGCTTTGAACATGCAAAGCAAAGTGAGGCTAGGTCATTGGGCATGTAAGCCAAGGCAAGCCAAGAGAAGTGTTCTCTCATCCCTCTCCTTCCTCTCCTTCTTCCAAAGTGGTCTTGGTGTTTCGCTAGGGATTGCTAGCACAATGTGACTCCAAAACGGGTGGGTGTCAGTGTGGATACCTTAGAGATACGATTATCCTTACCATATTGAGATCTGACAACATTTGGAAAAGTGAGATTGTGAAGGGCACGCACCGAAGGTATACTTCTCCTTCTAGATAAGATCTAGAAAAGTAGGGTACGAAACGACTTATATAGTTTTGAATGGATCTCTAGTGGGATCCGGTTTATAATTATTGTTTTTGCTGCGGTTGTGCGAAGTATTTGCCCACGATGTTATGAACATCACGAATCGGAAGAATTCCCAACAGGTATAAGATAAGTGAAAAGAACAAGGCACGATTCACTATAACTGTTGAAGGGTTCGAAAATGGTTCCAAGATTAACCGTTGATTTTTCGGTTAATTGGAGATCATGATGTACTACTAGATGCCACTCATGATCGTTCTATAATTAATGGTTAATTATGGACAACTAACATAAACTAAGAACTTATTAGGTCACACACACTACGAATCATTCGAAGAGACTTAAATGAGTTTGAGAATTGGATTCTCAAGATCGAGAGAGATCAAGTTTGGTCGGACCAAACACATGAAAAATATGGAAATATTTATCAAGTTGGAAATGTGAAAGGAGCATGTCTTAAGAAGACGGGTTGGACCTTAAAAGGTTTAATTATAAACCAAACCCATTTGATTTTAATTAAAAGGGTCCTCTTTTGGATAAAGGCCCAATTAGGATTTAATGGATGAGATTAAGCCTTAATAGCTATGGCTTTAGGGATTTGATCCACTAACCTATAACCCATTAGGATTAGTGCCTATATAAAAGGCTATAAAGGCTAAACCTAAAGAATTGAAGTTTTTAAGACCCTCTTCCTCAACCTAGCCGAACCTAGGAGAATTAGGGTTTGGTGTTCCGCCGGTCATCAAGGAAACAAGGGTTGTTTCCACCTCTTTAGAGGTCGACCACTCTAGATTTTAGAGCTGTTATTGTCTCTTATTGAAGATTCAAAACAACAACTAATTTCGACACGAATCGACAACCTTACGAAGGTTGTTCGAGGACTCATTTTTCGCAAAACGAGTCAGTGATTGCTCTCCGATCACTCGATCTTCTTGCTTCATCTAGTAGCGAAGAGAAGGTCAAACTCGTGGCTTTGAGAAGTCATCCCTCCGAAGATTCAACATGGATACGAGTAGAGATGAAGCTCCGTGAGCATCGTATGGTTGATGCCCTTTCGGCTTGCCATCATCCGAAAGGTATACCTAGAGTAAAATTTATTTTATTCTTGATGTACATAAAATTTTATTTGGCGGATATGTCCGCAAGTGTTGTAATCCTGCATGTTGGATCAGAATAAGCGCTAGAGGGGGGGGGTGAATAGCGCACAAGTTCTTTTTCTTTTTCGTTCGAATAAAATAATGCGTACGAGTAAAGTGCAGCGGAAAGTAAATGAAGACGATTTTTTTTTTATTTGGTTCACAACCTACCGACTGCTAATCCAAGGCCCTAGTGGTCCGAGACCACGTACGAAGGGCAATTCACTAAAACACTCCTCCTCATTGGAGATAGGAGTTGACGATTACAAGAATGCGAGAAAACTCGAGGTAGAGAGACAAATCCCTCTCTCCTCGTTATGATAAAAACTCGAAAATACAACACTAAATACAAGACTTGAATTGACAACTTAATATGTTATCGATGACTAATAAGATGGAGGTTGAGCTTCGTGTCGTCGACGTTTCGACAGCGCTTCATCGTCGTAGAGTTGTCGGAGAGTCATGGCGTTGCGGGAGCACTTGAGAGCACTTGGGATGATAAAAATGATGAAGAACACTCCTTCTTTTATATCCCTAGAAGCCCCCCAACATTTAGTCCTAGCTCATGGTTAAAGAGCCTTATCTCCCCAAGATAATTGGAGCTTATCTTGACTTTCCTCGAAGTTGAAATTTGAATGATTATTGGTATCACCCTCATCGATCAAGCGATGACGATGAGTCGACTCGGCTAGGGTTTTGAGCAATAAAAAGCTAGCTCGAAATCATATAAGTAAGAGCGAGTTTGACGGCCACTTACCGTCCGATCTCGACTTAGACCTTCCATAGGGTGTCTTAGTCAGATTGTCACCTAAAGACGTCCCCGTACCAAGGACTCGACTTGACTTACACTTACTCACACGAGCTTACCTCAAGATTTATCTTTGTAGCTTTTGCTTCCAGTCTCCACCTGATTTCTTCGGTACCCTCTGAAGTCCTCCCGGTGTCGCTCGACCACCACGGTTCCCTCCGGATGTTGCTGACCTTTAGCTTAGCATTCCTGCACACTTGATTCAGCTCATGAGATAATGATATAAACTTAACTTTATCTTTGCCATAATCAAAACATAGGTTCGATTATCTGGTGCCCCTGCACCAACACTACATGTGTGGGTGTGAGTATTGTAATAATTTAAAAAATTATTACGTTTTTCTTCCGTTGCGTTCGCTTGTGAAACGACAAAAGCACATCTATGCGTTGACCATAACCCAATAGTGGTATCAGAGTCTGACTGTGCTTCGACATATTCGTAAAATAGGTTTTATGAAGTCCTAGTTGGTCATAGAATTATTTTGGAAATTTTCATATTTTGGAAAATTCCATTTTTGGAAAGTTTTCAATTTGTTAGGAAAAAATCAGATTTGAAAAATTTAGAAATAATTTTGGAAATTATATTTATGAAAATATTTGATCAAGAAATATTAATATAGAAAATATTTCCTAATTAATTAGATTTTCTTGATAGGTATTTATTTCCTTAAATAAAGTATGTGATTAAATTGAAAATTATTTCCTAATTTAATTATGGAATTTTGATTTATGGAAATCAATATTCTATAACGTGTTTTATTTCTGAAAATATTTACCAAATAAAATGTGAAATTAATTCTTTATTTAATTAGAGAATCATGATTTATGGAAATCAAGATTCTAAATTATATTTTATTTCTAATATATTTCCTAGATAAAATATAATTTTAAATTAGGATTTAAATCCTTATTTAATTAAAGAATCATTATTTTTGAAATCTAGATTCTAAAATATATTTTATCTTTAATATATTTCTCAACCAAAAATATGAGATTAAATTTAGAAATTGTTTCCTAATTTAATCAAAGGAATGTTGATTTATGGAAATCAAATTTCTAAACATATTTTAATTCCAAAATAATATAATGACAACTATGACATAATCATGTCATATCATATGTCATGATTAGATGCATTTTGCCATGTGTGTATTGTGACATGTCATCATATATGCCATGCATGCAGTTGTCGCCGTCGGAAAATATTCGCTGAAGCTTCCTAGTGGACTTGTCTTAGAACTGGACAATTGTTATTTTGTTCCTGCATTAATAAAGAACATTGTTTATATTTCTTGTTTAAATAGAAAGGGCTTTCATTTGATGTTTAATAACAATTGTTATTATATAACCTTGAATGACATTCTTTATGACATCGAAACTTTATGCAATGACATCTACATGTTAGATACATCCAGTGACACATTCAATATCGAAGCAAGCAACAAGCGTACTCGAAAGGATGATCAGTTAACCTCCTATACATGACATTGTCGCCTTGGCCATATAAGCAAGAAGCGCATGTCAGAGTTATAGAAGAGTGGAATTCTAGAATCATTTGTATTGGATTCATTTGATACATGTGAATCATGCTTACAAGGCAAGATGACAAAGTTGTCCTTTTCTGGAAAGGGTAACCAGTGGAAGAGTTACTTGGTCTCATACATACTGATGTATGCAGACCAATGTCAATTCTACTCAAGGAGGTTACAACTACTTCATTATCTTTATTGATGATCACTCACGATTTGGGTGTGTATATCTTATGAGATATAAATATGAAGCCTTTGAAAAGTTCAAAGAATTCAGAAATGAAGTAGAGAAACAACTTGGTAAAAGTATTAAGATACTTCAATCCGATTGAGGTGGCGAATACTTAAGCCAAGAGTTTCAGGATTATCTAAGAGACAATAGTATATTGTCTCAATGGACTCCGCCTTATACATCGCAATATAATGGTGTATCTAAAAGGCAAAATCGAATATTGTTGGACATGGTAAGATCGATGATGTATCATGCAAGTCTTCCCAAATCCTTTTGGGGCTACGCACTCGAGACATCTATTCACTTGCTGAATAGAGTCCCGACCAAGACAGTCTCTACTACTCCATATCGGATATGGACTGATAAGAAACCATAGTTGTCTTATTTGAAGACATGGGGATGTCCTACTTACGTGAAGAGGACTACGCATAAGTGGATTCTAAGTCCGATAAGTGTCTATTTATTGATAGAGGAAACAAGGGGTTACCAATTCTATCATCCCTTGGAACAAAAGATGTTTGTTTCAAGAAATGTTGTATTTTTAGAGAAAGAGTTTCTCTTGCAAGAAAACAATGGAAGTCAGGTTGAACTTGAGGAAGTTCAAGAAACTCCAATAGACACTAAAGAGATGTCTATATCAGAACCACAGTCGATTATTCATGATGATGAGATAATGACTGAATCTATCGTTACACCACCTCTTTACAGATCTGGTAGGTCACATAAGATTCCTGAGAGAGATGGATTTCTCGTAAGTGAATCTAATGATGTGTTACTCATTGAAGATGAGAAATTTGCAAGTTACGAAGAAGTTTTGAAAAGTTCAAAAAGGGATAAATGGCTAGTAGCCATGAAGTCGAAAATGAATTTCATGTATGAAAACCAAGTTTGAAACTTGGTGATCCACCTAAAGGGATCACACCTATTGGGTGCAAGAGGGTTTTCAAGAAGAAAACTGACATGGATGGTAATGAGATTACCTATAAAGCTAGATTGGTGGCAAAAGGTTGTTGCCAAAAGCAAGGTGTTGACTATGACGAGACATTCTCACTAGTTACCATGCTTAAATCCATTCGGATACTCTTGGCCATAGCAACTCATTATGATTATGAGATATGATAGATGAATGTGAAAATAACTTTCCTTAATGGAAACCTACATGAGGATATGTATATGATACAACCCGAGGGTTTCACATCGGTCGATAAAATCAAAGTATACAAGCTTCAATGGTTCATTTATAGACTGAAGCAAGCATCCAGGAGTTAGAATATCCGTTTTGATGAGGCAATCAAAGAGTTTGATTTCTCACAAAACCTTGACGAGCCTTGTGTACAAGAGGGTTAGTGGGAGTGCGATCGTATTCCTAATACTATATGTTGATGGCATATTACTCATAGGAAACGATATACCTGTCTTACAGTCAATCAAAGATTGGTTATCCAAAATGTTCTTCATGAAAGACATGAGAGAAGAGATCTATAGAGATAAATCGAAAATGTTACTTGGTCTTTCACAGTCTACATATATAGATAGAGTGTTAAAGCGATTTAGCATGTCTGAATCCAAGAAAGGTTATATACCCATGTGACATGGGTTTCACCTTTCAAAGTCTATGTCCCCACACAGAAGACGAGAGAATTTGTATGAATAAGATTCCTTATGCTTCTGCAATAGGATCTATTATGCACGCTATGTTATGTACAAAGGTCGACGTATCATATGCTCTGAGTGTCATGAGCAGATACCAGTCTGATCCAGGAATGAATCATTGGGTGGTTGTCAAGGCAATCTGTCACGCCCCGAGAGTATGCCTAGTGGAAAATCAAACGGACATCATCTCCCTTGTACGTGGCAACATATCCTGTTTATACAAGCCTTTCGACCACAACCATAATAACATATACAAATGTAAATATAACAAAGCACAACAGAAATCTAAACACAACGACATAACAACCTACATACAGTGCATACCGGTATGACTAACACCAAAACATACAAAAAATATCGATAAAACCCGAAACAACAAGTGTGTACAACAATAATGTCTAACACACATCAACCAAATAAATCCAAGTACATAACAAAACATACGGAAAACCCAAAACAACCACAGGAGCCTCGGAAGTGAGATGAGATGGATCAACCAGCGATGCTCCAAGCCATCACCAAGACTTCTACCTATTACTTGGGCGACAAGAAAACCCAGAGTCTATGATGGTGAGTATAACTAAGCAGTAATAAGAATAAAAGTGCATGCATAATTTATATATATCACATGCGAGTCAACAATATGCTGTTTAACGGTATAACAGGTATACAACAACATGATATAACAATTGTATAACTAAACTGATCAACAATATCAATATAAGGTGCTGACATACCTAAAGATCGACAACGATGCAACTCATACAACCTGAGTATAAGTAACATAATACAACACCGACAACATGGTAGAGTAAATCTAACTCTATAAGTGACAAACCACCATACTAACATCCTATGGCAAATACAACGAGTGTGCTTCGTTCGGTTACGTTTTGCTATTGCTGGTGAAGAGTCTCAGGATGTAACACCAAGCTTTGCCATAATCCACACCTTTATCCTGCATGAATGTAGTAGCATGTGAGATGATGTACAAACAAATGCAGCAAACATAGTACAAACAAATGCAATATCATAGTAAGCATACATATAGACTGCATCTATATGTATACTAATCACAACCATCCATATATATATGCAAAACACCATAAGAACATGGCAATGCAGAATGCATAGTCATGCCTGCTCACCCCAAAGCTACCACGACCTCAGTGTGACCTAGGTGACTCGACATGACAACTATCCAAACTCAACACCAACCACTACTCTCGAGTGACCGAGTGGGCAGAATGGCCAAGTAGTATATAAGCGTAAAGAGCTAGCTACACAACGGGGGTCCCTGTTATTGGCCACTCCGACAGTCACTACCCATGAGTGGTCAAGTATCATACACACAGGACAACTGCACGCAACTCCAACTACCACTGTCTATAGTGGTAGAGTGCGACACAACAAATGTTTTGTCCTCACACCAATTACTCCTCCATGAGTAACCTGGGAGGCAGGATGACTGACGATCCTCTCAACCATAAGGGAGACCAAGTCGCCAGCATGCATGTAAATGACATGAATGCACAATTAGATATACATATATCCACCACAGACTCTATCCTATAGAGAGTCATACATAACTGATCAACATACTCTCTATCGTGTAGAGAGTCATACTCAACTGATCATAACACACTCTCTATCCTACAGAGAGTCGTACTCAATTGATCACAATACTCTCTATCCTGCAGAGAGTCATACTCAACTGATCACAACCAAGCTAGGACCACCGGTCCGTAGCGACATACTATCTACAATCCACATGACCATACATATGTCTACAACACACTCTCTATTCTATAAAGAGGTATACTCAACTGATCAACACCCAATCTAGGACCTCCAGTCCGTAGCGATGTTGTATCGACAAATCACACGTCCATATCCAACTACATGATCCATAGTGGATATGTACAAAACATCAGCATCTAACATGAAAACTCAACTTTACTTCTAGGAGCATCCACCCCTAGATGATTTATCTAAATTGCACAATTCAATTTTACAATCGAATTTAGCTATGTACACATAGGTAAACCATTACAGGTCCACTTATCATAATATCCATAATTCATAAGAAAGATGAATGAATAGATAACAACAATAATAGAGTATTTAAGTGCAAAGGCAAAAGTATCAAGCATAAAAAAAAACTAGAGTGGAGTCAAGCTCAAAGTGACAAGAATATGAAGTTATATACTTCAGGGTTTAGCTACTACCTGATTAGGGTAGGAAATTACCCACCTGATATGTAGAATATCCAAATAAATCTCCACGTCCAAGAGTTTCTCACAATTAAAATCCTACAAGAAAGAGCAAGGAACATGTCTAAGTTCTTCATAAGTCCAACAATGCTATCAAATCCCTATCGATTAAGTTATCCACTTAATTGATCTATCCATTCCCTTACACTATTTAATCAACCCACAAGTGCATATACTGAAACATGCATAACTCATCTAGATATGAAATTACCAAGCTTAACTTTCTTTGCACATCTTCTTGATCTCAAGTTCCCTGTAATTCCGCCATAATTATTCTAACCAAGTATTCACATAAATCCATCCATAATAATCTGAATCCGGACTTACCAAACTTAGATTCCTCTATAAAGATGTTTAGTATCAACTCTACTCATCTACCACGTTAGAGGCAAAAGACCAATCAGATTCCATAGCCCCCCCTCCCCGTAACCTGTAATTGCCAAGATATAAGTTTCCCTCTCCAATCAACTTATCTGAATCTTTAATCCAAGGAACTAACATGTAAATGAAGATGCTACCAAAAACAAATAGATCATCAACAATGAGAACCTACACATCGGACTGCCAATTGAGCCTCCAACTACCCTAAGCAGCAATGAAATTGGCCTTTCCAGTTGTGGTGATAGCTCAACAGATTGGAAATCATAGACCATCGATAATGAGGAAGTTGTGCCCTATTTTGAGTGTTGTCGCAGAGGTGGCACAACCGCCGAATCTCCCTCTTGGACTCACGGTTAACTGCCAATGAGGCACGACAAAGTATAGTGATGGGTGAGAAGAAGCTCGCGGCGAGACCAAGTCGGTAGCTTAAGCAGTGGTCGACGATCGATCCGGATGACCACAGGCGGCTGTGATCCATCTCTAGAAATCGAGATGGGGATGTGCTCGAGATCTTGATTCGGTGAGGAAACGACCAGAAATCGGGATTGGAAAGGAGGGAAATAGCTGCTAAGGAAGAGACTGGTGATGACGACGCTTGATCTGGAGAACAGGCGGTGGTTGACGATGGCTAAGGTAGCGGTCGCTGGCCATGTGCGCAGGGGCGTCGACTGCTGGTCATGTGTGCACGACGCACAGGGGTGGCGGGATGTGAGATGCTCTACCCGAGGGCCGCGAGCGATCATGGATGGTCACGGGGCGGCGACGATGTGAGGAGGGCAGTGCACGAGAAACCGAGAGGGAGGAGAAAGTCTGCGGTAGCGAGATTGGGAAGAGGAATCGCTTGCGCTGGGGAGAAGAATCGTGGAGAATGCATGGGGAAATAAGGGAGTTCGGCGATGAGAAATCGCAAACGGAAGAAAAGGGAAAGAAACAGCTTGGCGTGCGTTACGAAGGGGATGGGTCGGGTTTGGCATTGAAGCGGATCGGGTTTAAAACCCTATAAGCCAAACCTAAATCCACTTAAACTATATATTTTCCAAACATAATATTATCCCTTTAGCCATTTTATTTGTGGTATTTTACATTCTCCCCCACTTAATAAAATTTGGTCCCCAAATTTCGTACTAACATGCAAAAAATTAAATTCAAGCAGATTTCCGAAATGACCACATACATACCTCAAGTGAACAGATGAGGGTATCGAGCTCGAATAATATCTTCCAGCTCCCACATAGCCTCCTCATCAGTATGATGCTACCATCCAACCTTTATGAGTCAGATGGTTTTGTTCCGTAACTGTCGCTCCTTGCAACCAAGAATCTGCACTGAAATCTCCTCATAAGACGCATTAGACTGAAGTGGGATTGATACCTTCTTCAGAACATGATCAACATGCGACACGTATTTCCTTAGCATAGAAACTGGAAATACATTGTGAACACTTGCAAGTGTCAAAGGTAAAGCCAACCAGTAAGCTACACCCCCAATCCGCTCCAATATCTCAAATGGATCAATATAGCGTGGAGTTAATTTTCCCTTTAGCCCAAATCTTATCGTTCCTTTTGTAGGTGAAACACATATAAATACATGATTCCCTACTGAAAATTCCAAAGGCCTTCGCCTCTAGTCTGCGTAACTTTTCTGTCGATCCCGTGCCTCTGATAATCGTCGTCTAATGATGCACACCTACTCTACATCATGCTGGATACTTTGTGACCCCAATAACTGTCGTTCCCCCGACTTCCTCCCACAACACAGGAGATCTGCAGGGTCTGCCGTATAAGGCCTTGAACGAAGCCATCTAAATGGAGGAGTGATAACTATTATTGTAGGCAAATTCCACTAAAGGAATAAGATCCTCCCAACTACCTCCGAAATCCATGACACACGATCTCAATAAATCCTCCAATGTCTAAATGGTACACTCAGACTATCTATCTGTCTGCGGATGAAATGTTGTACTAAGCCAAAGCTCTATGCCCTTGGCCTACTGCAGACTCTGCCAAGAATCACGTGGTAAATCGTAGGTCTTTATCAGATATAATACCCAAAGGCACTTCGTGTAATCTGACAATCTCTTGACAGTATAACTCTGCCAAACGGTCCAACGACTCTATCCCGCGGGTAGGCAGAAAGTGAGCGGATTTGGTTAGTCAATCCATGATTATCCAAATCGCATCATGTCCTTTACGGGTTCTAGGCAATCCCGTAATGAAACCCATAGTGATATGCTCCCACTTCCATTCCGAAATCGAAATTTTCTGAAGCAACCCAGTGGGTTTCTGATGTTCAACCTTTGCTTGCTAGCATACTAAACATCGAGCAACAAAATCTAATGCAACTCCAAAAATCATTATCCTCCTCGGAGTCAGAGATATACTTTCTCATAAGAGAAGTCAATCTACCATCCAAAATCCACTCCACCACACACTCTGTAAGTGCTTGGGAGACTATAGCGATCAATCTCCCTTGTTGCCTGTTAGTAATATATGAGAGATGTCCTAAGGCAATCGCCTTATGTATGAACCATTTATATGATAAATGAAGATTCACTATTTGAGTATACATGTTTTATGTATTTGATTGGATCTTAAACTCATTTACTGAATGTCCACGATACGATTTACAGCATGAGAGAATTTGTGATTGGATCACAACTAGTGAGTATCTCTACATGTGTAATTGTGATGTATCGAAATTATCCCTAGTTGATGAATTGATGGATTTGGACACCATCAATTCTGTCGAGACTAGCACGAGGTATACTCCTTGGTGTATCCAAGCAGCTGATTCTCACTGGCTGGAGACATAGTGATGTCCGGAGTTAATCGTGGATGCTAGTTATGGTAACTAGTTCATTGGAGTGACTGACCGTAAGACTTCATATGGTTCTCTGCATATATAGATATGTCAATGAAGTTCTTACTGTGGCTTAAGTGCGATGTTCCTTTGACTTGCGGTATTCAAGTCATCTTGATCATAGAGACTTATGCTTTGACATCTTAAGCAAACATCTCTAAGGAGATGTGGACCCGGGATGATTGGGTATAAGTCGAAGTGATCGAAGGTGTTTGAATAGCCTATAAAGGATTCACCACTCCTTGCGAGGAGATGTATACCCATGGCCTCTCGTCGGATTGTTACTAAAGTCTTTGGCCAAAGCATTACATGTTTAGAGTAAGGTACTCTTCGATACATGTGGAGTAACTAGAATCCGTAGGACGAGGAAATAATACTTGGGCTAGGTGTGACGTAGTCAGCTTAGTGGGGACTGACACAATAGACCATGTCCTGAACCAAGTGGGTATAAGATGAGTGAAGGGAATGGGACACGAATCATTCGAGCTGCTGAAGGGTTTCAGAAATAGTTCTGGATCAACCGTTGATCTTTTCGGTTAATTGGGGATCATGATGTACTACTAGGTGCCACTCATGATCGTTCTATAATTAATGGTTAATTATAGATGGCCAACATAAACCGAGAACCTATTTGGTCACACGCACAACGAGCATAATCCAAAGGATTTAAAACGAGCTTGAGAATGGGATTCTCAGACTGAGAGAAACTAGGTTTGGTTGGACCAAACATAAAGCGAGCATGAAATCGTTTCAGTCGCAATGGAAGCGTGGATGGGCCATGTCTTATGAAGACATAATGGATGAACCAAAATGGTTTGGTTCTAATCCAATGGAGGAGAATAAACTAAAGGGTTTGGTTTATTTTAAACGAATGAACCAAAGGTTGGTTCGGTTCGTTTTAACTTAAAATAAACCATCATGGTTTGGTTTATTTTAACTTATCTTAATGGAGCGGGTTAACGGCCCTAATGGTTATGATCCAATAACCATTAAGAGAATTAGTTCTCTATAAAAGAGGGCTTAATGGATAATTAAGCCCTAATCCAAAAACCCTAGCTTGGAGTTGCCGCCCAACCTCCATTGCCGCCCAGCTGGTTGTGCTGCCGTCGAGATCCTTGCCGGCATCCAAGCTTCAGCCGGTGATCCTCCGGCGACCCTCCGGTGATCTTCCTAGGCCTCGGTGAAAAGGTGAGCACTTGGCTTCCTTGTTTTGGCCGGTGCCTACTCCTCCACCAAGCTGTCCAGTTTTCTGGACAGCTTCTTCTCCTCTCGTCGGAGCGTCGTTTGGACGACGGTTAGAGCTCCGACAGCGGCTAACTTACGAGATTGATCTCCGGTAATCCCTCTGAGGTGGAGGCGAAGGATTCGTCAATTGGTTGGTGAATACCTCTCGGAGAAGCGAGTTTTGAGAACTTCGTATTAGGATCCGAATTTGGATTCGGATCGTGATCATCTCGATCACGTCGTCTTCAACACGAGGCTAGTAACCCGTCACGAAGCGAAGCTCATGGCTTAGCGAAGTCATCGAGGAAATCGGCGTGGATACGGATAGAGGCGATTCTAGCGAGGATCGTTCCGGTTGATGCCGTTCCCGCTACACGTCATACGAAAGGTATAACGTAGATAAATTTCCTTTTATTGCAAATTTAAATTTACGGTTATGTCTACACTTGTTGTAATATGCATGCGTGTTGTGTGTGTTGTAATAAATATAGATTTATTATTTTATTGCTTCATTGTGTTCATGTTTACGAAACATGATCGAACACACACACGCCGTGATCAAACCAACATGGTATCGAGCCGGGTTGTGTTTGACATAATCGTAAAAATGGTTTTTCGATAGTCATAATGTATTTCTGGAAATTTTCTAATTTTGGAAATTTAGAAGTATTTATGGAAATTTTTCAATTTTGGAAAGTCTAGAAGTATTTATGGAAATCTTCCACTTTTGGAAAGTTGGAAGTATTTATGGAAATTGATATTTTCCATAAATAAAATATTTGATTAGATTCTGGAAATTTGTTTCCTAATTTAATTATGATTTGATTTGGGAAATCAAATCTTAAAATATTTTATTTCCATAAGTAGTTTTAATGATTTAGGAAATTGGTTTCCTAAATAGATTTTCCTTAATCAAATAATTCCATGAATAAAATATGTGATTAGATTTGGAAATTTGTTTCCTAATTTAATTATGATTTGATTTGGAGAATCAAATCTTAAACATATTTTATTTCCATAAATAGTTATGACATATAAGGAAACATATACATGACATAATTGTATGCCATGTAATTGCATTAGATGCATAACATTATGCCATGCGTGTCGTGACATGTAGATGTATGTCATGCCATGTAGATAATAGTTATTTGCATGCAAAGAGGATGAGACATAAAAACCCTTAAACAATATTAAAGCCTACACCTTCCATTAATATGGTTAGAACCAGAGTTCCGTTTCTTGTTTGGGTTGTTGGACTCTCTCCAAGCCCGGCTCGAACCCGAACATGTTCAAACCATGGAATAGTTTAATACTAATATGGTAAGAGTCAGAGGTCAATCGTTAGCTTTGGTTGTTGGACTCTCTCCAAGCTGGGCTAATTGGTTGAATGCGCTCTAACCATATTAAAACTATTTCTCGATTAATGGGTTGACTTTAACCTGGAGCATCGGCTTGTTGGACTCTCTCCAAGGTCGATGTAAAGGGAGGTGAAGTTGGGTGCTATGCATATGATGCATACTTGTTAATGTGTTAACAACCCGATGTATGTGTGAACATTTAATTAGTTGATAGCACATTGTGATAGTTGCATATACGTGATATGCAATCGGTATAGATGATACCTACCGTCGTAGTTATGAATGACTTGTTGGACTCTCTCCAAGGTTGTTCATAACTATGATGGATATCAGCCCATTCGGAGATGGACCTACGATCTCCCGAAGTGATTTTGGGGTTTTTGAAATTCGAAAAATGAATGGGATTTATAAATGTATATTGATGCATTTTAAAATCATTTTCTCATATATGCTCGTTTTGTATTTCTAAGATTGATCATGATGTCTTTGAATTTGCGTTCCATTTTGGATTCGAATAAATTGACTGGGCCGAGCTTCTTGGACTGGCTTAGAAGCTTGAAAATTGTTCTCAAGGTTGAAAAAGCTTGCAAATGTCCTCGAAGCGCCTCTTCCCGCCCGTCCTAGTGACGATGCAACTCTGGACCAATTGTTGGCCTATCAGAAACATGTGAGTGATTCTGAACAAATGAGTTGCATCATGATAGCCGCGATGGAACCCAAGCTACGAAAGCAGCATGAGCATATGGATGCTCATATCGTAGTCCTTCATCTTTGTGAGTTGGTTGATGAGCAAGTGAGATTGAAGGTTCGAGTCTCAAAGCTCCTCTTCACCTCTGAGATGCTAGAAGGTTCATCGTGATGCTTGCTCAATATCTTTGAAGAGGCTGTGGAGTCTTGAGAAGCATGAGAGCGAGGGGCGGTCTTTGTTAGTTGATTCCTTGAAGAAAGGTTCTAAGAGGAAGTCAAAGGAACAGCAGAAGGGAAAGAAGAGAAGGGCTAAGAAGGTAGAACTAGCACAAAAGGAAACTTGCCATCATTATGGCAAGGAGAGCCATTTGCGAAGAAAGTGCAAGATTTATCTTGAGTCCGTGAAGAAGAATAAGGCATCGGATGCCCCATCTTCTTCAGATATCTTCGTTATTGATTGTCATTCTATTTCCTCAAACACTTGGGTATTGGATACTAGGTGTGGCTCACATATATGTAATGACATACATGGGCTAAGGAATAGAAGAAGACTCGTCAAGGGAGAGTCAAATTTACGTGTTGGGAATGGAGCAAAGGTTGCTTCACTCGCCATCGGAACGTATTTGTTGAAACTCCCCGCAGGACTTGTCTTAGAACTGGACAATTGCTTTTAAGTTCCTTCGATGATAAAGAACATCTTTTCTATTTCTTGTTTAAATAGAAATGGATACCATTTGACTTTTAGTAACAATTGTTGTTACATAACTTTGAATGGAGTTCTTTATGGGACTGAAACTTTAAGCAATGGTATTTATACATTGGACGTATCCAGTGACATTTTCAATATCGAAGCGAGCAACACGCGTGCTCGAAAGGATAATCAAATAGACTCCTATATGTGGCATTGTCGTCTTGGCCATATAAGCAAGAAACGCATGTCCGAATTACACCGATGTGGAATTCTGGAATCGTTTGAATTGGATTCATACGATACATGCGAATCATGCTTAAAAGGCAAGATGACTAAGTTACCTTTTTCTGGAAAGGGTGAGCAGTGGGAGAGTTACTAGGTCTAATACATCGATGTATGTGGACCTATGTCAACTCAAGCATTAGGAGGCTATAGCTACTTCATTACCTTCAGATGATCACTCACGGTTTGGGTATGTGTTCTTGATGAAACACAAGTCGAAGCCTTTGAAAGGTTCAAAGAATTCAGAAATGAAGTAGAGAAACAACATGACAAGAGTATTAAAATACTTCGATCGGATCGAGGTGGTGAATACTTAAGTCAAGAGTTTCTTGATTATCTAAGAGACAATGGTATATTGTCTCAATGGACTCCACCCTATACACCACAGCATAATGGTGTATCTGAGAGGCGTAACCGGACCTTGTTGGACATGGTCAGGTCAATGATGAATCATGCAACTCTTCCCAAGTCCTTTTGGGGCTATGCACTTGACATTTGTTTACTTGTTAAGCAGAATGCCTACAGGTAGTCTCAACTACTCCATATGAGATATGGAATAGTAAGAAACCTCATGTATCTTACTTGAAGATATGGGGTTGTCTGCTTATATGAAGCGGTATGTCAGACGATGCTAAGTCGATAAATGTCTATTTATTGGATACCCTAAGGAAGCAAGGGGTTACCAATTCTATCATCCTGTGGAACAAAAGGTGTTTGTTTCAAGGCATGCTGTGTTTCTAGAGAAAGAGTTTCTCTTGCAAGAAAACAGTGGGAGTGTCGTCGAGCTTGAGGAGGCTCGAGAGACTCAAATAGACATTGATGAGATACCTGGTGAAGCACAACAGCCGACAACTCATAGTGATGAGCAATCGGCTGGACCTATTGTAACACCACATCTTCGTAGATCTGGCAGAACACGCAATATTCCTGAGAGATATGGATTTATCGTAAGTGAATTGAACAACGTGTTACTCATTGATGATGAGGAGCCTACCAGTTATGAAGAAGTGCTGACAAGTTCAGAAAGGGATAAGTGGCTTGGTGCCATGAAGTCGGAAATGGATTCCATGTATGAAAACCAAGTGTGGAACTTGGTTGACCCACCTGAAGGGATAAAGCCTATAGGGTGCAAGTGGGTTTTCAAGAAGAAAACCAACATGGATGGTAATGTGATTACCTATAAGGCTAGATTGGTGGCGAAAGGGTATCGTCAAAAACAAGGTGTTGATTATGACGAAACCTATTCGCCTGTAGCTATGCTTAAATCCATTCGGATGCTCCTGGCCATAGCGGCTCATTATGATTATGAGATATGGCAGATGGATGTGAAAACAACTTTCCTTAATGGAAACCTGCTCGAGGACGTGTATATGATACAGCCTGAGGGTTTCACATCGGTTGATAAAACCAAGGTATGCAAATTGCGACGGTCCATTTATGGATTGAAGCAAGCATCCAGGAGCTGAAATATCCGTTTTGATGAGACAATCAAAAGGTTTGATTTCTCACAAAATCTAGATGAACCTTGTGTGTACAAGAAGGTTAGTGGGAGTGCAGTCGTATTCCTAGTATTGTATGTCGATGACATACTACTTATAGGAAACGATGTTTCAATCTTACAGTCAATGAAGGTTTGGTTATCCAAGACATTCTCCATGAAAGACTTAGGAGAAGCAACCTACATCCTCGGGATTAAGATCTATAGAGATAGATCGAAACGGTTGCTTGGTCTTTCGCAGTCTACATATATAGACCGAGTGCTAAAGAGGTTTAGCATGTCGGAATCCAAGAAAGGTTTCTTACCCATCAGGCATGGGGAACACCTTTCAAAGTCTATGTGTCCGCGCACAGAAGACGAGAGGATTTGCATGAGTAAGATTCCCTATGCATCCGCAATAGGATCTATCATGTATGCTATGTTATGTACGAGGCCCGATGTATCGTATGCTCACGAGTGTCACGGCGGATACGATCGATCCAGGAATGGATCATTGGGTGGCTGTTAAGATGATCCTTAAGTACTTAAGAAGAACTAAGGATGCGTTCCTAATATATGGAGAAGGGTACATGGTGATACGTGGGTATACGGATGTCAACTCCAGACAGACAAGGATGATTCCATGTCTCAGTCTGGGTATGTATTCACCTAGAATGGAGGCGCAATAAGTTGGAAAGGTTCCAAGCTTGACACTATAGCGATTCTGCCACTAAGGCAGAATACGTTGCGACTTTAGGCTGAAAGAAAGCGGTTTGGATCAAGAAGTTCATCTCTGAACTTGATGTGGTCTCATCAATGATCCAAACATGTGCTTCGCCGCTATCATTTTATCAGAGAGATCATCAGTAGGAACGAAATACAAATCGAGAAAATTCCCCTTTGAAAGGAACTTAGCGGATCCTTGACTAAGGCATTACCTCAAAATAAGTTTGAGGTCATGTTAGAGCTTATGGTATTGGATCTGTAGCGATTGGCATTAGGCCAGTGGAAGTCTGTTAGTAATATGAGAGATGTCCTAAGGCAATCGCCTTATGTATGAACCATTTATATGATAAATGAAGATTCACTATTTGAGTATACATGTTTTATGTATTTGATTGGATCTTAAACTCATTTCTTGAATGTCACGATCGATTCACGCATGAGAGAATTTGTGATTGGATCACAACTAGTGAGTATCTCTACATGTGTAATTGTGATGTATCGGAATTATCCTAGTCGATGAATTGATGGATTTGGACACCATCAATTACAGCCGAGACTAGCACAGTATACTCCTTGGTGTATCCAAGCGGTGATTCTCACGTGGAGACATAGTGATGTCGGAGTTAATCGTGGATGCTAGTTATGGTAACTAGTTCATTGGAGTGACCAGTAGTAAGACTTCATATGGTTCTCTGCATATATAGATATGTCAATGAAGTTCTTCTTGTGGCTTAAGTGCGATGTTCCTTTGACTTGCGGTATTCAAGTCATCTTGATCATAGAGACTTATGCTTTGACATCTTAAGCAAACATCTCTAAGGAGATGTGGACCGGGATGATTGGGTATAAGTCGAGTGATCGAAGGTGTTTGAATAGCCTATAAAGGATTCACCACTCCTTGCGAGGAGATGTATACCCATGGCCTCGTCGGATTGTTACTAAAGTCTTTGGCCAAAGCATTACATGTTTAGAGTAAGGTACTCTTGATACATGTGGAGTAACTAGAATCAGTGGGACGAGGAAATAATACTTGGGCTAGGTGTGGCGTAGTCACCTAGTGGGGGACACAATAGACCATGTCTGAACCAAGTGGGTATAAGATGAGTGAAGGAATGGGGCACGAATCATTCGAGCATCTTGAAGGGTTTGAAATAGTTCTGGATCAACCGTTGATCTTTTCGGTTAATTGGGGATCATGATGTACTACTAGGTGCCACTCATGATCGTTCTATAATTAATGGTTAATTATAGGCGGCCAACATAAACCGAGAACCTATTTGGTCACACGCACTGTGAGCGTAATCCAAAGGATTTAAAGCGAGCTTGAGAATGGGATTCTCGGAGAGAAACTAGGTTTGGTTGGACCAAACATAAAGCGAGCATGAAATCGTTTGATCGCAATGGAGCGTGGATGGGGCCGTGTCTTATGAAGACATAATGGATGAACCAAAATGGTTTGGTTCTAATCCAATGGAGGAGAATAAACCAAAGGGTTTGGTTTATTTTAAACGAATGAACCAAAGGTTGGTTCGGTTCGTTTTAACTTAAAATAAACCATCATGGTTTGGTTTATTTTAACTTATCTTAATGGAGCGGGTTAACGGCCCTAATGGCTATGATCCAATAACCATTAAGAGAATTAGTTCTCTATAAAAGAGGGCTTAATGGATAATTAAGCCCTAATCCAAAAACCCTAGCTTGGAGTTGCCGACCAACCTAGTTGTGCCGCCCAACCTCCATTGCCGCCCAGCTGGTTGTGCTGCCGTCGAGATCCTTGCCGGCGTCCAAGCTTCAGCCGGTGATCCTCCGGCGATCCTCCGGTGATCTTCCTAGGCCTCGGTGAAAAGGTGAGCACTTGGCTTCCTTGTTTTGGCCGGCGCCTACTCCTCCACCAAGCTGTCCAGTTTTCTGGACAGCTTCTTCTCCTCTCGTCGGAGCGTCGTTTGGACGACGGTTAGAGCTCCGACAGCGGCTAACTTACCGGGGATTCGATCTCCGGTAATCCTCTGAGGTGGAGGACGAAGGATTCGTCAATTGGTTGACGAATACCTCTCCGGAGAAGCGAGTTTTGAGAACTCGTATTAGGATACAATTTGGATTCGGATCGTGATCATCTCTCGATCACGTCGTCTTCAACACGAGGCTAGTAACCCGTACGAAGACGAAGCTCGTGGCTTAGCGAAGTCATCCCGAGGAACTCGGCGTGGATACGGATAGAGACGATTCTAACGAGGATCGTTCCGGTTGATGTCGTTCCCGCTACACGTCATACGAAAGGTATAACGTATATAAATTTCCTTTTATTGCAAATTTAAATTTACGGTTATGTCTACACTTGTTGTAATATGCATGCGTGTGTTGTGTGTGTTGTAATAAATATAGATTTATTATTTTTATTGCTTCCACTGTGTTCATGTTTACGAAACGTGATCGAACACACACACGCCATAGTCGTTTAAACCCCTAGCTACTATTAGAGTATTGGGAATACAATCAAAGTCCAACATTGGTAAGACATGGAAAAGATCATGTGCTTATAAGATGAAAAGATATCTCTATTGGTATAAGACCTTTTGGGTAAAGCCCAAAAATAAAACCATGAGGGATTAGACCCAAAGTAGACAATATCATACCATTGTGGAGATATGTGAATTTTATAGGCACTAAAAATTGATATAAGAGTCATGGTTCATGTCAAGCCATGAACCTCGAATGAAAGAAGTTGAGCTCTCATGTCCGGATCAAGAGAACCGCATACACTGTGCAGAAGTCCGATTTGGGTGGAGGATCGAACAAGCTGGCGGAAGTCCAAGGTCGAGGACCAGACAGTTGGTAGGAAGTCTTGGTGGATTGAGAATCAGGCATCAAGTAGTGGATGTCCTTCGAGGAAGGATAGGCTTGAGGGGAGGGGGGGGTCAATGTGGTCCTTCGTTTGAAAAGGGAGGGATTGTTAGAGTATTGAGAATACAATTAAAGTTCCACATTGGTAAAACATGGAAAAGATCATATGCTTATAAGATGAAAAGATATCTCTATTGGTATGAGACCTTTTGGGTAAAGCCCAAAAACAAAACCATGAGGGTTTAGGGCCAAAGTGGACAATATCATACCATTGTGGAGATATGTGAATCTTATAGACACTAATAACTACCTAATAGCTAGTCAAAATTCCATGAGCATTCCTACTCCATACATCTACAAATCAAGATAACCTCCACTAAGCCCACATCATGTGTATGATAGCTTGTCTCGCAGTTCCTCTGAAACAATGCATCTACGTACAATACCCTTCCATCCACATCAGAAGGATTAACTAACACTGATGCAAAAGTCAACCATCGTTTGAGCCCTGAAAGCTAATTTCACAAGCTTCTGACCAAGTAAATTCCATCACCTTTCTGATCAAACAAGTCAATGATATACTAATGTCAAACATTCTATCCACATCTACAGTAATAACCAAATCATACAAGGAAACCACCATCTACGATGGCCGAGTGCGCAACTCCAACTACCACCATCAACAGTGGCCAAGTTACGCAACTCCAACAACCACAACTAATCCAATCGTGTCCAGAATACACGATTTCTCATATCCATGAATGACTAAATCATTAAATAGTCTAACAACATAATCAAAAGCTCGTAGAATTCATACCAAGTATGAAATTGTCATCTCTACACACCTGCCTCCTCTTTACTCTAAACTGATGATATATCAATCATCACAATAACAATGATAATTGTATGACATCATGTCACTATAATATCAACACTCCAGTCGTAAACCAACCCTAGAGTATACACAGGTGTCCTTAGCTGATCTAAACATATCATCTATCCACAATGAAGGATATTCATTTTCAACAACTACCGCATTCCATCATCGAAAATCGATGCATAATCTCAAAGGTTCATCTCTCTTTTAATACAGAGTTCCGGATCTTCTCTAGAAGAAATATTGGGATAGATAAATATCCCATCCAACACCTGTAAACACGACTTATGTTCTTCCAATTTTCATAGTGTTTAGCAATCTTGATACCAATAAAATTATCTCCTGGAAAAATTGTCATTCTAACAAATACCTCCTGTGCATCATCAACCTTGCCAACTTTGCAAAACCGATCAATGAGGGTATCAAAACAACTCGATTTGGCTCACAACCAATGAATGACATTGCATTGAGTACATCATGAGCTTCAACTACTTTGTGTGCTTTACATTAGCACTCAACCAATACATCATAAGTAAAGACATTTGGCTTTAAAATATCATTACCTCAATTGGTAAAGTAATCATCAGAAATATTTTTCCGATATGAGGTCTTCAGTATCGAAACTATTCTCGAAATCACTCCGATCGAATACTCCACTTGCCTATGCAATGGCAAGCCTGGGAGTTCATCCGAAACTACATTTAAATACTCTCAAATTATACACACATCCGAGAGACATTTTATATCGTCATTTCAACATTATAAAATCCAAGTTAATATCAAGATATTCACATCATATCAACCAAATCAACAATATAACAACTAAGTCAGCTCTACCACCATAATATAACATCTCCAACAATCAACCTCTAAACATCCAAAATCGATATCATGATTCTCTGATAATCATCACAGTAATCAACTGCCAAAACGGAGATGCAAATTGAAATGACTCATAACCCATGACTCCGATCTTGATCCTTTTATCCAACATTCGGAGACTTCTGATTTTAATAATTTGACCTGCAATATCTGCTTATCGGTCTCCAACTCTTGAACACTTGTACGAAGTCATTTCTAAACTCCTGACTCGATCCAATGTCTTTCGACAAGATCTGATAAAAGATCTAGACATCCTAATCCAAATGTAAGCCAATAAGTCGTGGGTGGCTTAAAACATCCATTCTCATTCTTGAGCTATTAGGTGGTCGTAACCTCTACAAGTCTCACGACTCTGCACGATACTCCCATTACTAACTGATCACCCTACTTAATGCTTGAGAATTCCTTGACAATGAGTTAAAGGAATAACACAGGGAAAATACCCTCTCACAACATCACTACACTGTGACCTAGTGGTGTACTATTCCCCGAAGATTATTTTCCTACATCTTCCACCAAGTACCGGTTTGATCCCGATAATGGTATACAACTAAATCTACTTCCTCTGTATAACATAAATTAAGTACTCAAAAGTACCCTCAAAGTTATACAACCCAGCATGAACAACTCAGGGATCAAAATCTCTATGAAACATCGTAAACCAACCCTCTGCTATCTGCATCAATAATAGCCTACACACCTTGTCCATTACCTAACAGGTAATGATCTGACTAATATCGTTAGTGAAAATCCCTAAGACTGTAATGTCTGATTTCCATAGTAAATGCGACAACCTGACCCCTATTATCCGACTCGGTATCAGTCGCCTCTCAAAGGTAAATCACCTTTTCGACAGCGGGTTCAAGTCTCACATACTCAACACGTCATTCTCATGATCAACTCATACTATGGTTATGAATCGTATTAACCAACACACTATATGTTATTCCCTGTTATAAACACTAAATGCATAGCCAACAAAACCGAGAGTATAAACTCTAAAGGCAACTCCGACGGGTCGCCTTGGTGGACAACCCTACTACGAGTCTGCATAAATGTCATAACTCTGACTATATACACCTGTTGAATAAGTTTAGATAAGTATCTAACTAAATATAAGTTATCAGGAATTCTTACTTCGTGTTGCTCGGAGCTCATGCCGCTATCAATCTCATCTAACAAAACCAAAACCGAAAACAAATCGACTCATGAGAATCCAAGAATCAACGAAAACATCATTGTATGGCATCGCAGAACCCTCGGCTCTGATACCACTAAAGTTGTCACGCCCCGAGAGTATGCCGAGCCAAAAATCAAATGGACAACATATCCTGTTTATACAAGCCTTTCGGCCACAACCACAATAACATATACAAATATAAATATAACAAAGCACAACGGAAATCTAAATACAATGACATAACAACCTACATACAGTGCATACCGGTATGACTAACACCAAAACATACAGAAAACATCGGCAAAACCCGAAACAACAAGTGTATACAACAACAATGTCTAACACACATCCACCAAATAAATCCAAGTACATAACAAAACATACGGAAAACCCAAAATGACCACGGGAGCCTCGAAAGTGAGATGAGATGGATTAGCCAACGATGCTCCAAGCCGTCACCAAGACTTCTACCTGTTACCTGGGCGACAAGAAAACCCAGAGTTTGTGGTGGTGAGTATAACTCAGCAGTAATAAGAATAAAAGTGCATGCATAATTTATATACATCACATGCGAGTCAATAATATGTTGTCTAACGGTATAACAGGTATACAACAACATGATATAATAACTGTATAACTAAACTAATCAGCAATATCAACATAAGGTACTGACATACCTAAAGATCAAAAATTATACAACTCATACAACCTGAGTATAAGTAATATAATACAACGCCTACAACATGGTAGAGTAAATCTAACTCTATAAGCGACAAACCACCATACTAACATCCTATGACAAATACAATGATGAACTGGGTCCATCTTGTATTATCTCAAGGTACTGGTCAAAGGTATACGACAGTCTGACCAACTCATACACAGGTATCCCACACACTATCATATAGCAAATGCAGTAGCATGTATGATGATGTACAAACAAATGCAGTAAGCATAATACAAACAAATGTAACATCATAGTAAGCATACACATAGAACACGACAATGCATCTATATGTATACTAATCACAACCATCTATATATATATATATATGCAAAATGCCATAAGAACACGACAATGCAGAATGCATAGTCATGCCTGCTCACCCCAAAGCTACCACGACCCCAGTGTGGCCTAGGTGGTTCGACATGACAACTGTCCCAAATCAACACTAACCACTACTCTCGAGTGATCGAGTGGGCAGTATGGTCAAGTAGCAAATAAGCGTAAAGAGCAAGCTACACAATGGGGGTCTCTACTGTTGGCCACTCCGACAGTCACTACCCATGAGTGGTCGAGTGCCACACACGTAGGACAACTGCACTCAACTCCAACTACCACTGTCTATAGTGGTAGAGTGTGGCACAATAAATGCTCTGCCCTCACACCAGTTACTCCTCCATGAGTAATCTGGAAGGTAGGATGACTGACGATCCTCTCAACCATAAGGGAGACCAAGTCGTTAGCATGCATGCAAATGATATGAATGCACAGTCAGACATACATATATCCACCACAGACTCTATCCTACAGAGAGTCATACACAATTGATCAACATACTCTCTATCCTATAGAGAGTCATACTCAACTGATCATAACACACTCTCTATCCTACATAGAGTCATACTCAATTGATCACAACACTCTCTATCCTGCAGAGAGTCATACTCGACTGATCAAAACCAAGCTAGGACCACCGGTCCGTAGCGACACACTATCTACAATCCACATGACCATACATATGTCCACAACACACTCTCTATTCTATAGAGAGGCATACTCAACTGATCAACACTCAAGCTAGGACCTCTAGTCCGTAGCGACATTGTATCGACAAATCACACGTCCATACTTGACTACATGATTCATAGTGGATATGTACACAACATCAGGATCTAACATGAAAACTCAACTTTACTTCTAGGATCATCCACTCCTGGATGATTTATCTAAATTGCACAATTCAATTTTACAATCGAATTTAGCTACGTACACATAGGTAAACCATTATAGGTCCACTTACCATAATATCTATAATTCATAAGAAAGATGAATGAATAGATAACAACAATAACAGAGTATTTAAGTGCAAAGGCAAAAGTATCAAGCATAAAAAAAACTAGTGGAGTTAAGGTTAAAGTGACAATAATATGAAGTTATATACTTCAAGGTTTAGTTGCTACCTGACCAGGGTAGAAAATTATCCACTTGATATGTAGAATATCCAAATAAATCTCCATGTCCAAGAGTTTCTCACAATTAAAATCCTGCAAGAAAGAGCAAGGAACATGTCTAAGTTCTTCATAAGTCCAACAGTGCTATCAAATCCCATCGATTGAATTATCCACTTAATTGATCTATCCATTCCCTTACACTATTTAATCAATCCACAAGTGCATATACTGCAACATGCATAACTCATCCAGATATGAACTTACTAAGCTTAACTTTCTTTGCACATCTTGATCTCAAATTCCTGATAATTCCACCATAATTATTCTAACCAAGTATTCACATAAATCCATCCATAATAATCTGAATCTGGACTTACTAAACTTGGCTTCCTCTATAAAGATGTTTAGTATCAACCCTACTCATCTACCACGTTAGAGGCAAAAGGCCAATCAGATTCCATAGCCCCCCTCCCAGTAACCTATAATTGCCAAGGTATAAGTTTCCCTCTACAACCAACTTATCTGAATCTTTAATCCAAGAAACTAACATGTAAATGGAGATGCTACCAAAAATAAATCGATCACCGACAATGAGATCCTACACACCGGATTGCCGATTGAGCCTCCAACTACCCTGAGCATCAACGAAATTGGCTTTTCTAGTTGTGGTGATAGCTCAACCAATTGGAAATCACAGATCATCGATAATGAGGAAGTTATGCCTTGTTTTGAGTGTTGTCACAGAGGTGACACAGCTACCGAATCTCCCTCTTGGACTCACGGTTAACTGCCAATGAGGCACGACAATGGACAATGATGGGTGAGAAGAAGTTTGCGGCGAGACCAAGTCGGCAGCTCAAGCAATGGCCGACAACCGATCCGGATGACCACAAGTGACTGTGATCCAGCTCTAGAAATCGAGACGGGGATGTGCTCGAGATCTTGATCCGGTGAGGAAACACCCAGAAATCGGGATTGGAAAGGAGGGAAATAGCTGCTAGGGAAGAGACTGACGACGATAACGCTTGATCTGGAGAACAAGCGATGGTCGGCGATGGCCAAGGTAGCGGTTGCTGGATGCGTGCGCAGGGGCGGTGACTGCTGGTCCTATGCATGCGACGCACAAGGGCAGTGGGACACAAGATGCTCTACCGGGGGCCGCAAGCAATCGTGGATGGTCGCGGGGCGGCGACGATGTGAGGAGGGCAGTGTACGAGAAACCGAGAGGGAGGAGATAGTCTGCGGTGGCGAGATTGTGAAGAGGAATCGCTTGTGGTGGGGAGAAGAATCGCGGAGAACGCATGGGGAAATAAGGGAGTTCGGTGATGAGAAATCGCAAATGGAAGAAAAGGGAAAGAAATGACTCGGCGTGCGTTACGAAGGGGATGGGTCGGGTTTGGCATTGAAGCGGATCGGGTTTAAAATTGTATAAGCCAAACCTAAATCCACTTAAACTATATATTTTCCAAACATAATATTATCCCTTTAGCCATTTTATTTGTGGTATTTTACACAATCCTTAAGTACTTGGGAAGAACTAAGGATATGTTCTTGGTATATAGAGAAGGTAATATGGTTACACACGGATATATGGATGCCAACTTCCAGACCGACAAGGATGACTCCAAGTCACAGTCTGGGTACATATTCACACTAAATGATGGTGCAATGAGTTGGTACAATTTCAAACAGGACACAGTTGTTGATTCTACCACGGAGGCAAAATACATTGCAGCTTCTGAAGCAGCAAAGGAGTCAGTTTGGATCAAGAAGTTCATCTCCAAACTTGGAGTGGTTTCGTCCATTGTTGAAGCATTACCAGTTTACTGTGACAACACTGGAGCTATCACATAGGCAAAGGAAGCCAGATCTCACCAACGATCCAAACATGTGCTTCGGTGATTTCATATGATCATAGAAATCATCAGTAGGAAAGAAATATAAATTGAGAAGATTTTCACAGAAAGGAATTGTGGATCAAAGACTATCACAAAGTAAGTTTGAGAGTCTCATCAAGGACTATGATATTGGATACCATGACGATTGACTTTAGGCTAAATGAGAGTCTGTTATGTTTGAGAGGTGTCCTAAGGAAATCACCTTATGATTGTACTATTTATTTGATAAAAAAATATTTAGTATTTGAGTGCACATGTCATATGTGTTTAATTGGATCTTAAACTCATTTACTGAATATCCGCGATACGATTCATAACATGAGAGAACTTGTGATTGAATCACAACTAGTGAGTATCTCTATATGTGTAATTATGAATGTATTGAAATAATCCCTAGTCGATGAATTAATGAGTTTGAACATCATCGATTCTGGGAGACTAGCACGGGTTATACTCTTTAGCTTATCCAAGCAGTTGCTCCTCACTGGTTGGAGGCATTGAGATGTCGAGAGTTAAACGTGGATGCTAGTTATGGTAACTAGTTCATTGGAGTGACCTGCTATAAGACTTCACATGGTTCTCTGCATATAAGATATGTCAGTGAAGCTCTTACTGCATCTCGAGTGTGAGTTTCTTTTGACTTAAAGAATTCAAGTCATCTTGGTCATGGAGACTTATGCTTTGACATCTTAGTCGATACAACTCTACAGAGGTGTGGGTACGAGATGATTGGGTATAAGTCGAAGTGCTTGAAGGTGATTGAATAGCCAACAAAGGATTCATCACTCCTTGCGAGGAGATATATACTCTATGACCACTCGTTAGGATTGTTACTTAAAGTCTTTGCCCAAAGCATTGCATGTCAAGAGTATGATACTCTTGGATATATGTCGAAGTAATTAGAATCCACTAGATGAGAAAGTAAGACTTAGGCTAGGTGTGACATAGTCAGCCTAGTGAGGAATGACACATAGACCATGTCCTGAACCAAGTGGGTATAAGATGAGTGAAAGGAACGAGACACAATTCACTGTAGCTGCTGAAGGGTTCGGACATAGTTCCGAGATCAACTGTTGATTTTTCAATTAATTGGAGATCATGATGTACTACTAGATGTCACTCATGATCGTTCCATAATTAATAGTTAATTATGGATAACCAACATAAACCGAGAATCTATTAGGTCACATGCACTACGAATCCTTCGAAGAGACTTAAAACGAGTTTGAGAATTAGATTCTCAAGATCGAGAGAGATCAAGTTTGGTTGAACCAAACACATGATAAATATGAAAATATTTGTCAAGTTGGAAATGTGAAAGGGGCACGTCTTAAGAATACGGGTTGGGCCTTAAAAGGTTTAATTATAAATCAAATCCATTTGGTTTTAATTAAAAGGGCTCTCTTTTGGTTAAAGGCTCAATTAGGGTTTAATGGATAAGATTAAACCTTAATGGTTATGGGATTAGGGATTTGATCAACTAACCTATAACCCATTAGGATTAGTGTCTATATAAAGATTTATAAAGGCTAATCCTAATGAATAGAAGTCCTTAAGACCCTCTTCCTCAACCTAGCCGAACCTAGGAGAATTAGGGTTTGGTGTTCCGCCGGCCATCAAGGAAACAAGGGTTGTTTCCACCTCTTTAGAGGCTAACCACTCTAGGTTTTAGGGATGTTATTGTCGCTTATTGAAACTTCAAAACAACGACTAATTCTGACATGAATCGACAACCTTGCGAAGGTTGTTCGACGACTCATTTGTGTCTCAAAATGAGTTGACAATTGCTCTCTGATTACCCGACCTTCTTGCTTCATCTAGTAGTGAAGAGAAGGTCAAACTCGTGGCTTTGAGAAGTTTCCCCTTCAGAGATTCGGCGTGGATACGAGTAGAGACGAAGCTCCATGAGCGTCGTACGGTTGATTCCCTTTCGACTCGCCATCATCCTAAAGGTATACCTAGAGTAAAATTTATTTTATTCTTGTTGTATGTAAAATTTTATTTAGTGGATATGTCTGCACGTGTTGTAATCCTGCATGCGTGGGTGTGAGAATTGTAATAATTTAGGAAATTATTATATTTTTCTTTCGCTGCGTTCATTTGTGAAACGACAAAAGCACATCTATGCATCGGCCGTAACCCAACACTTTGACAATTGGAAAGTCCAACCTAGAGTTGGCAAGGAAAGTCCAAGAATGGTCTTGGCAAGGGAAAGTCCAACCATGGTCTTGGCATAGAAAATCCAAGCATGGTCTTGACAATGGAAAAGTCCAAGGATGTAGTTTTAACAGCATAAAGTCCAAGCGTGTAGTCTTGGTGGCGTAAGTCTAAATGGATTTTGGCAAGGAAGTCCAAGGGTGAGATTTTGTCAGTGTAAAGTCCAAGTATATGGTCTTGATAGCATAGGTCTAAATGAACCTTGGAAAAGATCCTGGTTAGCATACATAGTCGATGGAAGCACCTGAATGCTAACACAAAAGATGAAGAGTCGTGGACTCAAGGGATCCGAGAGGTTTGAGGCTGATGGAGGTGGCTAGTGTAGGTTCGTCGGTGAGCGCTAAAGGGGGGGGGGGGTGAATGGCGCTTTCACATTTGTCGACAAAATTCGATCATGCTTACTACAATTGTTAGTACGTAGTGGAAATATGAAATATACAATGAAAATAAATACACAAGCATAATCATAAATACACACGAATATACGTGATTCAGAACCTTAGAGTTCCTACTCCACGGGTGAGCTTAACGAGCTCTAGTGATGGACACACCACTAATCAATAACACTCCTTCTTGGTGACACATCGGAGGTGGAGAAACCTCGTACAAGTGATTACACAAAGTAATATAATGGATACAAGCAAATACAAAGATGAAATGCAATATAAGTGAAGAAAAACACTTTACAAGAAGACTTTGAATGTTTATTTTTGGTTGCTTGAGAAGAGCCTTGAAGGTCTGGATTACAACAACAAATCCCTTCCAAATCACCTCAAAGAACCATGCCAAAATCCTCCTCCTCGAGCTCCTTTTAAAGCTGCAACTTGGGCTAGATTCTGCCTAGCAGTCGACTACTCGTGACAATCAGTTGACTGCTCCTATAGCCATTGTGAGACAAAGGCTTAATCCACATTGAAAAAGTTCCAATGGATACCAAGCAGTCCACTACCAAACTCTAACAGTCGACCGCCCTTACTCAATAGTCGACTCGGAAACATTCTGTGCTCGTGTCCTCAACCATCAATCGACTGACTTCCACGTCAATCGACTGATCAAGACATCAGTCGACTGCTCGATACTAGCAATTGACTTCTAAGGCCATGCGATCGTAGTCGAATGCTAGTTGACTCCCAGCAAGTCGACTGGTCATAATCCCAGTCGACTGCTCAAAGTCAACTTGGCTGCTAAGTGTCAAAACATTTGACCAATCGACTGGTCTATAACCTCAGTCGACTACTACACCTCAACCATGAGGTTTACCCCAAGTATGATGCCCTCATACTTGTTAGACCACCCTTAGCCTAGACCTAAGCCTTCTATCCACCTCCATCAGCCTTACGCCTATTGGATCCCTCTAAGTCATCCATGACTTATTCATCCATACGCTAGCTTTCAGGTGCTTCCATCGGCTATTGTCATGCTAACGTGGTCTACACCGCCAAGGCACATTGGGCTTACGCTGTCAAGATTCTACCCTTGGACTTTACGCTGCCAATATCAATTCTTGGACTTCCCAATTGCCAAGTACCCATGACTTGGACTTTCATCGTCAAGACTATACACTTAGACTTATATAGTCAAGACTACACCCTTGGACTTTCCATGTCAACTCCATGTTGGACTTTCCAAATGCCAAGACTCAAGCTTGGACTTTCCCTTGCTAAGACCCATGCTTGGACTTTCCATGTCAAGTACTCAAGACTTGGACTTTACCATTGCCAAGACCCAAGCTTGGACTTTTCCTTGCTAAGATCCATGCTTGGACTTTCCATGCCAAGTGTCCCACTTGGACTTCTCCATCATATGGCCAAACCCATGTCAACCATATAATCAACCTATTGTCAAACAATGGTTCACTCATCGTCAAACATCAAAACACAACATCAAAACACTACTCAAATCAAACTTGAGTCTGATCAATCGTGACCTGGGCTGATTGCACCAACAATCTCTCCCTTTTTGATGTTTGACAAAAACCAACATCTTTGAATTATAACACTGACTCAATTCAATCCTCCCAATTATCCAAATTGGGAATTCCATTTTCCCTTAATTCTCCTCCTTTTAACATACATCAAAAAGACTCTCCCCAAGGGTGTCAATGTCTCATATCCCAATGAGATATTACAATCTCTCCCTTGGTCAAAAAATATCTAGGATGCCTTCACTCTTCCTAGTAATAAGTCTCATATCACTAAAGAGAGACAATCCTTCAAACTCTCCCAATTTTTCCAATTGAGCATCTCACATTCTCCCATTTTTAATTCTCCAAAATTCTTTCCCTCATGAGGAAGAACATATCTATCATCCCATGATGGATAACCTCCCTCTAAAGGCTTGCTCCCCCTTGACCATTGCACCAACAATGTCCTTGAAGAGTTCCTAAGCCTGTAGGAACACTAACCAATCGAAATTAAGGGCAAAGATCCAACATTGAACTTTCACCTCTCTTAAAATTTGATACACACCCAAACAACTCTCCTAATCCATATCCATTGGATTTTCACCCTTTATAATGCTTTCTAAAGTATATCCTTGGATTAGGAGCAGTTAAGGTAGCCTAACATAACTAAAACATGGGCTAAACATCCTTGTTTATCCGAAATCAGCATTGACAGTTGACTATTTCAATTAACAGTCGACTACCCTATGCATACGTCAACTGATATCTGTAAAATACAGAAATCAAAAATCAAAATTGAAATTCAGAAATACATAAGTAATTATACATAAATAAAAAAATCACGAAAATTCATATGTATAATACTTATATCAATCATTATGGGTGAAAAATATTTGAAAAATAAAATACCCATAAAATAATTATATTGATACAAAGTTCTAAACTATTGAAAAGTTTAAAGTTTTGACCCTACTTTGTATCAACTCTATCAATGGTGATTGCTATCAAAAGATAGACTTCGCTAAGGTTTTTCAAAATGATTTTAAAATATTTTTAAAACCTTATATTGAACTATGGTTTATGGGCTTAATGCACATGACTTGTACATAAGCTTTCCTCATGATTCATCCATGGTATATGATGAGTTTGAGTTCATCTAGATGCAAGAACTATGCACCTTGAACTTAACTCATTTTCTAGCATCTCACATGTGTCTAGGGTGTATCAATACACACACATGTCAATTTGATGTGAGATGTGAATTTTGTTTATCCTAAACTAAGGCCTCATGTATTTTCTAAGGCAACACTATTTGATTTCCTTATACATGAGACTTTAAGTCATGCCATAGTTCTTAACTCAATTCTCATTAATCCTAAATGCATGAATGATGATTATGATATAAATGATAACATAATTAAAACATGTGCCAATAATCATGATGTCATGACATAAGATATAAACCGAAACATAAACATGACACTATTAAATAACCTAAGCATAATCATGACATTTATATGATAAAGATGAAATATGATGTCATGACATGATATATGACAATCAAAGTTTGACAAATAAAATATTGAGGTATAAGAATACCTAAATTTTAGTATTAATTGTCATTTGTTATGATTAAATCCATTTTGTCATATTACCACCTATCTCCAAAGTGTGCCAAAACCCAAAATGACACACTATGACCTCTAAACCTAGTTTGTGCAAATTTGATCAATTTTTCATAGTTCTCAAAATATATTGGCACATCCTAAAATTCTTTAGGATTAAATTCAAACTTATTTCTAAAGTATCCCATTACCTTGAAAATGCCCTAAAGTGTCAACTTTGCTATGGTTGAGTTAACTACCCATCCAATCAAGGTTAACACATCCCGACCCATTTAGCATAAATCGATCACGCTCCTAAGAAACCAATATCTATTGGAGCTCCTTGGGTTAACTAGGTATTCACTAGGGATAACTTCCCTAGACACCTTCCTAATGTCCCTTATAGGCTTAGACGCCTTGGTCATTGTGGTCTTGCCTAGGTTAACTCAAGGGGTGACTCCCTTTGTAACCTTCTTAGTGGCTTCCCTAGGTTTCCTTGAAATCTTAATGTGAGATACCGAAAAAAATATAAAAAGAAATAAAAATACTTGTTTTTACTTGAGAAATTATTTTAGGTAATTTTTCATAAATTTTTAGGAATTTTTCTGGAGTTAAATAGGATTTGTACAGAATATATAAGGGTATAATTAAATTAATGAGGTGTTAATCAAAACCTAGGTTTTTATTTATTTATAAAGGGTAATCTGGTTAACTTTAGACTCATCAAGATCCCCCCCCCCCGCGTCGATTCCTTCCTCGCGATCTTCTCTCCATGAGTTTTTTTCCCCTCGCGACGATTTCCTTCGCGATTCCCTCTCCTCCACCGACAGTTGCCCTCATGATCCCCTCTCCGCCGACGCCCTCTCCTCGCGTGTCGCCAAGGCCCTCTCGCGTGTCGCTGACGCCCTCTCCTCATGTGTCGCCGATGCCCTCTCCTCGCTGTCGTCGATGACCAAGCCGCCGCCACACCCAGACGTTTCTTTCTTTGTGACGAACGAGCCCTCGACTGGACCCACCGACGTTCTCACAGACGAGCCGACGGGAGCGTTCACCGGCGGTGGCTACTTGTTCTGCTCGCGGTCGCATATTTCTACCGGTGGTCGCGGTATTTAGGTAAGGGACAGTCTCTCCTTGTTATCTTGGATAGTATTCGAGACCTAGATGTTCCTTTCCTCATTCTGATGAATCTATGATTTGGGCAGTATTTTGGTTTCGGCGAACAGGGCAAAAATTGGGGATTTCTGTCGGTGAGATTCCAACCGTTGGTAAGCTCGATCTATTTCTTCTCTTCGTCTGTACAATGGTTAATTCTTGTTATTTGCGATTCAATTTTTGATCTGTGGAGTTGGCTACGAGTTTGAGTTGGTGGTCGTTTAGGTTGGCTGCGATGTTTATGTTTGGAGATTATGCTGGATGGTGTTGGTGTTGGAGATGTGTTCGAGCTGTGTTTGTGATGGAGCAGTGAACGAAAGATTTAAGTGGTTGATAGTTATTTAAGTTGGGTTGTGTCTGAGTGGTTGTGAGGGTTGAGATGTTCTATTTGGGATGGCTGTGATTGGGTTTGATGTCGGCGGAACGACCGTAATTGGTAGGTTAAGTGAGATGTGAATGATTTAGATGTGTTTTGATATGTAATGTAGATATTTGGGTTTTGATCCGGTCTGTGGAGGGTGGATTTGATGGATTAAGTAATTAGGTGGCCTATTTTGGATTTCGTGGTGTGAATGTATTAAATATACCAGCTGAGGATCAGTAGGGAGTTCCTAATTCGCATTCGATAAAGGGATGCGAATATAGAAACTATGTAGTAGTAATATAGCACATTGTCGTGTGCTTGGATTTGATGGTAATTATGTTTTATGCAGGTTTCGGTCACGAGACAGGTTCACGAGCATAGAGACACTTAGCATTCTTCATAGCAGGCGGGTATCTTTGACTTATCTTCTTTTAGATATTATTATCTTGTAGTGCATGGTTTACTATAACTAGTAGTAGTTTTCTATGCTTGTTAACTGCCCTAGTATGTCACTACCTAGTATGTGTTGTAGTCATTTCATATGCTTATTATATTATGTTCTATCATTTTTAATACTTGTTATTTGTTTATTTAGCACTAGAGTAGTGACATTCCTTGCGTACTGGACATTGAATGAATAAAGAATATAACTTGCATGTGTACATAGACTTATGTACTTAGATTATTTGATATGGGCTTCTATTGGTACATACCATAGGTAGCCATGAACTGATAGGTGTATCATGCATTAGTGTCATACACTATCTTGCATTATTGCATGACTGACGATCATCAGCTCCTCAGTAGGAGGTGATACTACTTGGTAGGTGAGCCCAGCATCAGTCACATTACCTACATATACATCCACTAGTGGGTTAGTGGTATTGCAGGTGTGTGTAGTTGCTCTGTCAGGGCTCCACAGTGGTCGCTCAGGTGATTTGTTTTGAGACATGGTAGCAAACAGGGATCCCTCCTTTGTCGTGAGACGAGGAGATGAGACGAGGTGATGTCCCCCATATACATACATGGGGTAGGAGAGTGATACTCCGCCAGCATTCTGTCCACTCGATCACATAAGTGTAGTGATGGCAGAGTGCACAGTTGTCACAACCCTACCCACTCGGCCGACACACATGACATGTCGGTGGCTAGACTGACGTCAGGGGTGACATAGTTGATTGCATCATGAGCATATGTTTTTACTATATGCATTGACTGTTGCATTTTTGGTTGTTGCATATGATTGTCATGCATACACAAAAGGTATTATGTTGTTTAATTTAGTGATTCTACATGTATATGTGTGGATGTGTTTAATGTAGGCTTAGGTGATTCTAGTATGTACAGTTTCAGGTACGTATTTTTGTTGAGAAATTGTACCAGCTTGATTACTATTGCTACTTATAGTTTACTATGCATGACTGTTAGATATCTGCTGAGTTTTACTCACTTTGTTGATATTTGTTCATTTCAGGATGAAGCCGTCCGGAGAGTCCAGTTGTCAGTTCCCCCCTGATCTGCCGACTCTGCTATCCTCTTTCTAGTTTTTCCGCATTTTGATTTCTAACACTTTGTGTTTCAAACTTGTAAAACTTTAGACTCTTTATCGTTTTGGTGGTACTAGTTTAAGTCTTTGTGGACTTTTATTTCGATATGTTTTTTTTGGTTGTATGTGTGACTGCGTATTCCTGCTAAGATGACAGAAGGGGTAAGTCTAGACATTTTTAGTTACTTTGGATGTTGGCCTGAGGCCTTATGTTATATGTAATGTGGTGTTTGATGTTTCGGCTGTGTTGGCCGATGTATAGTGGGTTGTGTAGGCCTTGTATATCGGTTTCAATTGTCCGCAGTACAGGGGAAGTGCTGTCCAATTTTCGTCGGACATGTACCCCTCTCGAGCCGTGACAATTTATTTGGTATCAGAGCTCAGGTTCCGAGTTCCTAGGGATTTTGGGTCTTCGGAGTTCGCCATGTTTGGCAGGTCAATTTGTGCATTTTTGGATTTTTATGAATTTTCGTTGATGTGGTGTTTTGGGATATTTTGGAGTCATATTTTGACAAGATCATATTAGGGACTTGGCGCCGACAGGACATCTCCATATGGCTAACAGGTGAAATTTTGATTTTTGTTTCTATCTATAGTAATACCTGTGTAATATTATAGCAGATATGATACGAGGTGGGCGTGGTCTCGCATCGAGACGAGGTGCAGGGCGACCACACACGAGGACATTGAGAGCTACTCGGATGTCAGAAAGGTCTACGGAAGATGAGCCTGTCGATCAGGGTCAGACTTTACATGGTGCCACAGGTGTAGTGGGTCATGAGTCCCCGACGATTCCTCCTCCAGAGATACCCACTTCTGTGGTATTCACAGTGCCACTGGTGGTTCCCACACCAACATCTTCCACAGCACCCTTGACAGCACCTTCTACTATACCCCCGGAGGTACCACCGGTAGGCCCTACTTATACATACCAGGCATCTCCTCTAGTAGTGTCTACGAGATATACGGCACCTCCACCAGTGGTGCAGGCTACTGCATGCCCGACAACCCCACCAGTAGTACCAGTCGCCTCTTTTTCAGTATCGGCTTCTGTTTGTGCAACCACACCAACTTCAGTGGTTTTGCCAGCTTTCGTTGTTATCTCTACTCATCCTGCTGATGTGACTGCGGCATGAGCTCGGATCCCAGCCTTAGCGGAGTTGGTGAAAGGCCGATTCATGCTCTTCCGTGGAGAGGCAGATTTGAGGGTGACATAGTCTTGGATAGAGGCTATAGAGCGAACCTTTTCTATATGGCTTGCTCTGAGTGGGAGAAGATAGAGCTTACAGCCTACCATTTATGGGACGAGACTGAAACCTAGTGGGACACGCAGCATGCAATTATAGGCGAGCAGCGGATAACATGGGCAAAATTCAGAGAGGTTTTCGAGAGCCAGTACTTTCCACTGTCTTATCAGATGACGCATCATCAGGATTTTCAGAACCTTCGATAGAACAATTGTACGGTGATGGAATATAATGTTGAATTCAACCGGTTAGCTAAATTTTGTCCGGAGTTAGTTGCTGAGGACCGGTCTCGTATGCTTCAGTTTGTTCAGGGGCTTGACGGACATCTTCAGGTGAAGCTAGCAGGTTTTGGGAATTCTTCTTACAGGGAGGCATTGGATCGAGCTCTTCTGATTGAGTCGACTTAGCAGAGAGCAAATGAGGAAAGGAAAAGGAAACAACCAGATCAAAGATCAGTTCAGGCTCAGCAGCCGCCGGCTACAGGTCATCAGTGAGGCAGACGCAGTGAGACAAGTCAGAATACTTCTGGGGCATCAGGCAAATCCCAGAAGACTGGACGATCTTCGTCAGGACGCTCTCAGTCTGACCAGCAGCAGCAGAAGCGGTCCTCTAATGACAGTCACTGTGTTAGGTGCGGGTCTAGGGAACATATGATATCAGCCTGTACACTGACACAATCAATTTGCTATTATTGCAAACTTCCTGGACACCAGAGCCGAGATTTTTCGCTGAAGGCTCAGCATGTGGCTTCAGGAGTGTGCGTGGCAGGAGGACAATACGAATGCGAAGGGCCTCAGCGAGGAGGCGCGAATCCCAATCTTCGCAACGCCAGTAGAGGACGGCTCCACCGATAGTTGCTGCATATGCCATGCATGGACAGGGACACCCTAGAGTCCCTATGGAGTTGCAGAGTTTTATTTCAGACCTCGATGCTCGATCTCGGCCTCGATCGTTGAGTGCGATGCTCGATCTTGCAGATCGGCGATATCGATCGCGACCTGGCTTAGTGCAATATCGATCCACCTTAGCCATTGGTTCCATATCAACAGCAGTATTTATGTTAGCCTTCAGTACAGTACTTGGCACCGCCTCAGTGGCAGTCTCAGGCACAGCCGCTGCAGCCTCTGGCAGCGCTACCACCTCCACCCCCGCCAGAGACTGGACATTTTCATGCAGTTACCTGAGAGGATGCGCAGCGAGCCGACGGATCTATTTTCCGGGGTACAGTTTTACTTTATGCATTTTCTGTTGATATGTTAGTTAACACTGGTAGTTCACATTCGTTTATTTCTCGGGCATTCCTGAGGGAGGTTGGTAGACTACCTACTCTTAGGTCCCAAAGACTGATGGTATCTCTGCCTTCTGGGGATAAATTAGAAGTCACCCAGGAGGTTAGAGGATGTCCATTAGATTTCGGTAGCGTTATACTCCCGGTAGATTTGTTGGTTCTCGACATGATTGAATTCGACATCATTCTTGGCATGAACTGGCTAATAGTGTATCATGTCACTGTGGATTGCCAGATGAGGGTAGTTACGTTCCATCCTCCTAACAAACCCTCATGGGATTTCACTGACATCAGAAACAATGGCATATCGACCATTTCTGCAATTCAGGCTCGGAAGCTTTTATCACACGGCTGTCAGGGTTTTCTCTTATCATTAATCAATGCCGAGGACGATGGTGAATCTCAGATCTCAGACATTCCTATCATCCGAGAGTATCTGGATGTCTTTCCAGAGGAGTTACCAGGCCTGCCTCCTAGAAGGCAAGTGGAGTTCACGATTGAGTTAATTCCGAGAATGACACCGGCATCGAAAGCTCCTTATCGTATGACCCCTAAAGGGTTGGACGAGCTAAAAGTACAGCTTCAGAAGCTTTTGGACAGAGGTTTTATCCGCCCTAGCGTATCTCCCTGGGGTTCTCCGTTTCTCTTCGTAAAGAAGAAAGACGGTTCGATGAGATTATGCATCGACTACAGACAATTGAACGCCATCACCATCAAGAATAAATATCCCCTGCCACATATTGAGGACTTGTTTGATCAGCTCATAGGTACATCAATATATTTTAAGATTGATCTGCGGCCTGGATATCATCAACTAAGGGTTAGAGATTTAGATGTTCAGAAGACAGCGTTCCGTACCATATATGGGCATTATGAGTTTTTGGCAATGTCATTTGGGCTTACCAATGCTCCGACAGTGTTCATGGACTTGATGAACTGTGAATTTATGGATTTCCTAGATCGGTTCGTCATTATTTTTATTGACGATATTTTGGTCTATTCCCGTTCTGAAGAAGAACACGCGCAGCATCTTCGCATGGTCTTGGATAGGCTTCGATAGAAGCAACTGTATGAAAAATTTAGTAAATGCACATTCTAGTTATCCTCAGTCGATTTTCTGGGACATGTGATTTCTAGCAAAGACATTTCAGTTGACCCCCAGAAGATCGAGGCAGTCACCAGTTGGGATCAGCCGAAATCGGTTCAGGAGGTTCGCAGTTTCTTAGGCTTAGCTGGTTATTACAGACGGTTCGTTGAGGGTTTCTCGAGCATTGCTATGCCGTTGACATGCCTTACCAGGAAGGGCGTGAAGTTCATGTGGTCAGAGGCCTACGAGACCAGTTTTCAGGAGTTGAAGAAGAGATCGGTGTCAGCACCGATTCTGGTATTACCGTCAGGGGATGATGGTTTCATCCTTTACACTGATGCGTCACTCCAGGGTTTAGGCGCAGTACTGATGCAACACGGTAGGGTGGTCTCTTATGCTTCTCGCAAGTTGAAGGAGCATGAGACAAACTACCCAGTACATGATCTAGAGTTAGCAGCTGTTATCTTTGCCTTGAAGATTTGGAGGCATCATTTTTATGGTGTTACATTTGAGATTCTTACTGATCATAAGAGTCTCAAATATCTATTTAAACAAAAGGAACTCAATCTCCGACAGAGGAGATGGATGCAGTTCCTGAAGGATTATGACTGTACCATTAGCTATCACCCAGGGAAGGCCAATGTGGTTGCCGATGCACTTAGCAGGAAGTCCCGAGGGACTTTAGCTTGCTACCGAGTTTTAGTCACGGAGTTGATTCAGGGTTTCTCCGAGTTGGGCCTTGAGAAGCAGGGACCAATAGAGTAGGGAATTCTTGTTACCATGGTTGCTCAGTCATCTATCAGGATGAGAGTCCGAGAGGCTCAGCCGCGTCGGCACTTGCGATTCATTGGCGGCGGATAACCTCGGGGCCAGACTGAGTTCACCCATGATGACGAGGGTATTATTTATTTTTGTGGCAGACTATGCGTACCTCAGTCTCACCCAGTCATGGAGGAGTTACTTTAGGAGGCTCATCGCTCTCGATTTACGGTCCACCCAAGTGGAACCCGCATGTATCGAGATTTAAAGTGTTTGTATTGGTGGAACCGCATGAAGAAAGACATCACAGATTTTGTGGCTAGATGCCTAATTTTCCAAAAGGTGAAGGTTGAGCATCAGAGACCAGTCGGACTACTTCAGAGGATTCCTATTCCTGAGTGGAAGTGGGATCACATTACCATGGATTTTGTGGTGGATTTGCCTAGGACACATCAAGGTCATGACGCGATTTGGGTAGTCGTTGACCGACTAACTAAATCTGTGCACTTCTTAGCAATTTGGAAGACCGACTCTCTGGATCGTTTGGCAGAGTTATATTGTTAGGAGATCATCAGATTACATGGTGTTCTTTGAGTATAATATCAGATAGAGATCCCCGATTCACGTCCTAATTTTGGCAGAGTTTGCAGCAGGCCTTAGGCACACAGCTCCGTTTTAGTACATCATTCCATCCTCAGACCGATGGACAGTTGGAGCGAACCATTCAGACTCTAGAGGATTTGCTGAGATCTTGTGTTATGGATTTCGGGGGCAACTGGGAGGACCACTTGCCATTAGTGGAATTCGCCTACAACAATAGCTATCATTCGGCTATCCAAATGACCCCGTTTGAAGTATTGTATGGTAGACAGTGTCGTACACTCACCCTCTGGGAGGAGGTTGGGGAGGCCCAGTTGCTAGGACCCCAGAGAGCTCAGCATGAGGCAGAATTGGTCCATACTATTAGACGAAGGATGGCAGAGGCACAGGATCGTCAGAAGAGTTATGTCAATCGGGGACAAAGACCTCTGGAGTTCTCTGTTGGTGACCACGTTTTCTTGCGAGTTTAACCCATGAAAGGGGTGAAGAGATTTGGACTTCGTGGTAAGCTAGCTCCAAGGTACATTGGTCCATTCGAGATTTTGAAGAGGATCGGAGCAGTCGCTTACCGCCTAGCACTACCACCATCCTTGACGGGTATTCATGATGTGTTTCATGTGTCCATGTTAAGGAAGTATGTGTCAGACCCTACACATATTCTGTCAGATGTGTCAGGTTCCATTCAACCTAATGCTACTTATGAAGAAGTTCCGGTACGGATTCTGGACCACAAAGAACGACAGTTACGGAACAAGGTTGTGTGACTTGTCAAAGTCGGGTGGAGTCGCCACACCGATGAGGAGGCTGCTTGGGAGCTTGAGGAAAATATCAGAGCTCAATATTCCCACCTGTTTGCTTAAGGTACGTGAGATATATTTTCAGTACTTGTGGTATCTCTTACTCATTATGCATTGAGTGGAAAATTTGGGGACCAAATTTTTATTAGTGGGGGAGAATGTGAGATACCGGAAAAAAAATATAAAAAGAAATAAAAATACCAATTTTTACTTGAGAAATTATTTTAGGTAATTTTTCCAAGAATTTTTAGGAATTTTTCTGGAGTTAAATAGGGTTTGTACAGAATATATAAGGGTATAATTAAATTAATGAGGTGTTAATCAAAACCTAGGTTTTTATTTATTTATAAAGGGGTAATCTGGTTAACTTTCGACTCATCAAAATCCCCCCCCACCCCCCGCTGCGCCGATTCCTTCCTCGCGATCTTCTCTTCGCGAGTTTTTTTCCCCTCGTGACGGTTTCCTTCGCGATTCCCTCTCCTCCGCTGACGGTTGCCCTCGTGATCCCCTCTCCGTCGATGCCCTCTCCTCGCGTGTCACTGACACCCTCTCGTGTGTCGCCGATGCCCTCTCCTCGCGTGTCGCCGATGCCCTCTCCTCGCGTGTCGCCGATGCCCTCTCCTCGCTGTTGTCGACGACCAGGCCGTCGCCACGGCCAGACGTTTCTTTCTCTATGACGAACGAGCCCTCGACCGGACCCGTCGACGTTCTCACAGATGAGCCGACGGTAGCGTTCACCGACGACGGCTACATGTTCTGCTCACGGTCGCATATTTCTGTCGGTGGTCACGGTATCAAGGTAAGGGACGGTCTCTCCTTGTTATCTTGGATATGATTCAAGACCTAGTTGTTCCTTTCCTCATTCCGATGAATCTATGATTTGGGCAGTATTTTGGTTTCGGCGAACAGGGCAAAAATTTGGGATTTCTACTGGTGAGATTCCAACCGTTGGTAAGCTCGATCTGTTTCTTCTCTTCGTCTATACAGTGGTTAATTCTTGTTATTTACTATTCGATTTTTTATCTGTGGAGTTGGCTACGAGTTTGAGTTGGTGGTCATTTAGGTTGGCTGCGATGTTTATGTTTGGAGATTATGCTGGATGGTGTTGGTGTTGGAGATGTGTTTGGGCTGTGTTTGTGATGGAGAAGTGAACGAAAGATTTAAGTGGTTGATAGTTATTTAAGTTGGGTTGTGTCTGAGTGGTTGTGAGGGTTGAGATGTTCTATTTGGGATGGTTGTGATTGGGTTTGATGTCGGCGGAACGACCGTAATTGGTAGGTTAAGTGAGATGTGAATGATTTAGATGTGTTTTGATCTGTAATGTAGCTATTTGGGTTTTGATCCGGTCTGTGGAGGGTGGATTTGATGGATTAAGTAGTTAGGTGGCCTATTTTGGGTTTCGTAGTGTGAATGTATTAAATATACCAGCTGAGGATCAGTAGGGGGTTCCTAATTCATATTCGATAAAGGGATGCGAATATAGAAACTATGTAGTAGTAATATAGCACATTGTCGTGTGCTTGGATTTGATGGTAATTATATTTTATGCAGGTTTCGGTCACGAGATAGGTTCACGAGCATAGAGACACTTAGCATTCTTCATAGCAGGCGGGTATCTTTGACTTATCTTCTTTTAGATATTGTCATCTTGTAGTGCATGGTTTACTATAACTAGTAGTAGTTTTCTATGCTTGTTAACTGCCCTGGTATGTCACTACCTAGTATGTGTTGTAGTCGTTTCATATGCTTATTATATTATGCTCTATCATTTTGATACTTGTTATTTGTTTATTTAGCACTAGAGTAGTGACATTCCTTGCGTACTAGACATTGAATGAATAAAGAATATAACTTGCATGTGTACATAGACTTACGTACTTAGGTTATTTGATATGGGCTTCTATTGGTACATACCATAGGTAGCCATGAACTGACAGGTGTATCATGCATTAGTGTCATGCACCATCTTGCATTATTGCATGACTGACGATCATCGGCTCCTCGATAGGAGGTGATACTACTTGGTAGGTGAGCCCATCGTCAGTCACATTACCTACATATACAGCCACTAGTGGGTTAGTGGTATTGCAGGTGTGTGTAGTTGCTCTGTCAGGGCTCCACAGTGGTCGCTCAGGTGATTTGTTTTGAGACGTAGTAGCAGACAGGGATCCCTTCTTTGTCGTGAGATGATGAGATGAGACGAGGTGATGCCCCCCATATACATACATGGGGTAGGAGAGTGATACTCCGCCAGCATCATGTCCACTCGGTCACATAAGTGTAGTGACGGCAGAGTGCACAGTTGTCACAGCCCTACCCACTCGGTGGACACACATGACATGTCGGTGGCTAGACTGGCGTCAGGGATGATACAGGTGATTGCATCATGAGCATATGTTTTTACTATATGCATTGACTGTTGCATTTTTGGTTGTTGCATATGATTGTCATGCATACACAGGAGGTATTATGTTGTTTGATTTAGTGATTCTACATGTATATGTGTGGATGTGTTTAATGTAGGCTTAGGTGATTCTGGTATGTACAGTTTCAAGTATGTATTTTTGTTGAGAAACTGTACCAGCTTGATTATTATTGCTACTTATAGTTTACTATGCATGACTGCTAGATATCCGCTGAGTTTTACTCACTCCGTTGATATTTGTTCATTTCAGGATGAAGTCATCCGGAGAGTCCAGTTGCCAGTTCCCCCCTGATATGCCGACTCTGTTATCCTCTTTCTAGTTTTTCCGCATTTTGATTTCTAACACTCTGTGTTTCAAACTTGTAAAACTTTAGATTCTTTGTCGTTTTGGTGGTACTAGTTTAAGTCTTTGTGGACTTTTGTTTCGATATGTTTTTTTTGGTTGTATGTGTGACTGCGTATTCTTGCTAAGATGGCAGAAGAGGTAAGTCTAGACATTTTTAGTTACTTTGGATGTTGGCCTGAGGCCTTATGTTATATGTATTGTGGTGTTTGATGTTTCGGCCATGTTGATCGATGTATAGTGGGTCGTGTAGGCCTTGTATACTGGTTTCAATTGTCCGCAGTACAGGGGAGGTGTTGTCCGATTTTTGTCGGACATGTACCCCTCTCGGGGCATGACACTTAACCATTACGCACACACCATGGTTATCCTTAGGGATGACCTCTTTAGTAATCTTGGCTTTCCTAGACCTAGGTTGAGTTCCATAATCAAATGGAACATTGTGATAGGTCTCCTTGGGCTTAGATTTGTGACCCAAACCTTTCTTGCCCTTGGATGAGCCTTGCCTCATAGACCCTAGGTTTTGACTCCTAGACCCTAAATCTTGACCATTTGACTCTTGCATTTGATTTTGTATTTTCTTAAGAGTCTTTTCCAATTTCTCAAGCCTTGATCTTCTATCTTCCTAATAGTTTCCCTATGTAGGATTTTTCTAGAGTTATTAGTCCTAAATTTCTCCTTAGTTCTAAAATCGACGTGTTTAGCCCCTAAGCAATAAAATTTATTATTTCTAGCATGATCCTTATGAAAAATAGCAAGATTATTAACATTATTCCTAGAATACTTTTTGACATGAAAATTTGAAAGTGCATTATTAAAATATACCTTAGGGTTTGCTTTTAAAGCTCCCCTATATGTGATGCTCCTTCTTGGACCTTCTTCCTCCCCTTAGGGCATTGACTTCTATAATGCCCCTTTTGTTGACACTTAAAACAAATTGCATGCTCTTTGCTCTTATGTGTTAGGGCATCGACATCCTTTGATTTTTCTTGAATTTTTGGTGCCGATTGAGTCTTCTTGACTCTTCTTGGACACTTACTCTTGTAGTATCTGGCTTCCCTACACTCAAAGCATACAATATGGTTTTTATTTTTAATTGAAATGCTCGAGTTACCTAGGTCGATGGTGGCCAGAATTGGTTCTTCATCTCTTCAGGAGATTGAGGTTTCCTCTTGTTGCTCCGACATTGAGATTGACCTAATCTCCTCCCCCTCAATCCTAGAGATGGAGGCTTCCTCCAATTTTACCTCTTCCACCTCTTCCAATCTGGATGTTGATTCCCTATCAACCTCCGAATCCTCAATCTCTTGGGATGATGATCCACATTCTTCTTGAACTTGAGAGGATGAGCACTCCTCTTTTTCCTCATCTTCTTGGATCGGTGCAAAACTTGGCTAACTTGCTCCATAGTTCCTTAGCATCTTGATATTAACCTAGCTTGCACAAAATATCATTAGAGATTAAATCTTCCAAAAGTTTTGTTACCTCAACCTCAATCTTGAATTTTTGGCATTGCTCTTGGGTCTATTTCTTCAATTTGAGGACATCTCCCTTCTTATCCCTGGGGGTTCGAAACCTTCAATGATGATGAACCAATTCTCTATGTCCATCATCAATAATGTCTCCATTCTCATCCTCCATGCCGGAAAGTCTTCTTGGTCATATTGTGGAGGAGTGTCGATGGCGTACCTTAATCCGTCCTTAGGTAGCTCCATCTCCTCTAGTGCTTTTGCTCCCGGTTGTTAATTCATAGAAGAGCTTCTAGCTCTGATACCAATTGTAGGATCTTCGGTGAGCGCTAGAGGGGGGATGACACTTTCACGTTTGTTTACGGAATTTGATCGTGCTTGCTATAATTGTTAGTATGCAGCGGAAATATGAAATATACAATGAAAATAAATATACAAGTACAATCACAAATACACACGAATATACATGGTTCGGAACCTTAGGATTCCTACTCCACGGGTGAGCTCAATGAGCTCTAGTGATGGACACACCACTAATCAATAACACTCCTTTTCGGTGACACACTGGAGGTGGAGAAATCTCTTACAAGTGATTAGACAAAGTAATACAACGGATACAAGCAAATACAAAGATGAAATGTAATATAAGTAAAGAAAAACACTTTATAAGAAGACTTTGAATGTTTGCTTTTGGTTGCTTGAGAAGAACCTTGAAGATCTGGATTGCAACAGCAAATCCTCTCCAAATCGCCTCAAAGAACCATGCCAAAATCCTCCTCCTCGAGCTCCTTTTAAAGCTACAACTCGGGTTGGATTTCGCCTAGCATCTGACTGCTCCTGTAGCCATTGTGAGACAACAACTTAATCCACGTTGGAAAAGTTCCAATGGATACCAAGCAGTTGACTACTCATAGCCTCCAGTCGACTGCCCTTACTCAACAGTCGACTCGGAAACATTCTGTGCCCGTGTCCTCGACCATTAATCGACTGACTTCCACGCTATCGGCCGATCAAGCCATCGGTTGATCGCCAATCGTCAATGCCGATTAAGGCCACGCAGCGTCAAACGCCAATCGATCGGTCATAATCCCACGATCGCTCAAAGTCAACTCAAACCATGAGATTTACCCCAAGTATGATGCCTTCATACTTGCTAAACTATCCTTAGCCTAGACCTAAGTCTTCTAGCCACCTCCATCAGCCTCATGTTAGTAATATATGAGAGATGTCCTAAGGCAATCGCCTTATGTATGAACCATTTATATGATAAATGAAGATTCACTATTTGAGTATACATGTTTTATGTATTTGATTGGATCTTAAACTCATTTACTGAATATCCACGATACGATTCACAGCATGAGAGAATTTATGATTGGATCACAACTAGTGAGTATCTCTACATGTGTAATTGTGATGTATCGTAATTATCCCTAGTCGATGAATTGATGGATTTGGACACCATCAATTCTGTCGAGACTAGCACGAGGTATACTCCTTGGTGTATCCAAGCAGCTAATTCTCACTGGCTGGAGACATAGTGATGTCCGGAGTTAATCGTGGATGCTAGTTATGGTAACTAGTTCATTGGAGTGACCAGCCGTAAGACTTCATATGGTTCTCTGCATATATAGATATGTCAATGAAGTTCTTCTGTGGCTTAAGTGCGATGTTCCTTTGACTTGCGGTATTCAAGTCATCTTGATCATGGAGACTTATGCTTTGACATCTTAAGCAAACATCTCTAAGGAGATGTGGACCCGGGATGATTGGGTATAAGTCGAAGTGATCGAAGGTGTTTGAATAGCCTATAAAGGATTCACCACTCCTTGCGAGGAGATGTATACCCATGGCCTCTCGTCGGATTGTTACTAAAGTCTTTGACCAAAGCATTACATGTTTAGAGTAAGGTACTCTTCGATACATGTGGAGTAACTAGAATCCGTAGGACGAGAAAATGATACTTGGGCTAGGTGTGACGTAGTCAGCCTAGTGGGGACTGACACTATAGACCATGTCCTGAACCAAGTGGGTATAAGATGAGTGAAGGGAATGAGGCACGAATCATTCGAGCTGCTGAAGGGTTTCAGAAATAGTTCTGGATCAACCGTTGATCTTTTCGGTTAATTGGGGATCATGATGTACTACTAGGTGCCACTCATGATCGTTCTATAATTAATGGTTACTTATAGACGGCCAACATAAACCGAGAACCTATTTGGTCACACGCACAACGAGCGTAATTCAAAGGATTTAAAACGAGCTTGAGAATGGGATTCTCAGACCGAGAGAAACTAGGTTTGGTTGGACCAAACATAAAGCGAGCATGAAATCGTTTCAGTCGCAATGGAAGCGTGGATGGGCCGAGTCTTATGAAGACGTAATGGATGAACCAAAATGGTTTGGTTCTAATCCAATGGAGGAGAATAAACCAAAGGGTTTGGTTTATTTTAAACGAATGAACCAAAAGTTGGTTCAGTTCGTTTTAACTTAAAATAAACCATCATGGTTTGGTTTATTTTAACTTATCTTAATGGAGCGGGTTAACGGGCCTAATGGTTATGATCCAATAACCATTAAGAGAATTAGTTCTCTATAAAAGAGGGCTTAATGGATAATTAAGCCCTAATCCAAAAACCCTAGCCTTTGAGTTGCCGCCCACCATTGGAGTTGCTCGGCGCCAACCCTAGGCTGCCGCCCAGCTTGTTGTGCCGCCGTCATCTCCTTGTCGGCGTCCAAGCTTCAGCCGGTGAACCCTCCGGCGACCCTCCGGTGATCTTCCTAGGCCTCGGTGAAAAGGTGAGCACTTGGCTTCCTTGTTTTGGCCGGCGCCTACTCCTCCACCAAGCTGTCCAGTTTTCTGGACAGCTTCTTCTCCTCTCGTCGGAGCGTCGTTTGGACGACGGTTAGAGCTCCGAAAGCGGATAACTTACCGGGGATTCGATCTCCGGTAATCCTCTGAGGTGGAGGACGAAGGATTCATCAATCGGTTGACGAATACCTCTCCGGAGAAGCGAGTTTTGAGGACTCGTTTTGGATCCGAATTTGGATTCGGATCGTGATCGTCTCTCGATCACGTCGTCTTCAACACGACGCTAGTAACCCGTATGAAGACGAAGCTCGTGGCTTAGCGAAGTCATCCCGAGGAACTCGGCGTGGATACGGATAGAGACGATTCTAGCGAGGATCGTTCCGGTTGATGTCGTTCCCGCTACACATCATACGAAAGGTATAACGTAGATAAATTTCCTTTTATTGCAAATTTAAATTTACGGTTATGTCTACACTTGTTGTAATATGCACGCGTGTGTTGTGCGTGTTGTAATAAATAGGAGTATTTATTATTTTATTGCTTCCGCTGTGTTCATGTTTACGAAACGTGATCGAACACACACACGTCATGTGATCTTAGGAAACCCAACAAAGGGTATCAGAGCCCAGGTTGTGTTTCAACATAATCGTAAAATGGTTTTGCGATAGTCATAATGTATTTCTGGAAATTTTCTAATTTTGGAAATTTAGAAGTATTTATGGAAATTTTTTAATTTTGGAAAGTCTAGAAGTATTTATGGAAATCTTCCACTTTTGGAAAGTTGGAAGTATTTATGGAAATTGATATTTTCCATAAATAAAATATTTGATTAGATTCTGGAAATTTGTTTCCTAATTTAATCATGATTTGATTTGAAATCAAATCTTAAAATATTTTATTTCCATAAGTAGTTTTAATGATTTAGGAAATTGGTTTCCTAAATAGATTTTCCTTAATCAAATAATTCCATGAATAAAATATGTGATTAGATTTGGAAATTTGTTTCCTGATTTAATAATGATTTGATTTGGAGAATCAAATCTTAAACATATTTTATTTCCATAAATAGTTATGACATATAAGGAAATATATACATGACATAATTGTATGCCATGTAATTGCATTAGATGCATAACATTATGACATGCGTGTCGTGACATGTAGATGTATGTCATGTATGTCATGCCATGTAGATAATAGTTATTTGCATGCAAAGAGGATGAGACATAAAAACCCTTAAACAATATTAAAGCCTACACCTTCCATTAATATGGTTAGAACCAGAGTTCCGTTTCTTGTTTGGGTTGTTGGACTCTCTCCAAGCCCGGCTCGAACCCGAATATGTTCAAACCATGGAATAATTTAATACTAATATGGTAAGAGTCAGAGGTCAATCGTTAGCTTTGGTTGTTGGACTCTCTCCAAGCTGGGCTAATTGGTTGAATGCGCTCTAACCATATTAAAACTATGTCCCGATTAATGGGTTGGCTTTAACCTAGAGCATCGGCTTGTTGGACTCTCTCCAAGGTCGATGTAAAGGGAGGTGAAGTTGGGTGCTATGCATATGATGCATACTTGTTAATGTGTTAACAACCCGATGTATGTGTGAACATTCAATTAGTTGATAGCACATTGTGATAGTTGCATATACGTGATATGCAATCGGTATAGTTGATGCCTACCGTCGTAGTTATGAATGGCTTGTTGGACTCTCTCCAAGGTTGTTCATGGATATCAGCCCATTCGGAGATGGACCTATGATCTCCCGAAGTGATTTTGGGGTTTTTGAAATTCGAAAAATGAATGGGATTTATAAATGTATATTGATGCATTTTTAAAATCATTTTCTCATATATGCTCATTTTGTATTTCTAAGATTGATCATGATTTCTTTGAATTTGCGTTCCATTTTGGATTCGAATAAATTGACTGGGCCGAGCTTCATGGACTGGCTTAGAAGCTTGAGAATTGTTCTCAAGGTTGAAAAACTTGCAAATGTCCTCGAAGCGCCTCTTCACGTCTAGTGACGATGCAACGACCAATTGTTGGCCTATCGAAACATGTGAGTGATTACGAACAAATGAGTTGCATCATGCTAGCGCGATGGAACCCAAGCTACAGCGGCATGAGCATATGGATGCTCATATCGTAGTCCTTCATCTTTGTGAGTTGGTTGATGAGCAAGTGAGATTGAAGGTTCAAGTCTCAAAGCTCCTCTTCACCTCTGAGATGCTAGAAGGTTCATCTAGATCTTGCTCAATATCTTTGAAGACCTGGAGTCTTACGAGAAGCATGAGTAGGGGGCGGTGCTATTAGTTGATTCCTCGAAGAAAGGTTCTAAGAGGAAGTCAAAGAAGGAAAGTAGAAGGGAAAGAAGAGAAAGGCTAAGAAGGTAGAACTAGCACAAAAGGAAACTTGCCATCATTATGGCAAGGAGAGCCATTTGCGAAGAAAGTGCAAGATTTATCTTGAGTCCGTGAAGAAGAATAAGGCATCGGATGCCCCATCTTCTTCAGATATCTTCGTTATTGATTGTCATTCTATTTCCTCAAACACTTGGGTATTGGATATTGGGTGTGGCTCACATATATGTAATGACATACATGGGCTAAGGAATAGAAGACTCATCGAGGAGAGTCAAATTTATGTTGGGAATGGAGCAAAGGTTCTTTGCATCGCCATTGGAATGCATTTGTTGAAACTCCCTATAGGACTTGTCTTAGAACTGGACAATTGCTTTTATGTTCCTTCGTTGATAAAGAACATCATTTCTATTTCTTGTTTAAATAGAAATGGGTACCATTTGACTTTTAGTAACAATTGTTGTTACATAACTTTGAATGGAGTTCTTTATGGGACTGGAACTTTAAGCAATGGTATTTATACGTTGGACGTATCCAGTGACATTTGCAATATCGAAGCGAGCAACAAGCGTGCTCAAAAGGATAATCAAATAGACTCCTACTGTGGCATTGTCGTCTTCGCCATATAAGCAAGAAACGCATGTCCGAATTACACCGATGTGGAATTCTGGAATCGTTTGAATTGGATTCATATGACACATGCGAATCATGCTTAAAAGGCAAGATGACTAGGTTACCTTTTATAGGAAAAAGGTGAACGAGTGGGAGAGTTACTAGGACTAATACATACTGATGTATGTGGACCTATGTCAACTCAAGCATTAGAAGGCTATAACTACTTCATTACCTTCACCGATGATCACTCACGGTTTGGGTATGTGTTCTTGATGAAACACAAGTCTGAAGCCTTTGAAAGGTTCAAAGAATTCAGAAATGAAGTAGAGAAACAACATGATAAGAGTATTAAAATACTTCGATCGGATCGAGGTGGTGAATACTTAAGTCAAGAGTTTCTTGATTATCTAAGAGATAATGGTATATTGTCTCAATGGACTCCGCCATATACACCACAGCATAATGGTGTATCTGAGAGGCATAACCGGACCTTGTTGGACATGGTCAGGTCAATGATGAATCATGCGACTCTTCCCAAGTCCTTTTGGGGCTATGCACTTCAGACAACTGTTTACTTGTTAAACAGAATGCCTACCAAGGTAGTCTCAATTACTCCATATGAGATATGGAATAGTAAGAAACCTCATGTATCTTACTTGAAGATATGGGGTTGTCCTGCTTATGTGAAGCGGACTGTATCAGACAAATTGGATGCTAAGTCTGATAAATGTCTATTTATTGGATACCCTAAGGAAACAAGGGGTTACCAATTCTATCATCCTGTGGAACAAAAGGTGTTTGTTTCAAGGCATGCTGTGTTTCTAGAGAAAGAGTTTCTCTTGCAAGAAAACAGTGGGAGTGTCGTCGAGCTTGAGGAGGCTCGAGAGACTCAAATAGACATTAATGAGATACCTGGTGAAGCACAACAGCCGACAACTCATAGTGATGAGCAATCGTCTGGACCTATTGTAACACCACATCTTCGTAGATCTGGTAGAACACGCAATATTCCTGAGAGATATGGATTTCTCGTAAGCGAATCGAACGACGTGTTACTCATTGATGATGAGGAGCCTACCAGTTATGAAGAAGTGCTGACAAGTTCAGAAAGGGATAAGTGGCTTGGTGCCATGAAGTCGGAAATGGATTCCATGTATGAAAACCAAGTTTGGAACTTGGTTGACCCACCTGAAGGGATAAAGCCTATAGGGTGCAAGTGGGTTTTCAAGAAGAAAACCGACATGGATGGTAATGTGATTACCTATAAGGCTAGATTGGTGGCGAAAGGATATCGTCAAAAGCAAAGTGTTGATTATGACGAAACCTATTCGCCTGTAGCTATGCTTAAATCCATTCGGATGCTCCTGGCCATAGCGGCTCATTATGATTATGAGATATGGCAGATGTATGTGAAAATAGCTTTCCTTAAAGGAAACCTGCTCGAGGACGTGTATATGATACAGCCTGAGGGTTTCACATCGGTTGATAAAACCAAGGTATGCAAATTGCGACGGTCCATTTATGGATTGAAGCAAGCATCCAGGAGCTGGAATATCCGTTTTGATGAGACAATCAAAAGGTTTGATTTCTCACAAAATCCAGACGAACCTTGTGTGTACAAGAAGGTTAGTGGGAGTGCAGTCGTGTTCCTAGTATTGTATGTCGATGACATACTACTTATAGGAAACGATGTTTCAATCTTACAATCAGTGAAGGTTTGGTTATCCAAGACATTCTCCATGAAAGACCTGGGAGAAGCAACCTACATCCTCGGGATTAAGATCTATAGAGATAGATCGAAACGGTTGCTTGGTCTTTCGCAGTCTACATATATAGACCGAGTGCTAAAGAGGTTTAGCATGTCGGAATCCAAGAAAGGTTTCTTACCCATCAGGCATGGGGTACACCTTTCGAAGTCTATATGTCCACACACAGAAGACGAGAGGATTTGCATGAGTAAGATTCCCTATGCATCCGCAATAGGATCTATCATGTATGCTATGTTATGTACGAGGCCCGATGTATCGTATGCTCTGAGTGTCACGAGCAGATACCAGCCCGATCCAGGAATGGATCATTAGGCGGCTGTTAAGACGATCCTTAAGTACTTGAGAAGAACTAAGGATGTGTTCCTAATATATGGAGAAGGGGACATGGTGATATGCGGGTATACGGATGCCAGCTTCCAGACAGACAAGGATGATTCCAGGTCTCAGTCTGGATACGTGTTCACCTTGAATGGGGGCGCAGTGAGTTGGAAAAGTTCCAAACAAGAGACTGTAGCGGATTCTACCAGGCGAGAATACATTGCGGCTTCACAAAGAAGGAAGTGATTTGGATCAAAAAGTTCGTTCATGAACTTGGTGTGATTCTGGCCATTGTTGAAGCAATACCGGTCTACTGCGACAACATTGGAGCAATTGCATAGGCGAAAGAGCCAAGGTCTCATCAGCGATCCAAACATGTGCTTCGCCGCTATCATCTTATCAGAGAGATCATCAGTATGAACGAAATACAAATCGAGAAAATTCCCACTGAAAGGAACTTAGCGGATCCCTTGACTAAGGCATTACCTCAAAATAAGTTTGAGGGTCATGTTCGAGCTTATGGTATTGGATACCGTAGCGATTGGCATTAGGCCAAGTGGGAGTCTGTTAGTAATATATGAGAGATGTCCTAAGGCAATCGCCTTATGTATGAACCATTTATATGATAAATGAAGATTCACTATTTGAGTATACATGTTTTATGTATTTGATTGGATCTTAAACTCATTTCTTGAATGTCCACGATACGATTCACGATGAGAGAATTTGTGATTGGATCACAACTAGTGAGTATCTCTACATGTGTAATTGTGATGTATCGGAATTATCCTAGTCGATGAATTGATGGATTTGGACACCATCAATTACATCGAGACTAGCACGAGGTATACTCCTTGGTGTATCCAAGCGGTTGATTCTCACCGGGCCGGAGACATAGTGATGTCGGAGTTAATCGTGGATGCTAGTTATGGTAACTAGTTCATTGGAGTGACCCGGTAGTAAGACTTCATATGGTTCTCTGCATATATAGATATGTCAATGAAGTTCTTACTGTGGCTTAAGTGCGATGTTCCTTTGACTTGCGGTATTCAAGTCATCTTGATCATGGAGACTTATGCTTTGACATCTTAAGCAAATATCTCTAAGGAGATGTGGACCCGGGATGATTGGGTATAAGTCGAAGTGATCGAAGGTGTTTGAATAGCCTATAAAGGATTCACCACTCCTTGCGAGGAGATGTATACCCATGGCCTCTCGTCGGATTGTTACTAAAGTCTTTGGCCAAAGCATTACATGTTTAGAGTAAGATACTCTTCGATACATGTGGAGTAACTAGAATCCGTAGGACGAGGAAATGATACTTGGGCTAGGTGTGACGTAGTCAGCCTAGTGGGGACTGACACTATAGACCATGTCCTGAACCAAGTGGGTATAAGATGAGTGAAGGGAATGGGGCACGAATCATTCGAGCTGCTGAAGGGTTTCAGAAATAGTTCTGGATCAACCGTTGATCTTTTCGGTTAATTAGGGATCATGATGTACTACTAGGTGCCACTCATGATCGTTCTATAATTAATGGTTAATTATAGACGGCCAACATAAACCGAGAACCTATTTGGTCACACGCACAATGAGCGTAATCCAAAGGATTTAAAACAAGCTTGAGAATGGGATTCTCAGACCGAGAGAAACTAGGTTTGGTTGGACCAAACATAAAGCGAGCATGAAATCGTTTCAGTCGCAATGGAAGCGTGGATGGGCCGAGTCTTATGAAGACGTAATGGATGAACCAAAATGGTTTGGTTCTAATCCAATGGAGGAGAATAAACCAAAGGGTTTGGTTTATTTTAAACTAATGAACCAAAAGTTGGTTCGGTTCGTTTTAACTTAAAATAAACCATCATGGTTTGGTTTATTTTAACTTATCTTAATGGAGCGGGTTAACGGGTCTAATGGTTATGATCCAATAACCATTAAGAGAATTAGTTCTCTATAAAAGAGGGCTTAATGGATAATTAAGCCCTAATCCAAAAACCCTAGCCTTTGAGTTGCCGCCCACCCTTGGAGTTGCTCGGTGCCAACCCTAGGTCGCCGCCACTTGTTGTGCCGTCGTCATCTCCTTGTCGGCCCAAGCTTCAGCCGGTGAACCCTCCGGCGACCCTCCGGTGATCTTCCTAGGCCTCGGTGAAAAGGTGAGCACTTGGCTTCCTTGTTTTGGCCGGCGCCTACTCCTCCCCCAAGCTGTCCAGTTTTCTGGACAGCTTCTTCTCCTCTCGTCGGAGCGTCGTTTGGACGACGGTTAGAGCTCCGACAGCGGATAACTTACCGGGGATTCGATCTCCGGTAATCCTCTGAGGTGGAGGACGAAGGATTCGTCAATCGGTTGACGAATACCTCTCCGGAGAAGCGAGTTTTGAGGACTCGTTTTGGATCCGAATTTGGATTCGGATCGTGATCGTCTCTCGATCACGTCGTCTTCAACACGAGGCTAGTAACCCGTATGAAGACGAAGCTCGTGGCTTAGCGAAGTCATCCCGAGGAACTCGGCGTGGATACGGATAGAGACAATTCTAGCGAGGATCGTTCCGGTTGATGCCGTTCCCGCTACACGTCATACGAAAGGTATAACGTAGATAAATTTCCTTTTATTGCAAATTTAAATTTACGGTTATGTCTACACTTGTTGTAATATGCATGCGTGTGTTGTGCGTGTTGTAATAAATAGGAGTATTTATTATTTTATTGCTTCCGCTGTGTTCATGTTTACGAAACATAATCGAACACACACACGCCGCGGTGCCAGAAACCCAACACCTCACGCCTATTGGATCCCTCCAAGTCATCCATGACTTGTTCATTCATATGCTATCCTTCAGGTGCTTCCATCGACGATTGTCATGCTAAGCTGGTCTACACCGCCAAGGCACATTGGGCTTACACTGCCAAGACTCCACCCTTGGACTTTACGTCACCAATATCAATCTTTGGACTTCCCAATTGCCAAGTACCCATGACTTGGACTTTCACCGTCAAGACTACATACTTGGACTTAGGTGGCCAAGACTACACCCTTGAACTTTCCATGCCAACTCCATGTTAGACTTTCCAAATGCCAAGACTCAAGCTTAGACTTTCCCTTGCCAAGACCCATGCTTGGACTTTCCATGCTAAGTACTTAAGACTTGGACTTTACCATTGCCAAGACCCAAGCTTGGACTTTCTCTTGCCAAGAACCATGCTTGGACTTTCCATGCCAAGTATCCCACTTGGACTTCTCCATCATATGGTCAACCCCATGTCAATTATATAGCCAATCCATTGTCAAACAATGGTCAACTCATCATCAAACATCAAAACACTACTTGAGTCAAACTCGAGTCTGGTCAATCGTGACTTGGGTCGATTGCACCAATAACTAGAAGATTTAGGTTTAGGCTATGGGTGAGTATGAAGTATGAGGGGATCATACTTGGATTAAACCTCATGTTTGAGGTTTACCAATTGATTAGGATTATAGACCAGTTGACTGGTCGAGTGTTCATCACTCAGAAGCTCAGTTGACTCGCATATGTTGACTAGGACTATGACCAGTCGACTGGTGAGTAGTCGACTGCAGCTTGGCTATTATTGTGTCACTGATAGTCAACTGTCATGTATGGATAATCGACTTGCCTTGAGCAGTCAACTATTGACACTGTAGTAGTCCACAGATTATTGTGTAGAATCGACTACAGGCCAACAACGATTGCTAGTAAGGATAGTTGACTGCTAAGGTATCTGTTGGACAGATTTCAACGTGGATGAAGTCGTTATGAGACAACGACATTGAGATCAGTCGACTACTAGTAAGAGCAGTCAATTGGAAGGCAAAAATCAACCCGATTTGTAGCTTTATAAGGCACTCAAGAAGGAGGGTTGAAACTAGTGTTTCTTGAGGAAGTTGAAAGGGAATTGTTGCTGCATTCCAGACCTTCAAAACATTCCAAAAACAACCAAAGATTACACATTCAAAAGCTCACATTCGTAAAGTGTTTTCACTTATAGTTTTCATTTGCTCGTTGTATTTGCTTGTATCTTGTTGTTTATTATTGTAAACATCTTGTAAGAGGTTTATCCAACTCTGGTGTCTTACTGAGAAGGAGAAATTTGATAGTAGTGGTGTGTATCACTAGAGCTCGTCCCATGGAGTAGGAACCCTAGTTCCGAACCACATTAAATCTCTTTGTTGTGATTGTGTTGTTTGTATTTGTATCTATTTGCATTTGTATTCCACTGTGCTAATCATTTTGTAGACGAGCTAATAACGAACGCAATCGAATGAAATGAAAATCGCTATTCACCCCCTCTAGCGTGAAACTATCCTCAACATATCACACTTAAACGAATCAAAGCAGACAATACATAGCCTAACACAATCGTGCCTAACTAGGCATGGGCCATGTCTAACCCCGGCCAAGCACAGGACCGACTAGGCACAAGACCTGCCAGAGAGAAACATGACGTTCAAGGTAAAGATCGTGCCCAGGAAACACGGTCAAGCTATGTTTCCCAAATACTGTTCTGTCGCGGAATGGCATTTTTGGTGTGTTCACGTATAAAAAATTTCTGAGTTTTCTTACCTTAATTATAGGATAATTATGGTAAGATTGGTTCCGTTTAAGCCTCCTAAGATGCCTTAATCAAAAGAACTATAAATAGATCTCTTGATAATCTTTGAAGGTAATTTTCTCTTTTGGTGGTCGTCTTCTTCCTCTCTCGCTTTCTCACCTCCACCGATTGGCTAGCACCAATAGAAGATGAAGACTTGTTTCTCGTGGAGTTGACTCTAGAGATCTCAATGTGGATACCGATAGAGACAAGCTCCGTTGGTCTTGCTTGTGGTTTCGACAGATTCAGAACGAATCTCGAAGGTATAAACTATTATCTTTTTTGGAAAAAAATTTATATATTACCTATGTCAAAACATGAAATCTTAGCCCCCGGAGATGTCTGAGATAGAATAAAAATCATTTTACTTTTTTCCACTGTGCTTATGTCCTAAAATTTCCAACATATCCTGGGATGTAGCCCAACCCAAATATCCAGGGTTATACTATGGCATCGCCATTGCTGTTGGTGTTAAATACTGAAATTTAAAACACTAAATTAAATGGCCAAAATTAGAAAAAAAAAATAATCCTGAGAATTATTTCGGGATTTTTGGAGAATTTTAGGAATTTTTCCAGAATTTTTCTGGAATTAAATGGAGTCCGTACGAGATTATTACGGGGATAAGAAAAATAGACTTTTAAAGGGTCTATTAAGATTATTTATTATTGGGGAATTAATGGGTTTGATTAACCCTATGTTTAAATACCTAAACCTAAGGTTAAGCTTTTGGATTTATTAAAACCTAATCTAGGTTAATTTCTTATAAAGGGGGTAATCCGGTTTATTGCACCGAGAGTTTTTTTCTTCTTTCTCGCGATTTCGCGATTTCCTCACTGTAACTGCCTCTCCATCGCGATCTCTCCGCCGACGCCTTTCCTTCTTTCTCCGCGGCCATCTCTTAGCCGGCTTCTCTTCCTCGTGTCCGCCGCCGCCTCGACGGTCCTCTGCGGGCTCGGCTCACCGATCGCGACAGTATCCACGCCTCCTCTGCCCTAGGCGACGATCGATCGCTCCTCGCGCACCCTCTCCGCCGAGATCGCTGAGCCGCATGCGTCGTCGGCAGGCACCACCGCACCACCCCTTCTCCCCACGCTGCTCGCCCTGCTGGTGCGTTGCCCCCTTTCATCACCGTCTGTCGTAGCCCTCTTCGCCATCGATGCGCCGCCGCTCGCTTCTCATCTTCGCTGCGGCTAACATCGGTCGGTGGAAGGTTCGGCGAGGGCGAACGTCGTTTGTCGGTCGGGTGAAGGCCCTTCTTCGAAACAAGAGGGGCCTTGCCCGTCGGTGGTCGAGCAAAGGTGAGCTTTTCCCTCAATTTTGGATGGAATTGAAATCCCTACTGCGATTTTCCTTTGGTTGAACAGGGATGGTGTTTGAGCAGTGGTTTTCCGGCTAACAGGGTGGATTTTAGGAGGGGGGTTACTGCTGGCAAGGTTTCAATCGCTGGTAAGCATGATCTGTTTCTTTTCTTTGTGCATATGGTGGTTAATTTTAGTTATTTGCAGTTGGATTCTTGATCTGTGGAGTTGGCTACGAGTTTGAGTTGGTTTGGTCGTTTAAGTTGCTGTGAATGAGAGGAGAGGACTCGTTTGGGCTGTTTTGGTGAATAGAACAGGTTGTCCGATTTTGTTTGGATATGATATACATGATTATTAGGGGTTGTAAAATCATATTTGCTTAATTGGATGAAACGATAGTTATATTAGGTGGGATGTGACCGTAATTTGATTAAGCATTTGGGTTAATTGGTTTATGTCCGAAATCTGCTTAGGATTCGATTTGACGATGGATCATATCTTAGTGCTTAACAATAGTTATGTTGTATGCAGGTTTCGGTCACGAGGCAGGTTCACGGTCGTGACGATTTGGTTCTTTTGCGGATATTTTATCAGGTGGGTATTTTGACTTATCTTTTAGATATAGTCATTGTTGATATGCTAGTTAGGATAGCTTACAATAATTTTTCATGTTTATATGCCTAGTATGCTTTTGGTGCCTACTTGATACATGCATGTGATAGGATTTGATTATATCTCCCTGTTTGACTTGGATCATAGTTATTTGGATTATGGATATGTACATATTGATTGTACATATTATTCAGATAGGTATTTTGAGTAGGATTTACGTGCTTTAGTATCATACACCATTTTTGCATGATTGCATGCTGGTTGGACGGGATTCCATTATTGTTGAGCCCGTAGCCAGTTACTTGGCCTGCACACACTGTCACTCATGGGTTAGTGGTACATCAGGAGGGTGTGTGCAGTTGCTCTGTCAGGCTCCGCTGGTCCACTCATGGGTAGCGATGAGGCAGCGTGGTAGCGGGCAGGGATCCCTCCTCTGGTCTATGACACCGGGAGATGAGAGCTTAGCTCCCCCACTATGTTTGGGGTAAGAGGATAGGTGTACTCCGACAGTATCCTATCCACTCAGTCACTCAGGAGCAGTGATGGCAGAGTGCACAGTTGTCATAGCCCTACCCACTCGGCTTCACCATCGCGTGTGAGGCGGCTGACTGGCGTCAGGGGTGACCATGTCATATGCACGGCATGCATTTTTGCATGGATCGCATTTGTATTGTGTTTGTTGCATTTTATTGATGCCTTGGATGTTGCATATGATTGTCATGCATACAGGATTCATATTCATATATGGTGATGACTTTATCTCTTATAGTAGGACACATGCTCCTATATCATGTTAGGAGATTGAGTGATCATTTCTTGCTTACCATATATATGAGACTGTACTGGCATGATTAGTATTGTTAGCTATACCTTACTTTGCATATCGACTATTATCCGCTAAGTTCTTTGAACTTACCCCACGGTTTTATATATTTTCAGGATGAAGCTATCAGGAGAGTCCAGCTGTCAATCCCCCTCGTCGAAGTGGATAGGTTTTATTAGTTTTATGGATTGGGATTTTATTAGAGGATATGTTTAGGATTTATGTGTGGATTGTATACCGGTGAATGTTTTGGTTATATTTGTTATGTCCTTGTGGACTTATATTCGGTTCGTTTTGGTTGTATGTTCCTGCTCAGATGGCAGAAGGGGTAGGTCTTGATGTTTTAGATCTTTTACTTATTTTGGTTGATGGCCTGAGGCCGCATATTATGTATATTGTGTTGTGGTATATTCCGGTCGTGTTGACCGATGTATAGTGGTCGTGTAGGCCTTGTATTAAAAATTGGTATTGTCACCCATACAGGGGAGATGTTGCCGGATTTTTATCTGGCGGGGACTCCCTCGGGGCGTGACAATTTATTTGGTATCAGAGCGTAGGTTTTCGAGTTCCTTAGGGTCTTTGGGTTTTCGGAGTTTTCCACTTTTGGAGGTTAACTAAGGTATTTTCGGAGTTGTACGGATTTTCGATGATTTTTATGTTTCGGAAATTCGAGGTATGATTGACGAGGTCAATATAGGGATTTAGCGTGACGGACATCTCGTAAATAAATTCTAGAAAATTTTCTAGATTTAGTACATATTTGTATTGATTATGTTGGTTATGTGGTGGTATCATGTTTTGTCTAGTATTGTTTTAACCTTATATCCATTAGACGGTTAGATTTTTAGGTTATTGGTTTATCATTAGCATATGGTTATTCATTGCTATTACTGCTATATGTAGCTAGTTATCATTGTGATATAAATGATTAGATATTATTGGTAGATGTTTACCTCTTACTATTTGGACTAGTATTAGGATAAATTCGTAGAAGGTATACATATAGGTTCTTTGACTCTCTAAATCCTAGTGCATGATGACATGATTACATTGCTTACGTAGTTTAGGGTATATATAGGCATATGATGCTTTATTTAGTATTGCCTTGACTTTGTTCTGGCATGACCCTTTAGATATACCCTAAATAAAATTTCAGCCATTGATTGCCATTAGTAGGACTATGTTGTCGTTTATTAGATGCGTGTTATATGTTTATATGGCTATGTGATATGTGGTGGATACCATGATTGAGACTAGTAGAGATAGAATAACTTAGATGAGGTTATTATGTAGGAGCGAATCTCAGGAATGGAACAACATTAGTAGAACCCTAGGTGTTGGAACCCTAGGCGTAATAACCCAGATGTGGATATTGATATATATTTATCCATTTACTGTTTCAGTGGATATGGTGATCGGACTAGGAGAGGTCGAATGATTAGGATGCGATTAATCCTTAGAGGGTATATAACGTTGTTTATATCTATCGGCTACCAACTCTATCCCCCATTCTTGGTTGAGAGAGAGTCTGCAATAGAGTCTCTCTATAGGTAGGTGCTTTGTATATTTGTGGTCAATCATGCCTCCCAATCATGGTTGAGATGACCTACTGTAAGGTTATATTCTTGCGTTATTTGTTCGAAGTTGGTAATAATCGAATTCGTATGACGCTTGTGACAAGATAGATACTTTACATCTTAAGTACCCACGAGATCTGTTCATGGTAGCAGGTTAGAGCATGCATGATTGAACTGGTAGCAGTGGAATAATTTAGACTTAACCCTCTTGTCGTGCTTGTTAGTAGAGGGGTTGTCTTTATTGGCCTTGATAGGCGTTTCCTGTTAGTTGGGACGAACCCTATGATTAATCGTCTCGACGTGATTATTAGTAGACTTGTGATTTTTATCGACTTTGATAACCGATCATGTTAGAAGGGTTGGAACCTTGGACTTAACCATCTCGATTTATTTATTAATAAGTCGATGATCTTTACCGTCTTTGGTAAACATTTCGTATTAGAAGTGTTGAAACCCTCGCTTGACTGCCTCAATGGGTTTAATAGTAGATCGATGATCTTTGTCGACGTTGATAGTCATTCTATGCTGGATGTATTGGATAACCCTAGGTTTAAAAACCTAGGATAATCGACTGCCCACGCGACCTATTAGTGGTAGTATTCTAGTGCGTGCAGTCAATAACTAGATATTTATATACTGCCTGTCTATCCACGAGTTCTATTCGTGGTAGCATGTAGTTGCGCGTAGACAGTGCTATTGATTGTCGGCCCACGAGTTACGTTCGCGGTAGCTCATAGACAGTTTCCTTTGTATTACCTCGAGAGCCATGAGGCTTTGTCGTGGTATCTGGATGTCCACTGCTTGTTGCAGTGGTTGTGTATATTCTGAGTATATTTATTATCTGTGTGAGTTAGTTTGATATTGGTACTCTGAGGGTTGGGTTACTCTAGCTTGTTCCCTGTGACTTCCATTATGTGCATTATGAATATGCACTATTGTCTATACATCCATAGAGTGGTTATACTTATCCCCTCCTAACTTATCCTCTAGGTTAACTGATGGAGGATGTGTCCTGTTGACCTACCTTTGTGTCGCTCAGAGAGTTCCTTGTCGTGCTTATCTCCCTGTATCGTCGGGATGCTGCTTTATTTACTTTATCGGTATTGCATTTTGCTTATGCACTTTGGATTTTGACGCAATTGGATTTGGTGTCAGAAAACTATTTTACTTTAATTGATATATGTTTAGTCGTGCATGCATGCGGTTATTAAAATACTTGTATTTCTATAATTATTTCGAGGTTTTTACCAGATCTGGTCTATGTATTTCGGAATATTGTCACTAAGGGGCTCCTCCGTCATTTGGATGAGCGGATATGCCCCGTGATCGACAATTTTATTGGT